>JAGIQG010000013.1:1788328-2034900 GCA_024679065.1 Sphyrna mokarran | reverse complement strand
GGGGGGGGGGGCGCAAGACACTGTGCCACACAGTGCCTGGGGACAGGGTTACTGCACAGGGAAGGGTCAGGAGCAGCAGGTTTCTTACCTATGTTATATGTTGCTAACAAAGAGTGAGTCAGTGTAATTGAAGAAAGCATAACAATGGGAAAAGCTGAGAAATTGCGAAGGGTACAGAAACTGGGCATTTCCGGTAAAGATGCGAGGGAACAGTCACACTGATCTTTAATTTCTTACTGTTGGATGCTAAGGACCCTGGATTCTAGAATTGTTTCAACTTACACAGAAATTCTCCAGTTTGAACTCATAGGTGAATGGTTTCATCAATCCCAGCTCTTGGTCTGGAAGTGGACTGAATGCCACACTGAATCGACAGTGTAGAGCAGCTCCTGGCTCCTGACTCCAATTGAACTCCCACAGGAAGAAGGTGGCTTGCTTGCTGTACATGTGCTGAGGCAGTAAAACAAATCACAGACTGATCAACAAGTAGACAATACCAATCTTAATCTCTCGTACCTCCAGCCCATCAGTACTGCATTGATACAGGTTAATAAGGTTGAATGCAGATAAACCCTCAGAGCAAGAACATTGAGGTAGTAAGGAGGGCGAGACAGGCGAGGTTCTGACTAGCTAGAATTTCAAATATTAACAGGACCAGGACTAGGCCGTATGATCCTCAACTCTGCTCCAACATTCAAGATGGCCAGGGCTGAATCTCTACGTTAACTACACTTTTATGTCCTGTTCCTGTATCCTTCCATTCTCCAAGTCTAAAAATCTATCAATCTCTATCTCGAATATATTCAATTTAATTTGATTTTCTATTGTCACATGTATTGGTATACAGTGAAAAGTATTGTTTCTTGCACTACAAAACGTACTGTACACAGGGGAATAGGAAAGGAGACGGTGCTAAATGTAATGTTACAATTACAGCATTGTTAGATAGTTGTAAGAGCTGGTGTAGAGTTTTAAAAGCTTAAAATGAGAGTAAAATAGAATTAGAGGGTATCTGGGGACAGCTTGCAAATCCTGAAACTCATTCACTGGGGTAGAGAATTCCACAGAATCAAAACCTTCCTCACTTCAATCCGAAAAGGCCAAAACTTTACTCTGAAATTGTAACCTTTCACCTGTATTCCAGAGTTTGTAACCAATGGAAAAAGCCTGTCAGCATCAAGCTTTTCAAGATCTCAAAATGATCGGCCCATTCTCCCCAACGGGAATCGCCACCGGCCCATTCTCCCCAATGATAAGTATGTCAAACATCCGGAAAATTAAATCTTTTACATCTCGTCAAGGATTGGATAATCCGCTGACCCAGGCAGGCTCAACAGCCAAACGGCCTCCTTCTGCACTGTAAAGCTTCTATGAGATGTGATGTAGTGGTAATGTCACAGGGCTAATCCAAAGACCAGGTATCAGAAAGCAGAGGTAGTTTTAAGTAATATATGAATAAAAGTAAATTATTGCGGATGCTGGAATCTGAAACCAAAAGAGAAAATGCTAGGAAATCCCAGCAGGTTTGGCCACATCTGTAAGGAGAGAAAAGAGCTCATGTTTCAAGCCCAGATGAGCCCTTTGTCAAAGCTTTTCTCTCCTTACAGACGCTGCCAAACTTGCTGGCATTTTCCAGCATTTTCTCTTTTGGTTTAAGTGACCTATGTTTGTATTGTTGGATATTAGAAATAATGTACACCCATATCCCTCTGCCTATCAATATTCTTAAGGGTTGGTCATTTACTATCTATTTCCCATCTGTATTAAACGTTCCAAAATGCATTTCCTCACATTTATCCAGGGCAAACTCCATCTGCCATCTCTCTGCCCTAGTCTCCAACCGACTTATACCCTGCTGTATCCCCTCATGGTCTTCATCACAATGCACAAATCCACTAACCTTTGTATCATCCTGTTACATTTTTCTCCAGGTCATTTATAGCTTTAAATTAAGGGGTGGTAATTATAGGATGGATGTTAGAGGTGGGTTCTTTACTCAGAGGGTAGGAAGGGCATGGAATGCCCTGCCTGCAGCAGTTGTGGACTCGCCAAGTTTAAGGGTGTTCAAATGGTCAGTGGATAGGCATATGGATAGCATTGGAATAGTTTAGGATAGAGGGTCATTAGATTGGTTCCACTGGTCAGCACAACATCGAGGGCCGAAGGGCCTGTACTGCGCTGTAATGTTCTATTTATATATATTACAAACAGGCAGGCTGAGGGGGTAAAGGGGTGAAGTGATAAAAAGAACACAATCCATAGTAAGCTTACCTGCTGTTTGAGGGAATTCATTGATACGAAACTCAGGTCTGAGCAATCGGAAACTTCCACCAACTGAGGGTCAAACAACTGAAAAGCAAGGTGTGACAGATTGTGGACACACACCTGCAGATACTTCCTACACGGCAGAGGAGAAATAGAGACACTCAGTAATCAGTGCAGATCCAAGGGGAAATGATCATCAAACACTCAGCATAACCAATCATACATAACACAGAATACCAAAACTGCTACACTAACAGGGCCACTTTCTCAGGGTAAGGAGCTGATCATTTCGGACGGAGATAAGGAGAAATTTCTTCACTCAGAGGGCTGTGAATCTTTGGGGTTCTCTGCCCCAGAGGGTTGAGATGCTCCAAGATTCAGTATATTTAAAGCTGGGGTAGATGGATGTTTGGTGTCTCAGGGAATTAGGGGATACAGGGACAGGCAGGAAAGTGGAACTGAAGCCTAGGTCAGCCATGACCATGTTGAATAATAGAGCAAGCTCGATGGGCCGAACGATCTACTCCCATCCCTTGGTCTTTTATTCAGAGGGAGAGACTCAAACGTGGAGAGAAGCGGGAGGGAGAGAAAGAGAGAAATAGGCACAATGGCAATTTCGCTTCATTCCCATTCCCACTTCCCATACCCAATCCCTCTCCCATTCTTCACAATTAGTAAGAATTAGCAATGCAGATGGACAGTTCAGTTTATACCTGGGACCTGATGATAGGAGCAGGTGTTTTGCAGTAAACGGTATGTTGAAGGTCAAGGAGATGAGTGTGGAATAAATGGACCAGGGGCAGTCGATGGAAATCTGCATCAAAATACAAACACAAAACAGTGATTAACACAATGTCATCAGAGGGATTGAGCTCACACGGTATACCACCGACACATCCCCTCTACACCGACACCCCCGGTACACTCGGTATACTCTCCCCCATGTGGTATACTGTGGACACAGACCCCGACATAGCACACCAATTCACTCGGTATACTCTCTCAGCACAGCCTCTTCCCCCTCCATCCTTCTCAATAAGGTAGTGTTCTGACTGTACCTTCTGTTCGATGGAGGTCATGCAGGGTACATCCAGTTTGGTCTTCTCCTGAGCTTTGCGATTTGTCTTGAAGTCGGTGCTTGGTTTCTCAGAGTCTGGTGGTGTCGGCAGTGTGGATGGCAAGTGGCAGATTACAGGAAGTTGAAACTCGATCTGATGATAAGCTGGAGTCAGCGGTAAGGTGATGCTGGTGAGTTTTCCAGATGATTGAATGGTTAAGGGAACCTCGGAGACTTTGTCTATTCCAAAAGAATATATTAGTTGGATGAAAACCAAGTGCTTAAGAACTTCATTAGAGAATGGCAGCAGCGTGGTGAAGGCATGGAAACCAGCTCCCTCCCTGCTCAATACAACCTTCAAATATCCTTTATCCACACATCCCAACATCAACTAATGGAAGGCTGTGACCCAAACCAACACGAAGCTGCCAACTGATACTTTGCTTCTAATTTAGACCAAGGCTGGTGCACACTCAGACGATCGTAACCTAATTGATGCTACTCTACATATATCCAAAAACTTCAAAATGTCTGAATACCAAAATACAATCAATCACAGGAGTTTTACATAAAGGACATACAATCTATACCACAGCATCAATACAGCACGGGGTTAGATAGAGGGTAAAGCTCTCTCTACACTGTCCCCCATCAAACACTCCCAGGACAGGGACAGCACAGGGTGAGATACAGAGTAAAGCTCCCTCTACACTGTCCCCCATCAAACACTCCCAGGACAGGTACAGCACGGGGTTAGATACAGAGTAAAGCTCCCTCTACACTGTCCCCATCAAACACTCCCAGGACAGGTACAGCACGGGGTTAGATACAGAGTAAAGCTCCCTCTACACTGTCCCCCCATCAAACACTCCCAGGACAGGTACAGCACGGGGTTAGATACAGAGTAAAGCTCCCTCTACACTGTCCCCCCATCAAACACTCCCAGGACAGGTACAGCACAGGGTTAGATACAGAGTAAAGCTCCCTCCACACTGCCCCCCCATCAAACACTCCCAGGACAGGTACAGCACGGGGTTAGATACAGAGTAAAGCTCCCTCTACACTGTCCCCATCAAACACTCCCAGGACAGGTACAGCACGGGGTTAGATACAGAGTAAAGCTGCCTCTACACTGTCCCCATCAAACACTCCCAGGACAGGTACAGCACGGGGTTAGATACAGAGTAAAGCTCCCTCTACACTGTCCTCATCAAACACTCCCAGGACAGGTACAGCACGGGGTTAGATACAGAGTAAAGCTCCCTCTACACTGTCCCCATCAAACACTCCCAGGACAGGTACAGCACGGGGTTAGATACAGAGTAAAGCTCCCTCTACACTGTCCCCCTCAAACACTGATGTAAAGATGCCGGCGTTGGATTGGGGTGGTAAGAACTCAGTAAGAATTTAGCAACACCAATTTTTAATCCAACCAATTTATTTGATAGTAAAATTGCAAGCTTTCAACACTCCGTGTCTTCCTCAGGCAAATGCCTGAGATTGGATTAAAAATTGGTGTTGCTAAATTCTTACTGAGTTCTTACCCCTCAAACACTCCCAGGACAGGTACAGCACGGGGTTAGATACAGAGTAAAGCTCCCTCTAGCGAACTCTGAATATCCAGGACAATTCAGGACTGGATAAGGAAGAGAGAGCCTTTTAGAACATCCAAAGGGACCATTTCAGTTATGACTCTACAGGAATATAGTATGTATAAGAGGGAACTTAAAGAAATAGAAAGGCAAAAGTGGGCATGATGAAGGACTTGTAAACGAGATTAGGGAGAATGCTAAGATATTCTATTAATAGGAAGAGGCTAACCAAGGAAAGAGTAGGGCCCATTAGAGACCAAGGGAGCAATCACTATGAAGTGCTTCAAAAGATTAATCATGGCATAAAACAATTCTGGCATCCTGGATCCTCTACAGTTTGCCTTCAACCACAACAGGTCCACAGCAGACGTCATCTGCCTGGCCCTGCACTCAACCCTGGAACACCGAGATGACAAAGATACCTATGTCAGACTCCTATTTACTAATTACAGTTCAGCCTTCAACACCATTAATCCTAAAAAGCCCATCTCCAAACTGGACTTTGCTCCTCCCACTGCGACTGGCTCCTGAACTTCCTAACTCACAGATCACAATCAGTAAGGACAGACAACAACACCTTCATCCTCAACACCGGTGCCCCATAAGGCTGGATGATCAGCCCCCTTCTATACTTCCTATACACCTATGACCTATGCAGCCAAACTCCCATCCAACTTAATTTTCAAGTTTGCTGATGACACTATCCTAGTGGGTCAGTTCTCATACAATAGAGACAGAAAACAGAAATGAGAGATAGAATCTGGTGAATTATGCAGCAACAATAATTTTTCCCTTAATATCATCATAACGAAGGAGATTGTCATCAACTTCAGGGAGTGTAAAGGAGAACATGCATCTGTCTACATCAATGACTCCCACCAACTTTTACAGATGCATCATAGAAAGCATTCTTTCTGGTTGTATCATAGCTTGGTCTGGGCTCCTGCTCTGCCCAAGACTGCAAGAAACTACAACGGATCATGAATGAAGCCCAGTCCACCACCCAAACCAGCCTCCATCCACTGACTCTGTCCATGCTTTCCACTGCTAATATAATCAAGAACTCCACACGTCCCAGACATTTTCTCTCCACCTTCTTCCATCGGAAAAAAGATACAAAAGTCTGAGGTCACGTACCAATCGACTCAAAAACAGCTTCTGCCTTGCTGTTGTCAGACTTTTCAACGGACCTACCTTGCATTAAGTTGATCTTTATCTACACTCTCGCTATGACTGCAACACTACATTCTGCACCGTCTCATTTCCTTCTCTATGAACAGTATGCTTTGTCTGTGTAGTGCAAAAGAAACAAAACTTTTCACTGTATAAATCAAATCAGATCAAATAAATACTTTGGTCAGTCTTCATGATGAAGACATTAATAACATTCCAAAAATATTAAATAATCAAGGGACAAAAATGAGGTTATAAATAAATATAATAACAGACAGCACAGTAGATAACACCGCTACCTCACAGCGTTAAGGATCCATTCAATTCTGGCATTGCGTCACTGTGTGGAGTCTACACATCCTCCCCTTGTCTGTGTGGGTTTTCTCTGGGTGCTCTGGTTTCCTCCCACAGTCCAAAGAGGAACATTTCTGGTAGACTGGCCATGCTAAATTGCTTCTTAGTGTTAGGGGGATTATTTATAGCAAGTGCTTGTATTATTTGTATTAGCTTTCAGAACTGGCTGTTAGCTAGTGACGTTTGCTACAAATAAACCTGTTGGACTTTAACTTGGTGTTATGAAACTTCTTACTATGTTTACCCCTGTCCAACGCCGACATTTCCACTTCACGGGGATTAGCAGGGTAAATACATGGGATTATTGTCAATGCAGCTCCTTCTGCGCAATAGCAATTTTATGTTTCCAACTATCATTGGAGTAAAGGTACCAGAGAACCTCATGGGGCTAAAGGCTGATAAAACTTTGGACTGGATGGGTTGCATCCCGGGATATTAAAGGAAGTTGCTACAGAGATAGTGGATGCACTAGTAGTAACCTTCTTTAAATTCTTTAAATTCTGGAAAAATCTCAGAGGATTGGAAATTGTCAAAGCAACAACTCCCTCAATCAAATTGGCAGGGAGACAGAAAACAGGTCACTATCGGTCAGTTAGCTTAACATCAATCCTTAGGAAAATGTAGGGTCCATTATAAAGCACAGCTTTAGAAATACATAATATCAGCACGCAGAATCAGCATGGCTTCAAGAAGCAAAATCATACCTGACAAATTTATTAGAATTCTTTGATAAAGAAAGGGGAACCAGTAGATCTAATATACATGGATTTCCAAAATGCTTTCAGTAAGGTACCACACAAAATACTACTTAATAAAGTGAGAGCCCATAGTGATGCAGGTCAGATATTAGCACAGAGAGAGCACTGGCTAATCTGTAGAACTTAGAGTTGTGATAAGAGGGGTATTTTCAGGGTGGCAAGCTGTAACTGGTTGGGGTGTCACAGGAATCAGTGCTGGGGCCACAATTATAGAACATTACAGCGCAGAACAGGCCCTTCGGCCTTCAATGTTGCGCCGACCAATTAAGAAAAAAGCAATGACCCTCCAAACTAAACCATTCCCTTCTCTTCCATAAACGTATCAACTAATCTCTTAAACGCCACCAAACTTGGCGCATCTACAACTGCCACAGGCAGGGCATTCCACTCTCTAACCACCCTCTGGGTAAAGAGCCTACCTCTGATATCCGTCCTATAACTATCACCCCTGAATTTAAAGCTGTGTCCCCTCGTGCTAGCTTTCTCCATCCTAGAAAAAAGGCTATCACTGTCCACCCTATCTAAACCTCTAATCATCTTATGTGTTTCAATAAGGTCTCCTCTTAGCCGCCTCCTTTCTAACGAAAACAACCTCAAATCCCTCAGCCTCTCTTCATAAGACCTGCCCTCCATACCAGGCAACATCCTGGTAAACCTCCTCTGTACCCTCTCCAATGCCTCCACATCTTTCTTATAATGTGGGGACCAGAACTGCACACAATACTCCAAGTGCGGCCGCACTAGAGTTTTGTACAGTTGCAACATGACGTTGCGGCTCCGAAATTCAATCCCCCTACCAATAAAAGCTAAGACTCCGTACGCCTTCTTAACAACCTTATCGACTTGACTGCCTACTTTCAGGGATCTATGCACAAATACACCAAGATCCCTCTGTTCATCAACACTATTAAGAATCCTACCATTAGCCCTATACTCTACACATTTATTATTCCTGCCAAAGTGCATTACCTCACACTTTTCCACATTAAACTCCATTTGCCACCTCTCGGCCCAGCTCTGCAACTTGTCCAAGTCTCTCTGCAAACTATAACACCCCTCTTCACTATCTACCACTCCACCGACTTTAGTGTCATCTGCAAATTTACTAATTCATCCTTCAATACCCTCATCCAGATCATTTATAAAAATTACAAACAGCAGGGGCCCCAAAACAGACCCCTGAGGTACACCACTTGTCACCGAACTCCACGATGAATATCTCCCATCAACCACCACCCTCTGTCTTCTATCTGCTAGCCAATTCCTAATCCAATTAGCTAAATCACCCTCTATCCCATACATCTGCATTTTCTGCAGAAGCCTTCCATGGGCCACCTTATCGAACGCCTTACTAAAGTCCATATATACCACATCAACTGCCTTACCCCCATCCACCTCTTTGGTCACTTTTTCAAAAAACTCAATAAGGTTAGTAAGGCACGACCTACCCTTCACAAAACCATGCTGACTATCCCCAATCAATTCATTTCTCTCTAAATAACTATAAATCCTATCCCTAATAATTCTCTCCAATACTTTGCCCACAACAGAAGTAAGACTCACTGGCCTATAATTCCCTGGAAAGTCTCTCTTCCCCTTCTTGAACAATGGGACCACATTCGCTATCCTCCAGTCTTCCGGAACTATACCCGTAACCAACGACGACCTGAAGATCAGAGCCAGAGGCTCTGCAATCGCCTCTCTTGCCTCCCAGAGAATCCTAGGGTAAATCCCGTCCGGCCCAGGGGACTTATCCAACTTCAAACCCTCAAGAATATCTAGCACATCCTCCCTATCTACTTCAATACTTTCCAGTTTGCAACCCTGTATCCCAGTGTTCTCCTGCGTGAATACCGAAGAGAAATATTTGTTCAGTGCCTCTCCAATCTCTTCAGGCTCCACGCACAACTTCCCACTGCTGTCTCTGACTGGCCCTAATCTTGCCCTAACCAATCTTCTATTCTTAACATATCTAAAGAAAGCTTTAGGATTCTCCTTAATCCTATCAGCCAAAGTCTTCTCGTGTCCCCTCTTAGCTCTCCTCAATTCACTCTTTAGCTCCCTCCTGGCTAATCTATAGCTATCCATTGCACTAACTGAGCCTTCAAGCCTCATCCTGACATAAGCCTCCTTTTTCCTTTTAACCAGCAAATTAACTTTTTTAGTACGCCATGGTTCCCTTACTCGACCATTTCCTCCTTGCCTGACAGGGACATACTTATCAAGGACTCACAGTAGCTGCTCCTTGAATAAGCTCCACATTCCAGATGTTCCCAGTCCCTGTAGTTTCCTAGTCCAACCTATGCACCCTAATTCTCTCCTGATGGCCTCATAATTACCCTTCCCCCAGCTATAACTACTGCCCCCAGCTTCATGCCTATCCCTATCCATCACTAAGGTGAACGTAACCGAATTGTGGTCACTATCACCAAAATGTTCACTAACTTCCAAGCCTAACACCTGGTCTGGCTCATTGCCCAGCACCAAATCCAATGTAGCCTCACCTCTAGTTGGCCTATCTACATACTGAGTCAAAAATATATATAATATATATTTACAATATATATTAATGACTTGGATAAGGGAAGTGAATGTACTGTTGCCAGGTTTGTGGATGATACAAAAGTAGATTGGAAGGTGAGTGGTGGGATAAAACAAAAAACCAACAGGGCAGTATAGGCAAATAAGGACAGTGGACAAAAACTTTGTAGATGGAATGTAATACAGAAAAACTTGAAGTTATTCATTTTGGTAAGAAAAATAATGGGACTGAATGCTATTTAAATGGAGAAAGACTGCAGAAAGCTACAGCATAGAGGGATTAGGGGGTCCTCACACATAAACCACAAAAAGCTAGTATGCAAAGTTCAGCACGTAATAGGAAAGACAAATGGAATGTCGGCCTTTATTTCAAAGAGAACAGAGTATTAAAATAGAGCTGTCTTGTTAAACTATACAAGGCTCTAGTTAGACCACACCTCAAATACTATGAACTGTTTTGATCCCCTTCTTGAAGGAAAGATATACTGGCATTGGAAGCAGTGCAGAGAAACATGGAAACGTAGAAAATTACAGCTCAGAAAAGGCCTTTTTGCCCTTCTTGTCTGTGCCAAACCATTTTTTGCTTAGTCCCACTGACCTGCACTTAGACCATATCCCTCCACACTCCTCTCATCCAAGAACCTGTCCAAGCTTTTCTTAAATGTTAAAAATGACCCCACATTTACCACTTTATCCGGCAGCTCATTCCACACGCCCACCACTCTCTGTGTGAAGAATCCCCCTGCCAATGTTCCCTTTAAACTTTTTTCCTTTCACCCTTAACCCATGCCCTCCGTTTTTTTCCCCTAGCCTCAGTGGAAAAAGCCTACTTGCATTCACTCTATCTATACCCATCAAAATCTTATACACCACTATCAAATCTCCCCTCATTCTTCTACACTCCAGGGAATAAAGTCCTAACCTATTCAATCTCTCTCTGTAACTCAGTTTCTCAAGTCCCAGGAACATCCTTGTGAACCTTCTCTGCACTCTTTCAATCTTATTTACATCCTTCCTGTAACTAGGTGACCAAAACTGTACACAATACTCTAAATTCAGCCTCACCAATGCCTTACATAACCTTACCATAACAATCCAACTTTTATACTTGATACTCTGAGGATTTATAAAGGCCAATGTACCAAAAGCATTCTTTAGGATCCTATCCACTTGTGACATCACTTTTAGGGAATTCTGTACCTGTATTCCCAGATCCCTCGGTTCAACTGCACTCTTCAGAGTCCTACCATTTACTCTGTTCATTCTACTTTAGTTTGTCCTTCCAAAGTGCAATACCTCATTACTTGTCTGTGTTAAATTCCATTTACCATTTTTCAGCTCATTTTTCTAGTTGGTCCAAATCCCTCTGCAAGCTTTGAAAACCTTCACCGCCCACTACATCTCCAATTTTTGTATCATCAGCAAATTTACTGATCCAATTTACCACTTTATCATCCAGATCATTGGTATAGATGACAAACAACAATGCACCCAACACCATCCCTGCAGCGCACCACTGGTCACAGGCCTCCACTCAGAGAAACAATCCTCCACAACCAAGCAATCCTCTTTGGCTTCTTCCATTGAAAGACAGTAAGAAGTCTGACAACACCAGGTTTAAGTCCAATCGATGCATCTGATAGTAAACTCACAAGCTATCAAATAAATCGGTTGGACCTAAATCTGGTGCTGCCAGACCTCCCACTGTGTTTAACCCAGTCCAACACTGGTATCTCCACATCATTCTTTCACTGAGCCAGTGTCTAATCCAATTTAAGGTTCACTGGGTTGATCCTGTATATTATGAGGGGGTATTGAATAGCTTGGGCCTGTACTCATTGAAGTTTGGGAGAATGAGGGATGTCCTTATTGAGACATATTGGATTCTCAGGGGTTTGACAAGGTTGATGCTGAGAGGTTGTTTCCCTTGTGGGAGTCTAGGATCAGACAGCATGGTCTCAGAGTAAGGAGGGAGTCATCTATTTAAGGCAGAAATCAAGAGGAATTTCTTCTCAGCTTTTGTGTATTTTTCCACAGAGGGCTGTGGAGACTGGGCCATTAAGTACATTCAATGCTGCAGTAGACAGATTTTTAATATGGGGCTAAAATGGGAAAGTGAAGTTGAGGATTATATCAGTTCAGTCATGAACTCATTGAGTAACAGAGAAGATTTGATGGGCTGAATAGCCTCCTTCAGTTCCTATACCTTGTGGTCTCTGATGGCTGATCAGTATGTGACTCACTCACCCCTGCTGTTGGTATAGACACTGGCAGTGCTGCTTGCTGAATGTAGGATTGGCAGAGTGTCGGTGATGCTGAGCTGTAATGTGTCTCCAGTTTTCACTGTATAATGTCCTGTTTGTATGGTGAACTTCACCCTCTGAGAAATACCCGCCAGGAGGCTATCTGGATAAAAGAGACAGGCACAGGTTATCATACAGCACAGTGTAGCACACAATTCCGTGTCACTAACAGAGCATGTACCGTTGGACTCCCACCCCAGTAATGGTGTACGCTAGAATACAAGAAATAGAAGCAAGAACAGACCATTTGGCCCATCGAGCCTGCTCTACCATTCAATACAATCATGGCTGATTTGTGCTTCAACCCCATTTTCCATCCTCTCCACAAATCCCTAATTCCCTGAGACCAAAGTCTGTCTATTCCAGCTTTAAATGTACTCAATGATGGAGCACCCATAACTCTCTCGGGCAGGGAACCCCAAAGATTCACAGCCCCTTGAGTGAAGAAATTTCTCCTTATCTCAGTCCGAAATGATCAGCCCCTTACTGTGGCCCTGTGTTTTAGACTCTGACCCTCCCCTGAAACAATCTCTCTGTGAGCACCCTGTCAAAGCCACTCCAAATCTTGTACCTTTCAATGTGATTATCTCATTCTTCTAAATGCAAGAGAATTTAAACCCAATTTGAAGAATATTCTGTTTTTCTATTTTTACTGCCATTTGGAATATCTTCTGGATTATAATTTGTTAAACCTTTCTTATTTCCTTGCAGCGTCTCTGTACCCTCCCCACAACTGCTATCAAATTTAGCAAACTTTGATAAGTTACTGCCTTTTTGTTTAAGTCAGTAATACAGATTATAACTAACAGGCCCCAGCACTGATCCTCACAGCACTCCTATCACTCAGGGTCTACCAACCTTGATTCCTGCCTCATATTCTCTCTCACTCGGATTTCCAATACACACACCCTTTTCAATCCAATCAATAAAATCAACATGAAGCATAAGAGTAAACTGCTGGATTTTAAATATCTCACATTTTACAGCATTGTTTAGTGAACAAAGAGTAGATTTTATAAATAATCATGTCTAAATGCAGTAAGCCGAGGCAACAAATAGGTTTGGAGTGAGTGGCAAGTAACATTTGCGTCATATAACTGCTGGACAATGGTCATGTTTAAGAGAATCTAACCATCACTCCTTGACATTCAAAGGCATTACCATTGCTGAATCCCCCATTATTCCTGACTCCCCAAAGCCTTTCTACCATCTACAAGGCACAAGTGTGATGGAATACTCCCCACTTGCCTGGATGGGTGCAAGTCCAACAACACAACACAAGAAGCTCGACACCATCCAGGACAGAGCACCCTTGTTTGATTGGCACCCCTTCCTCTGATGAGCCAGACCAACGTCCACTATCTTCTAGAAGGACAGGGCAGCCGATACTTGGCAATACCACCACCTGCAAATTCTCCTCCAACACACTCACTGTCCTGATTTAGAAATATATCACCATTCTTCATTGCCACTGAGTCACAATTCTGGAATCTCTTCCTAACAGCATTGTGAGTGTACCTACACCATGTGGTCTGCAACGATTCAAGAAGGTAGCTCACCACCACCTTCTCAAGGGCAATTAGGGATTGGCAATAAACGCTGGCTTAACCAGCAAAGCCTAGATGCCGTAAATGAACTTTTTAAAGTCCTAAATTGCAAATGAACTCACCTGTCATTGGTTCCACTTTGAGCTGAGGTTCTTGTGAATAAACTTCATACTGAATAATTGGATAGATGTGAGGAAGTGTGAATTGAACACGCCCCACAGAGGCACAGAGCTGGCGCAATGTGTAGGTTCCAGCTTCCTTAGCCTGAAGAAACAACAATAAATCCAAGTTATAACAAACACACTACCATTTGCCAGTAAGCTGTGTAGCAGCCCTATAGCAGAACATAGTCTCAGCAAACCACATCTCACTGTTAAATAACCCATGGACTTGCTCCACTCTTCTGCTGAAAGCATTGACTCTCACCGGGGTACGGCTCCCACACACACTGACTCTCACCGGGGTACGGCTCCCACACGCACTGACTCTCACCGGGGTACGGCTCCCACACGCACTGACTCTCACTGGGGTACGGCTCCCACACGCACTGACTCTCACCGGGGTACGGCTCCCACACGCACTGACTCTCACCGGGGTACGGCTCCCACACGCACTGACTCTCACCGGGGTACGGCTCCCACACGCACTGACTCTCACTGGGGTACGGCTCCCACACGCACTGACTCTCACCGGGGTACGGCTCCCACACGCACTGACTCTCACCGGGGTACGGCTCCCACACACACTGACTCTCACCGGGGTACGGCTCCCACACGCACTGACTCTCACCGGGGTACGGCTCCCACACGCACTGACTCTCACCGGGGTACGGCTCCCACACGCACTGACTCTCACTGGGGTACTATTTCTCCCCTTTCACCTTCTACATTGACAGAATCCTTTCAGTGCAGATGGTGATTATTTAGCCCATCGAGTCTATACCAACTCTCTGACAGAATATCTTACCCAGGCCGACCACTCCGCTCTATCCCATCTCTAATCCATCTTGGGACAATAAAAAGCAGTTTAGCATGACCAATCCACCTAACCCACACATCTACAGACGATGGAGGAAACCAGAGCACCGGGGGGAAACCCACACAGATGTGGAGTATGTGCAAACTCCACACAGTCAGTGACCCAAGCCGGGAATTGAATTCGGGTGCCTGGTGCCGTGTTGCAGCAGTGCTAACCACTGTGCCACGTGCCATCCGTAAGATTCAGTATTCAGAGTTGAGCTGCCTGTCCCATATCAATACCACTGACCCGGTAATGACTCCCCATTCCTTATCACCTCTTTGTAGTTACTTCCCTTCCCATCCTGTTTTCGTATCTCTGGTTTCATTCACACACGTGCCATTCACCCTGATCTTCCAAAACCTCCCAGATTCTGTTTGTCTCATAATCGTCCAGCCCATCCACCCACTGCTGCCTTCCAGCTTCCTCTGCTCTCTGCAAAGTTCCTGTTAGAGTTTTGCACTTGGTACAGTGATGGGTGACTTTTCGCTGGCACAGACAGATCTACAGAGGGCTGGGATGACTGTGGTTTATGTTTTGAAAGCACTGGCCTCTGTCTTGAAGTGGATGATATTGGTTCCTGGTTTTAGCAGTACGTCACTGGTCCGCAAGGCACACGCAGCATCCTCTACAGTCAATCCAGAGGACGGTTCCAGCGAGCTGCTACTGTCCGGTCTCCCCAGCAGAAGGTGCACGTTCTTGCAGATAATGCCACTGGAGTTTAGGGAACTATCGGACGGACTCCTGTCGTAAAGCTCGTAGAGTTCAATGAAAGGCTGTTTACTCCTGGGAAATGAGTGGCCAATCGGCTCATTGGGGAAGAGGAAGATCCCATTCGCATTGCGATTACGGCCACTGATCTCAGTGCCTCTCTTGGATGTGTCTTTACTGACAGTGAGATTCAGATGGATGGAGAGTTGATTCAGGGGCACAGGGAGGGGCATGAGGCTATACACAGTCAGCTCGATGTCCAGCAGTCCACCCACATGCACCATCGCACACACTGGACTGAAGCATAAACTCTTCAACTGGATAAAACCCTCCATCCCCAGCAGCAGCCGCTCATCTGTAAACACAAAGCACACCAATGAGCCTTTCTCCTAACTCACAACTCAGCCCTGCCCACCGGCAAACATCACCAACTCACCTCCCCACAGGGAACCCAACCAAAATCAACATCCACTGCCCACAAATCCAGCCTAACCCACCGTCCTCAGGCCCAGCTGCCCCCTTGCACCCAGCCAAACCCAACACCCATCAACTCGGCGAAACCCAACACCCACAAACTCTGGCATGCTGAGATTATGATGTGGAGATGCCGGTGTTGGACTGGGATAAAATAAAAAGAAATCTCACAACACCAGTTTAAAGTCCAACAGGTTTATTTGAAGCAAATGCCCCTAGCTTTCAGAACATTCTGTTCCTTCAGGTGGCAAGGGCACAAACTCAATTTACATGCATAAATGACTGGAATATGAGTCTTTACAGCTAATCAAGTCTTAAAGTGGAGAGAGCTTTAAGCACAGGTTAAAAGGATGTGTATTGTCTCCAGACAGGACAGTCAGTCAGATTTTGCTAACCCAGGCAAGTTGTGGGGGTTACAGATAGTGTGGCATGAACCGAAGATCCCAGATGAGACCCATCCTCATGTGTGCAGAACTTGACTGTCAGTTTCTGCTCAGCGACTCTGTGCTGTCGTGTGCCATGAAGGCCCCCTTGGAGAATGCTTACCTGAAGATCAATGGCTGAATGCCCGTGATTGCTGAGGTGTTCCCCCAGTAAGAAGTCTGACAACACCAGGTTGAAGTCCAACCGATTTATTTGATAGTAAACTCACAAGCTTTTGAGGTGTTTTGACCTCTTCAAATTTCACCTGATGAAGAGGTCAAAACACCTCGAAAGCTTGCGAGTTTACTATCAAATAAATTGGTTGCACTTAAACCTGGTGTTGTCAGATTCTTACTGTGTTTACCCCAGTCCAACGCCGGCATCTCTACATCATGATTACTATTGAGGTGTTCCCCAACAGGAAGAGAACAGTCTTACCTGGTGATTGTCGAGCGATGTTCATTCATCCGTTGTCGTAGTGTCCGCACAGTCTCCCCAGTGTACCGCGCCTCGGGACATCCTTTCCTGCAGCCAAGTTGCAAGAGTATGTACTGTGTACCTGGTGGATGGTGTTCTCATGTGAGATAATGACATCCATGTCGATGATCCGGCACATCTTGCAGAGGTTGCTGAGGCAGGGTTGTGTGGTGTTGTGGTCACTGTTCTCCTGGAGGCTGGAGAGTTTGCTGTGGACAATGGTCTGTTTGAGGTTGTGCGGTTGTTTGTAGGCAAGAAGTGGGGTTGTGGGGACAGCCTTGGCGAGATGTTCGTCTTTAGCAATGACAAGTTAAGGGCTCTAGAGAAGATGTCGTAGCCTCTCTTTCCAGGGAAGCACTGGACGATGAAAGGTACTCTGTCCACTGTGTCCCGTGTTTGTCTTCTGAGGAGATCTGTGCGGTTTTTCGCTGTGGTGCGTCGGAATTGTCGATTGATGAATTGAATGTCCTATCCCAATTTTAAGAGGGCGTCTTTCAGCATCTGGAGGTATCTGTTGTGATCCTCATCTGAGCAGATCCTGTATATACGGAGGGCTTGTCCGTAGGGGATGGCTTCTTTAATGTGTTGAGGGTGGCAACCGCACATCCTCAAACAGACCATTGTCCACAGCAAACTACCCAGCTTCAGGAGAACAGTAACCACAACACAACACAACCCTATCACAGCAACCTCTAACATATGCCGCATCATCAACATGGATGCCATTATCACACGTGAGAACACCATCCATCAGGTACACAGTACATGGCCAACAAGTGTCTATCTAATTCGCTGCAGGAAAGGATGTCCCAAAGCATGGTACATTGGGGAGACCATGCAGACGCTATGACAACAGATGAATGAACACCGCTCGACATTCACCAGGCAAGACTGTTCCCTTCCTGTTGGGGAACACTTCAACGGTCATGGGCATTCAGCCTCTGATCTTCGGGTAAGCATTCTCCAAGGGGGCCTTCACAACACACGACAGCTCAGAGCCGCTGAGCAGGAACTGATAATCAAGTTCCGCACACGAGGACGGTCTCAACTGGGATCTTGGGTTTATGTCACACTATCTGTAACCCCCACAACTTGCCTGTATTTGAAAAATCTCACTAACTTTCCTGTCTGAAAACAATAATCATCCTTTTAACCTGTGCTTAAAGCTCTTTCCACTCACACTGTTTGTACCTTTAAGAATTCATTAGCTGTAAAGACTCATTCCAATCATTATGCATGTAAATTGAGTTTGTGTCTTTGTGCCCTGTGTGCGATCAGAACTCCCAGCCACCTGACAAAGGAACAGTTCCCAAAGCTCGTGGTGTTTGCTACAAATAAACCTGTTGGACTTTAAGCTGGTGTTGTGTGATTTCTTTATGCTGAGATTAGACAACGCAGTTTGATTCCTCTCAGTACAAGGGGTCATCACCTTGCCCACTCCCTGGCTGCTTCGTCACGTTCAGAATCTCCTGGCAGAAGTGAACCCGTTCTGTCTCAGTCAGGTTGTCATCACCAGCCAGCAGGCTGCTGGTTTGGAGATAGCTGGCAAACTGGGTTAAGGGATGGCAACAGAATGTAGGAACACAGAAAATCTGTGGAGTAGGCCATTTTGTCCCTTGAGTTAACTCTGTCATTCAATATGATCGTGGCTAATCCTCTATCAAAATGCCACATTCCTGTCCCATACCTTTTGGTAGCTTTAGAGTCCAGAAATCTATTTCTTTCTTAAATCTATTTCAGTGATTTGGCCTCCACAGCCTCTTGGAGAATTCTTGAAGTGAAGAAGTTTCTCCTCATCTCAATCCTAAATGGCCTACTCTTATCCTGAAACTCTCTCTCCTTGTTCCAGACCCTCCAGCCAGAAGAAACAGCATCCCTACCTTCAGTCTGTGCGGCCCTTTCAGAATCTTATACATTTCAATTAGAACTCTTCCCATTCTTCTAAATTCCAGAAATACAAACCCACTTGTCCCAATCTCTCCTCACACAACAATGCTGTCACACCAGGAATCTATCTGGTTCCCTCTGTGGGAAATTAGATTTTCTTTTGCAAAGTTACTATCACTTACTGGCAAACAATCTTGTACGGGTGTGACTGGTTTACCTGGATTAGAGGCAGAAAGATCAACCATGAATAAGGAGGATATGAAAGCAAGTAGTTCAATGAACAAAGGGAAACAGAAGAATTTGAATAAAATTTACACAGGGAAAGAAACAGTTTGTAATTAGCTCTTTCATTTCCAAAGGGAAGATATACAATTGGAAGATTGTAAGTAGATGAGGCAAAATACTGTAAGTTTGCTTTTAAAATATAATGACCATTAAGTAAAAAAAAAAGGTTATTCAATTCTGGGAAAAAAATCATTTCTAAAGGATGTAGGAAACAACAAAGAGCAAGGTTTAATAAAACAGTGAATACCATGGTTGAGGTTACTGGCAAGATCTCAATGAAGACAGAGCACCGACAAAACCAATACTTGGAGAACCAGTTTCCTGTCACTCTCAGAGAATTTGTGGCAGTTATTAAAAAACCTGTAAGGACTGTTGCCATCAAAAAGGGGGTTTAGCTTTATGTTGATTTTAAGCCAAGGTCTTTTCTAAAATGTTTTAAACCACTATGCAAAGGTATTATTATGTTTTAACTGTAATTGTTTTCATTATTTTAATGTTTAACTTCAATAGAAAATCACCACAGGTTAACTTCAGTAAGTCTCCTCAATATACAAACTACAAAACCGTTTCCAGTTACCCTTTGAGATTCGGATAACTCAGCATTTACCATCTGCTGGTAGATGGAGTATAATGTTAGCAAGTGTGAGATTATCCACTTTGGTAGAAATAATAGTAGGAGGGATTACTATTTAAAAGGCGAAAAGCTGCAGCATGCTTTGGTGCAGAGGGACCTGGGGGTCCTTGTGCACGAATCGCAAAAACACAGTCTGCAGGTGCAACAGGTGATCAAGAAGGTGAATGGGATGTTGGCCTTTATAGCGAGGGGGATAGAATATAAAAGCAAGGAGGTCTTGTTGCAACTGTACAGGGTGCTAGTGAGGCCGCAGCTGGAGTACTGTGTGCAGTTTTGGTTGCTGCATTTGTGGAAGGATATATTGGCCTTGGAGGGAGTGCAGAGAAGGTTCACTAGGCTGATACCGGAGATGAGGGGGTTAGCCTATGAGAAGAGATTGAATAGACTGGGTCTGTACTCTTTGGAGTTTAGAAGGCTGAGGGGGAAATCTTATAGAGACATATAAGATAATGAAGGGGATGGATAGGGTAGAGGTAGAGAGATTCTTCCTGCTTAGAAAGTATAACAGAACGAGGGCACAGCTTCAAAATGACAGGGGGCGGGGGGGGGGTTTAAATTGGAGTTGAGGGGGAATTTCTGTACTCAAAGGATGGTGAGTCTCTGCCTGTTGAAGTGGTAGAGGCTACCTGCTAAATATATTTAAGTTACGGGTAGATAGGTTTCTGATAGACAAGGGAATTAAGGATTATGGAGAGAAAGCGGGAAAGTGGAACTGATCCACTTCAGATCAGCCATGATCTTATTGAATGGCGGGACAGGCTCGAGGGCTAGATGGCCAACTCCTGCTCCTATTTCTTATGTTCTTATGACATCTCCACTGTACCTACTTCCCAGCACCCTAAACCTGTGTCCTCTTGTGGCAACCATTTCAGCCTTGGGAAAAAGCCTCTGAGAATCCACTTGGTCAATACCTCTCAATATCTTATACACCTCTATCAGGTCATCTCTCATCCTTTGTCTCTCTTAGGAGAAAAGGCCAAGCTCTCTCAGCCTATCCTCAGAAGGAATGCCTTCAAATCCAGGCAACATCCTTGTAAATCTCCTCTGCATCCTTTCAATAGCTTCCACATCCTTCCTGAAATGAGGTGACCAGAACTGAGCACAGTACTCCAAGTGGGGTCTGACCAGAGTCTTACAAAGCTGCAGCATTATCTCCCGATTCCTAAACTCAATTCTCAATTGATGAAGGCCAGTACACCATCTGCCTTCACAACCACACCCTCCACCTGCGAAGCCAATTTCAACATCCTACGAACCTGAACCCCAAGATCCTTCTGATCTTCCACACTACCAAGAATTTTACCCTCAGAACAAGGGGCAGAATGCCCCCACCAACCCCACTCCATGTGAGAAGCAGGACCTCCAGGGCAAGAGGCAGGAAGTAGTGGGGAGAGAGAAACAAGACCTCAGGAATTTTTAAAGACAGGATACTTTATCTGTATCTCGCGCTTCGGAAGCTGGAATCCGCCAAGAAATAAGATTTTTCCTGAGATTCCACTGTCTGGGGGGTGAAGTTTTCTCTGGAGATTGTCGCAGGAGAAATTGGAAGACAGCTGTGTGTCTAGATCACTCTCCAGAGTTGCTAGAAATCTAGTACCCACTGAAGCGTCTTTGGTTTCTGTGCTACTTGGATCTAAAGAAGATTCATGTCATAGGAACATAGATTGGAGCAAGAGGAGGCTATTCGGTCCTTCGAGTCTGCTCCACCATTCATAGAAACATAGAACATTACAGCACAGTACAGGCCCTTCGGCCCTTAATGCTGTGCCGAGTTACGTCCAATCCCAAGATCAAACTATCCCTCTCCCTATTATTCTGGTGTGCTCCATGTGTCCATCCAATAACCACTTGAAAGTTCCCAAAGTGTCCGACTCCACTATCACAGCAGGCAGTGCATTCCACACCCCAACCACTCTCTGAGTAAAGAACCTATCTCGGACATCCCTCCTATATCTCCCACCATGAACCTTATAGTTATACCCCCTAGTAACAGCTACATCTACCCAAGGAAATAGTCTCTGCATGTTCACTCAATCTATCCCTCTCATCAGCTTATAAATTCCTCACCACCATGGCTGATCATCCAACTCAATAGCCTAATCCTGATGTTTTGGCATCAACTACTTCCTGTGATAATGAATTCTACAGGCTCACCACTCTTTGGGTGAAGAAATGTCTCCCCACCTCCATCTTAAATGGTCTACCCTGAATCCTCAGACTGTGACCCCTGGTTGTGGACTCCCCCCAGCATTGGGAACATGCTCCTGGCATCTACCTGACTAGTCCTGTTAG
The DNA here is from genome assembly GCA_024679065.1 of Sphyrna mokarran. Lineage (NCBI taxonomy): Eukaryota > Metazoa > Chordata > Chondrichthyes > Carcharhiniformes > Carcharhinidae > Sphyrna > Sphyrna mokarran. Next base: position 2,013,110 of record JAGIQG010000013.1, on the reverse strand, counting down.
AATTTTATAAATCTCTATGAGGCCACCCCTCATTCATCTGAACTCCAGCGAAAACAACCCTAACCTAGTCAAGCTCTCTTCATACACCAGTCCCGCCATCCCCGGAATCAGCCTGGTAAACCTTCACTGCACTCCCTCAAGAGTAAGAACATCCTTTCTCAGAAAAAAGACTAAAACTGCACACAATACTCTAGGTGTGGCTTCACCAAGGCCCTGGATAATTGTAACAACACACCCCTGCTCTTATACTCAAAACCTCTCACAATCGACTAGGCAGTCAAGTCGATAAGGTTGTTAAGAAGGCATATGGAGTCTTAGCTTTTATTGGTAGGGGGATTGAATTTCGGAGCCGCAACGTCATGTTGCAACTGTACAAAACTCTAGTGCGGCCGCACTTGGAGTATTGTGTGCAGTTCTGGTCCCCACATTATAAGAAAGATGTGGAGGCATTGGAGAGGGTACAGAGGAGGTTTACCAGGATGTTGCCTGGTATGGAGGGCAGGTCTTATGAAGAGAGGCTGAGGGATTTGAGGTTGTTTTCGTTAGAAAGGAGGCGGCTAAGAGGGGACCTTATTGAAACATATAAGATGATTAGAGGTTTAGATAGGGTGGACAGTGATAGCCTTTTTCCTAGGATGGAGAAAGCTAGCACGAGGGGACACAGCTTTAAATTAAGGGGTGATAGTTATAGGACGGATATCAGAGGTAGGTTCTTTACCCAAAGGGTGGTTCGGGAGTGGAATGCCCTGCCTGCAGCAGTTGTAGATGCGCCAAGTTTGGTGGCGTTTAAGAGGTTAGTTGATAAGTATATGGAAGAGAAGGGAATGGTTTAGTTTGGAGGGGCATTGCTTTTTATATTGGTCGGCGCAACATCGAAGGCCGAAGGGCCTGTTCTGTGCTGTAATGTTCTATGTTCTGTGAAGGTCAACACACCATTTGCCTTCTTTACCGCCTGCTACATCTGCATGCTTACCTTCAGTCACTGGTGGACTGGTGCACAAGGACTCCCAGGTCCCACTGCACACTGCCCTCTCCCAATTTATAGCTATTTGGGTTGTAATCTGCTTTCTTTATTTTGCTTCCAAAGTGAATAACCTCACATTTATCCAAATTATACTGCATCTGCCATTGATTTGCCCACTCACCCAACTTGTCCAGATCATTCTGAAGGATCTCTGCATCCTCGTCACAGTTCACCCTCCCACCCAGCTAGGTATCATCTGCAAACTCTGAGATGTCACATTTTGTTCCCTCATCCAAATTATTTATATTGTGAATAGCTGGGGTCCCAGCACCGATCCCTGTGCGACCCCCACTGGTTACTGCCTGTCGATTTGAAAAGTACCCATTAATTCCTAATCTGTTTCTTCTCTCCCAACCAGTTTTCTATCCACTTCTATACACTTCCCCCAATCCCATACACTGTGGGAGATACTGCAAAAATGGAACAGAGATAGCTAGCTGTTAAGAAATATACTTCTGTTATGTTTACATATTTTAATTGATAAAAGCTATGCTAATTCTTCGTTATATTCTAATTGTGTTCTTAAACAAAGTTCATTTTGATAAAAGCTCTCTAGTGGATCATCTGAATCATATTTATAGTGAAACGCCTTGTGCTCACCCCAATGCTAAAGTCAAATGTAAAAGTTAGGGTCTAACTTCATAAAATGCCTTGGAGCTTCTGATCTACCCCCAATGACAGTCTATTTTCCCAATGTTTAATTGGAGGGGATTACCATACATCCTGTACTGTATGTCAGATAAACAGTCTGATAATTTAGCAATGGTGAAGGCGTGAAGAAGATGGTACTCAGATAGAGCAGGCTGTCCTCAGTGTGAAAACTCATTGTGTTTTCAATAATATCACCAAGTTTTTGAAAGTGTTTCCATGGGACGTGGATGTTGTTGACAAGACCAGCATTTGCTGTCCATTTCTAATTGCCCTTGAAATGAGTGGCTTGCTTGGCATTTCCGAGGGCAGTTGAACGTCAACCACATTGCTGTGACTCTGGAGTCATATGTAGGCCAGACCAGGTAAGGATGGCAGATTTCCTTCCCTAAAGGACACCAGCGAATCAGGTGGGTCCTTCTGATAACTGACAGTGACCATCTGCTGTGGCGGGATCTGAATCCAGATCCCTAAAGCATCATCCTGGTCTCTGAATTACCAGTGCAGTGATAGAGTATCATGTACAAGGATACTTCTGAGTTTGCTGAAGCTGTTTCTGACACACAGCCAGCTGTTTCCTGGTGTGTGTGATTAGCAGAGGCCAGCCCTCAGTCTGGTATGTCTTCAATGCCTCCTGGAGATATCTTTCTGCTTTCTGAGGCTGCCCCTTTCTCCTGGAAACAAGAAAACAATCAGATTACAGAGAAATGCAATGTCACATATACACAGCAGCTTGTTCAGTATTTTGCTTTTGTAACAGATGACTGTTTTGAGTTGGATAATTACAGATTCTGCACTCAAGAGTTTGAGAGGACAATCAAACTGGTCATTACTGCCTCCGTTTTCTGCAGAACTAGCACTTCACTTCATAAGTGCAGACTTTGGGACAGGATCGGGGTATCCCTGGCAAGGTTGGCATTTATTATCCATCCCTCGTTGCCCTCAGGATGGTGCTGAGACACCATTTTGAAATACTGATGTTCAGGTGGTAAAACACTCCCTAACAGGTCTGTATCCGCTGCTGCTTTTGATCTGCTAGGTGGTAGAGATCAGGGATTCAGAAGATATTGACAAAATGGGTTACATTTGAACTGGAGGGGGAACTAACTTCCTGGTGGGAAGATTTGCCAGAGCCACTCAGGAGGGTTTAAACTAGTTGGGTGGCGGGTGGGGGGTGAATCCAAAGCAGTAGGGAAACAGAAGAGAAGCTTGAGGACAGCACAGAAGTTAAAGAGAGAACATTAAGTAGTAAAGGCAGTGTCAGTAATCCTAGTACCAGACAGATCAGGCAAAGTAAGACAGATTAAACTGCACTTATTTCAATACAAGTTGCATGACAGGCAAGGCTGATAAACTCAGGGCATGGATGGGTATGTGGGATTGGGATATCATAGCAATTACTGAAACATGGCTAAGGGAGGGGTAGGATTGGGAGCTCACTGTTTCAGGGTACAGATTCTACAGGAAAGATAGAACAGGAGGTGAGAGAGGAGGAGAAGTTGCACTTTTGATTAAGGAAAAGCACTATGGTCTTACTGAGAGGGAATATATCCAAGGGTTCGGCTACTGAGCCTATATGGGTAGAATTGAGAAATAAGAATGGGGAAATCACTTTCATAGGGTTGGACTATAGACCCCAATCAGTCAGCAGGAAATTGAGAAGCAATTATAAAAGGAGATTACAGATAACTCCAAGAAAAATACAATGGTAATAGTTGGAGATTTTAATTTTCCCAACATTGACTGGGACAGCCATAGTATTAGAGGATTGGGTAGAATGAAATTTGTTGAGTGTATTCAGGAGGAATTTCTCATTCAGTATGTGGATAGCCCAACTAGAGAGAGGACAAAACTTGACCTCCTCTTGGGAAATGAGGAAGGGCAGCTGACAGAAGTGTTAATGAGGGATCACCGTGTGACCAATGACTATAGTTCCATTAGTTTTAAGATAGTTATGGAGAATGATAGGTCTGTCCCAAAAGTTAATATTTTAAATTGGGGCAAGGTCAATTTTGATGGTATCACGCAGGAACTTCCAAAAGTTAATTGGGGGAGTCTGTGAGAAGGAAAAGGGACGGTTGGTAAGTGGGATGTGTTCAAAAGTGTGTTAACCAGGGTTCAGGGTAAACACATTCCTCTTAGAGTGAAGGACAAGGCTGGCAGGAGTCGGGAACTCTGGATGAGTCGGGATATTGAGACCCTGATCAAAAAGAAGAAAGAGGCACACGACACGCATAGGCAGCTGGGATCAAGTGAATCTCTTCAAGAGTATAGAGGGTGTCGGAGGAGAGTTCAGAGAGAAATCAGAGGCCAAAAAGGGGACACAAGATTGTTTTGGCAGATAAGGCAAAGGAGAATCTAAAGAGCTTCTACAAATACATAAAGAGCAAAGGAGTAACTAGGGAGAGAGTGGGGCATCTTAAGGTTCAACAAAGTCATTATGTGCGGATCCACAAGAGATGGGTGAAATCCTAAATGAATATTTCTCATCAATATTTACTTTTGAAAAAAACATGGCTATTATAGAACCTGGGGAAATAAATAGTGATGTCTTGAGGAATGTACATATTACAGAGAAGGTGGTGCTGGAAGTCTTAAAGCACATCAAGGTAGATAAATCTGAGGGACTTGAGGTAAATCCTAGGACGTTGTGGGAGGCTAGGGAGGAAATTGAGAGTTTTTTGCATATGCATTCCATCATTACCAGTTAATATTTATTATTGTAATCCTGGAAATACACTTTGGACATTTCAAAACCAGGCTCATGGTGTTTAACATCAATCCTAAAGAACACTTTAGGAGCTGAGTCTTTGAGACACTGATAAACAGGAGCAGCAGAAAACCTGTGATGTCAATCACCTCCTGGACAATCCCACCATGTGAAGCTTTAACACGGAGTCACTGATGATCATACTAAACATCTACTCGGTCACAGCAAAAAGGCTGCAGCTAATTCCCCTCACCACACTTTGTTCTACAACATTCCATGTACCCACATGTAGAAATCAGCAAGATCCTTTCCGAGCAGCTGAGCTGAGCGGATCTGTCCAATGGTTTTATACATCTCAATCGCGGCATGTGAAAGATCCTAGAAAAGGGTGAAACAAAATATTGATCAGCGCATCTTGTAAACCTGGCTGAACTAACAGCTCCCCACCTCGTCCATCCCCTCACTCACCCTGCCCCCGCCATTCCCATCCCCTCCCCCTCACCGTCCATCCCCTCACTCACCCTGCCCCCACCATTCCATCCCTCCCCCTCACCGTCCATCCCCTCCTCACCCTGCCCCCACCATTCCATCCCCTCCCCCTCACCGTCCATCCCCTCACTCACCCTGCCCACCATTCCTCCCCTCCCCTCACCGTCCATCCCCTCACTCACCCTGCCCCACCATTCCATCCCCTCCCCCTCACCGTCCATCCCCTCCTCACCCTGCCCCCACCATTCCATCCCCTCCCCTCACCGTCCCCTCACTCACCTTTCCATCCCCTCCCCCTCACCGTCCATCCCCTCACTCACCCTGCCCCCGCCATTCCATCCCCTCCCCCTCACCGTCCATCCCTCACTCACCCTGCCCCCGCCATTCCATCCCCTCCCCCTCACCGTCCATCCCCTCACTCACCCTGCCCCCGCCATTCCCATCCCTCCCCCTCACCGTCCATCCCCTCACTCACCTGCCCCACCATTCCATCCCCCCCCTCACCGTCCATCCCCTCACTCACCTGCCCCCGCCATTCCATCCCCTCCCCCTCCCGTCCATCCCCTCCTCACCCTGCCCCCGCCATTCCATCCCTCCCCCTCACCGTCCTCCCCTCACTCACCCTGCCCCCACCATTCCATCCCCTCCCCCCACGTCCATCCCCTCACTCACCCTGCCCCGCCATTCCATCCCCGTCCCCCTCACCGTCCATCCCCTCACTCACCCTGCCCCCACCATTTCCATCCCCTCCCCGTCCATCCCCTCACTCACCCTGCCCCCGCCATTCCATCCCTCCCCCTCACCATCCATTTCCTCACTCACCCTGCCCCCACCATTCCATCCTCCCCCTTGCTGTCCATCCCTCACCCACCCTGCCATTCGTCCCCTCCCCCCACCGTCCATCCCCTCACTCACCCTGCCCCCGCCATTCCCATCCCCTCCCCCTCACCGTCCATCCCCTCACTCACCCTGCCCCCACCATTCCATCCCTCCCCCTTGCTGTCCATTCCTTATTCTCTGATCCATTTCTCCCCCCACCACCCACTCCACAAATCCCACATTCTGCCTTGTGCCCACTATTCAAACTAACACACTGATACCATTCATAGCTGGAAGCTGATTCACAGTTAAAACTAAATACTTTTCAGGAAAAAGGAGAGAGATTGATTGGAAGGATAGTTGATGACAGCTGGGCAGTTTGGTTTCAGGCACATACATGACTGCGTGCCTCAGAACCAGGTTACAGGCGTGTACACACATGAACTGAAAGCTAGTCTGGGGAACAATGACTGTGAAATTATCAATTCTCATAAAACCCATCCGGTTCATGAATGTCTCTTTTGGGAAGAAATTTTTTTTTTATCCATTTGTGGGACATGGGTGTCACAGGCTGACCAGCATTCATTGCCTGTCCCTAGTTATAGATTCAGAGAGATTTACAGCATGGAAACAGGCCCTTCGGCCCAACCTGTCCATGCCACCTTAAGCTAATCCCAATTGCCCGTGTTTGGCCCATATCGCTCTTTACCCATTCTACCCATGTAACTGTCTAAATGCTTTTTAAAAGACAAAATTGTACCTGTCTCTACTACTATCTCTGGCAGCTTGTTCCAGACACTCATCACCCTCTGTGTGAAAAAATTGCCCCTCTGGAACCTTTTGTATCTCTCCCCTCTCACCTGAAACCTGTGCCCTCTAATTTTAGACTCCCCTACCTTTGGGAAAAGATATTGACTATATGGCTGATCTGTGCCCCTCATTATTTTATAGGCCTCTATAAGGTCATCCCTCAGCCTCCTCCGCCCCAAAGAGCCAAGCTTTTTCAGTATGGTTACAGCACTGGCATCTACCCAGCAATGTGGAAAATTGCCCAGGTACATACTGTACACAAAAAAACAGGACAAATCCAACCCAGCCGATTACTGATCAATCAGTCTACTCTCGATCATCAGTAAAGTGATGGAAGGGGGTTATCGACAGCGCTATCAAGCAGCACCTGCTCAGCAATAACCTGCTCAGTGATGCCCAGTTTGGGTTTTGTCAGGGTTACTCAGCTCCTGACCTCATTACAGCCTTGGTTCAAACACGGACAAAAGAGCTGGATTCCAGTGGGTGAGGAGAGAGTGACAGCCCCTGACATCAAAGCAGCATTCGACCAAGTGTGACATCAAGGATCCCGAGTGAAACTGGAATCAATGGGTATCAGGGGGCAAACACTGCTGATTGGAGTTATACCTGGGTATATAGGAAGATATTTGTGGTGGTTGGAGTTCAATCATCTCAGTCGCAGAATTTGCTAGGGTCCAAGGGCTAAATATCTCCAGCTGCTTCATCAATGACCTTCCCTCCAATTTAAAGATCAGAAATGAGGATGTTTGCTGATGATCTGCACAATCTTCACCACCTCAGCTGCTGCACGTGGACACTTCAGGAAGGCCCGGACAATATCTACACTTGTGCAAATAATATTCATTCCACACAAGTGCCAGGCAACGACCATCTCCAACTAGAGAGAATTTAAGCATCATCGCTTGACATTCAACAGCAATACATCACTGAACTCTGCACTATCAGCATCCTCGGGGGAGGTTACCATCGACCAGAAACTGAACTGGACTAGCCATATACGTACCATGGCTCCCAGAACAGGTCAGAGACTGAAAATTCTCTGGTCAGTTACTCACCTGACTTTACAAAGCCTGTCTACTGCCACAAGACAAAAGTCAGGAGTGTGATGGAAGGCTTCTGCAGAAAATGCAGATGTATGGGATTGAGGGTGATTTAGCTAATTGGAGTAGGAATTGGCTAGCTGATAGAAGACAGAGGGCGGTGGTTGATGGAAAATATTCAACCTGGAGTTCAGTTACAAGTGGTGTACCTCAGGGATCTGTTTTGGGGCCCCTGCTGTTTGTAATTTTTATAAATGATCTGGATGAGGGTATTGAAGGATGGATTAGTAAATTTGCGGATGACACCAAAGTCGGAGGAGTGGTAGATAGTGAAGAGGGGTGTTACAGTTTGCAGAGAGACTTGGACAAGTTGCAGAGCTGGGCTGAGAGGTGGCAAATGGAGTTTAAGGTGGAAAAGTGTGAGGTAATGCACTTTGGCAGGAATAATAAATGTGTAGAGTATAGGGCTAATGGTAGGATTCTTAATAGTGTTGATGAACAAAGGGATCTTGGTGTATTTGTGCATAGATCCCTGAAAGTAGGCAGTCAAGTCGATAAGGTTGTTAAGAAGGCATATGGAGTCTTAGCTTTTATTGGTAGGGGGATTGACTTTCGGAGCCGCAACGTCATGTTGCAACTGTACAAAACTCTAGTGCGGCCGCACTTGGAGTATTGTGTGCAGTTCTGGTCCCCACATAATAAGAAAGATGTGGAGGCATTGGAGAGGGTACAGAGGAGGTTTACCAGGATGTTGCCTGGTATGGAGGGCAGGTCTTATGAGGAGAGGCTGAGGGATTTGAGGTTGTTTTCGTTAGAAGGAGGAGGCTAAGAGGGGACCTGATCGAAACATATAAGATGATTAGAGGTTTAGATAGGGTGGACAGTGATAGCCTTTTTTCTAGGATGGAGAAAGCTAGCACAAGGGGACATAGCTTTAAATTAAGGGGTGGTAGTTATAGGACGGATGTCAGAGGTAGGTTCTTTACACAGAGGGTGGTAAGGGTATGGAATGCCCTGCCTGCGCCAAGTTTGGGGGCGTTTAAGAGGTTAGTAGATAAGTTTATGGATGAAAAGGGAATGGTTTAGGTTAGAGGGTCATTGCTTTTTCTCAATTGGTCGGTGCAACATCGAGGGCCAAAGGGCCTGTTTTGCGCTGTAATGTTCTATGTTCTACTCCCCACTTGCCTTATGGGTGCAGCTCCAACAACACTCAAGAAACTTGACACTATCCAGGACAAAGCAGCTGTTTGTTTGGCAACACATCCACCACTGAACCAAATCCACAATCACTACCATCATGAAGGACAAGAGCAGCTGGGAATCCCACCACGCGGAGATTCCCCTCCAAGTCACTCACCATCCTGAGTTGAAAATACATGGGCACACTCACATGTATACACACATGCACGCAGACACACTTCTCTGCCACCCCACCCGCAGTGTGGCAGGACGTACTGTGGCCTTACCAGGTAGTGCTTTTCAAAGGCCTCTACAGATGATAGGGCTTCATTCAATGTCTTATAGGGACTTTGTGGGCTATTTGCTGAAAAAGAACACAGGGAGAGAGGTTAGTGTTTAGTGTAGACCAGACTTCTCACATTCCTGAAACTCCGAGTGTGACAGAACCTTTCCCCAGCCCAATGCTGTGCCTCCTGAACCCCTGCTAATCCCTGTTTTCAGCATCCCAGTCTGCAGCCTTTCAGGCCCCTTGTTCCATTCTGAATATCTCTGCTCTTTATAGTTTCTGGTATATTTCTTCTGTTAATGTCCATGTTACGGGTGGCACCTGAATCCCAGGGGGACTAATATCTTGGCGGGAAGACTGGCTAGGGCTACTGGGGGGACTTTAAACTAGAAAGGTTAGGGGGAGGGAATAGTGATGTGGAGACTGGGAGCAAGGAAGTTAGCTCCCAGGTAGGGAAGGACTCTAGGCAGGATGAGAGGCAGGTTAGACGAGTGGGGGAGAAGGGAAATGTCCAGTCTGAGGGACTGAGCTGTGTCTATTTTAATGCCAGGAGTGTAGTAAATAAGGTGGATGAACTTAGGGCGTGGATTGCTGCTTGGGATTGTGATGTGGTGGCCATTACAGAAACTTGGATGTCTCAGGGACAGGACTGGGTACTACAGGTCCCGGGATTCAGATCCTTCAGGAAGGACAGGGAGGGAGGCAAAAGAGGTGGTGGAATGGCACTGTTGATCAGGGACAGTGTCATGGCTGCAGAGAAGGTGGATACCGAGGAGGGAATGTCTACGGAGTCTCTGTGGGTGGAAGTTAGGAATAGCAAAGGGTCGGTGACGTTGCTGGGTGTATTCTATAGGCCGCCCAATAGTGACAGGGAAGTTGAGGTGCAGATAGGGAAACAGATACTGGAGAGATGTAGAAATAACAGAGTTGTTGTGATGGGAGACTTCAATTTCCCAAACATCGACTGGAATATCCCAAGGGTAAGGGGTTTGGATGGGGAGGAGTTTGTTAGGTGTGTTCAGGAGGGTTTCCTGACACAGCACGTGGACAAGTCTACGAGAGGAGAGGCTGTACTGGACCTGGTACTAGCTAATGAACCAGGACAGGTGATGGATTTCTCGGTAGGAGAGCATCTTGGGGATGGAGATCATAATTCTATCTCCTTCACCCTTGCATTGGAAAAGGATAGGATCAGGCAGGCTAGGAAGGTGTTTGTCTGGAATAAGGGGAAATATGAAGACATCAGGCAGATGTTGGGGCGAATAAACTGGAAGGAGGTGTTCTTGGGGAAAAGCACAGAAGGAAGGTGGCAGATATTCAAGGAATGCTTGTCTGGAGCTTTGCACGACAACGTTCCGGTGAGACAAGGAGGTTTTGGTAGGACGCGGGAACCGTGGTGCACGAAGGCTGTGGTGAACATAGTCAGGAAGAAAAGAAAGGTGTATAAAAGGTTCAAAGAGCTAGGAGATGTTGGGGATCTAGAGAAGTATAAGGCTTATAGAAGAGAGCTTAAAAAGGAAATTAGGAGAGCCAGAAGGGGTCATGAGAAGGCCTTGGCTGGTAGGATTAAGGAGAATCCCAAGGCCTTCTACAAATATACCTCAGGGATCTGTTTTGGGGCCCCTGCTTTTTGTAATTTTTATAAATGATCTGGATGAGGGTATTGAAGGATGGATTAGTAAATTTGCAGATGACACTAAAGTCGGTGGAGTGGTAGATAGTGAAGAGGGGTGTTATAGTTTGGCAGAGGGACTTAGACAAGTTGCAGAGCTGGGCCGAGAGGTGGCAAATGGAGTTTAATGTGGAAAAGTGTGAGGTAATGCACTATGGCAGAAATAATAAATGTGTAGAGTATAGGGCTAATGGTAGGATTCTTAGTAGTCTAGATGAACAGAGGGATCTTGGTGTGTATGTGCATAGATCCCTGAAAGTAGGCAGTCAGGTCGAGAAGGTTGTTAGGAAGGCATATGGAGTCTTGGCTTTTATTGGTAGAGGGATTGAATTTCAGAGCCGCAACGTCATGTTGCGGCTGTACAAAACTCTAGTGCGGCCGCACTTGGAGTATTGTGTGCAGTTCTGGTCCCCGCATATAAGAAAGATGTGGAGGCTTTGGAGAGGGTACAGAGGAGGTTTACCAGGATGTTGCCTGGTATGGGGGCAGTCTTATGAGGAGAGGCTGAGGATTTGAGGTTGTTTTCGTTAGAAAGGAGGAGGCTAAGAGGGACCTGATCGAAACATATAAGATGATTAGAGGTTTAGATAGGGTGGACAGTGATAGCCTTTTTCCTAGGATGGAAAAAGCTAGCACGAGGGGACACAGCTTTAAATTAAGGGGTGATAGTTATAGGACGGATATCAGAGGTAGGTTCTTTACCCAAAGGATGGTTCGGGAGTGGAATGCCCTGCCTGCAGCGGTTGTAGATGCGCCAAGTTTGGTGGCGTTTAAGAGATTAGTTGATAAGTATATGGAAGAGAAGGGAATGGTTTAGTTTGGAGGGGCATTGCTTTTTATATTGGTCGGCGCAACATCGAAGGCCGAAGGGCCTGTTCTGTGCTGTAATGTTCTATGTTCTAATATGTGAAAAGTAAAAGGTTGAGAAGAGAAGGGATAGGACCTATAAAAGGTGAAGGGGGAAAAGTCTGTATGGAACCGGAAGAAATGGCAGAGGTGCTTAATGAGTACTTTGCCTCAGTATTCACGGTGGAAAGTGATCTGGGAGGATGCACTACAAGTTTGCGGCAGACTGAAAAGATTGAGTATGTAGATATTAAGGAAGCGGATGTGTTAGAACTTTTAAATGCTATCAAGATAGACAAGTCTCCGGGACCAGATGGGATGTACCCCAGGTTATTGTGGGAGGTGAGGGATGTCATTGCAGAGCCCCTGGCGATGATCTTTGCGTCGTCGATGGAGACGGGAGAGGTTCCGGAGGATTGGAGGATTGCGGATGTGGTCCCTATTTTCAAGAAAGGGAACAGGGATAGTCCTGGAAATTACCGACCGGTGAGTCTGACCTCAGTGGTTGGTAAGCTGATGGAGAGGCTTCTGAGGGACAAGATTTACGAGCATTTGGAGAAGTTTAGGTTGATTAGAAATAGTCAGCATGGTTTTGTAAAAGGCAGGTCGTGCCTTACGAGCTTAATTGAGTTCTTCGAAAATGTGACTGAACACATTGACAAAGGAAGAGCAGTGGACGTGGTGTACATGGACTTCAGCAAGGCATTTGACAAGGTCCCACATGCAAGACTTCTTGAGAAGGTGAGAGGCCATGGGATCCAAGGGGCTTTGGCCTTATGGATCCAGAACTGGCTTGCCTGCAGAAGGCAGAGGGTGGTTGTGGATGGCTCTTTTTCTGCATGGAGGTCGGTCACCAGTGGAGTGCCCCAGGGATCTGTTCTAGGACCCTTGCTGTTTGTCATTTTCACAAATGACCTGGATGAGGAAGTGGAGGGATGGGTGAGTAAGTTCGCCGATGACACAAAGGTAGGTGGTGTTGTGGATGGTCTGGAGGGATGTCTGAAGTTGCAGCATGACATCGACAGGATGCAAGACTGGGCGGAGAAGTGGCAGATGGACTTCAACGCGGATAAATGTGTTGTGGTCCATTTTGGCAGATCCAACGGGATGAATGAGTACACTATCAAAGGTAGGAGTCTTAGCTGTGTGGAAGAGCAGAGGGATCTTGGGGTCCGGGTCCATAAGACTCTCAAATCGGCCTCCCAGGTGGAGGATGTGGTTAAGAAAGCTTACGGTGTACTGGCCTTCATTCATCGAGGGATTGAGTTCAGGAGTCAGGAGGTAATGCTGCAGCTTTATAGGACCCTTGTCAGACCACACTTGGAGTACTGTGCGCAGTTCTGGTCGCCTCACTATGGGAAGGACGTGGAAGCTATTGAAAGGGTGCAGAGGAGATTTACAAGGATGTTGCCTGGATTGGGAGGCATGCCTTATGAAGACAGGTTGAGGGAGCTGGGACTGTTCTCCTTGGAGAGACGAAGGTTGAGAGGCGACCTGATAGAGGTTTACAAGATGTTGAGAGGATTAGATAGGGTGGACTCTCAGAGACTATTTCCCAGGGCTGAAATGGTCGCGATGAGAGGGCACAGATTTAAGGTGCAGGGAAGCAAGTACAGAGGGGATGCTAGGGGAAAGTTTTTCACTCAGAGGGTGGTGAGTGAATGGAATCGGCTGCCGTCGGTGGTGGTCGAGGCGAACTCGCTGGGGTCTTTTAAAAGACTTCTGGATGAGTATATGGGATCCAATGGGATTGGGGGTTATAGATAGGTCTATGGCTGGGTAGGTTTTGATGTGTTCGGCACAACTTGTGGGCCGAAGGGCCTGTTTGTGCTGTAGTGTTCTATGTTAATCTGCTGACAATGAAGATCTTCACTACATAAAACAATTCCATTTACCTTTATAAACTCCTTACAGTGCTGAAGTACCGTTTTGTTGCAGTAACAAAAGGACCAGAAAAAATTTTCCCTCTGACCCTTTTGTATCTCTCCCCTCTCACCTTAAACCTATACCCTCTAGTTTTAGACTCTCCTATCTTTGGGGAAAAGATATTGAGTATCTAGCTGATCTGTGTCCCTCATTATTTTATAGACCTCTACAAGATCACCCCTCAGCCTCCTACACTCCAGGGAAAAGAAGTCCCAGCCTATCCAGCCTCTCCTTATAACTCAAACCATCATGTTACCAAATAAAGCTGCTGGACTTTAACATGTTGTTGTGAGACTTGTTCCTGTACCTAAAGGGATCGGGAACAGAGACCACTGTATCAACTGTCCCTCAATTAAAGGATGATATTCATTCGAGGTCACGAGGTTCAGCCAGGGTTCATCAGATGACTGACCGGGTCAATTCCCCACCTGTGGATCTGTGTACATGATGTCAAGATGCCGGCGTTGGTCTGTACACACAGGACAGGATGCAATTCCCCACCTGTGCATCTGTGCGTACACAGGACAGGATGAAGTGGGTCCTGAGTGCAGGATTTGCCACATGTTCTATCCTTCTCTGCTGCCTCTCTGCCCCATTGTTAAGGCGCTGGGTCTCAAAGTATGATGCAGCTTGATGGACAAATTGTGGTCATTTTGAACAATTGGCAGTCAGTAATGTCAGCGCTCACAATTCAAGCAGACTTCAGAGTGTCTTTGACAGGTTTTCTTTGTTCTCTGCTGGAACATTGCCCATCTGAGAACTGAGCAAACAGCACCTGGTGGGGAGATGGTTTTTGGTCATCGGGACAGTTGCAGCCCATCGTAGTTGATTTTGGAGGAGTTTTGCCTGAATTCTGTGCCTTTAAGGAGGACACTGGAGTTTGCTTAATGATACTCCCATTGAATCTGAGGATTTAGAAGAGGCATTACAATCCAGGTCTCAGTGCAGCACCAGACTGTGGTGATGTGAACAGCTCTGCATACTTTTGTTGGCTTGAGGAGGTTGCTGTTGTCAAACACTCAGTGTGCAGTTTATAGAAGGTTGAATTGACACAGCTGAGCTCAGCAATGGCAGCTATGTGTGAGAAGTAGCTGCCAATACAAAGAGATTCAACACATTCCAGCATCTGACTTTCAACATCAGTGTGGATTATAATATTTAGCTCACCAGCTCCGTCAATCGATGAGTTTTGGAAATATTCAGGTTTCTTGTTTGTAAATTTGAAGATAAAGAGTGATTTGCCAATTGAATGCAAAGCGGGCAATGACACTGCAGTCATCCCCCAAAGTGTGGATCCGGTCTGTCTGTGTGATCGGTTTGGTTTGGCAGGGAGGTGGCTGAAGTTAGAGTTTTTAATTGAGGTGGTATTTAATATTGGCACCAGAGAGCAGCTGGTCAGAGAGCAAAGTGAAGGGGGCAGCAGGCTAGGAGACAGAGCAACGGAGAGGCAGTGATAGGCACTTCAGAGGATATCTCAGAATATTCCGACTATAAAGAAAAAGGAGGCACCTTTCCTGGTTAAGTAAAGGAATTAAGGAAAGCATCAAACATCAGGAAAAAGCACAGCAATGAGTGGCAGATGGCTGGTGAGAATATAAAGAACGGCAGCGAATTACTGAAAGGTTACTCAGGAAAAAGAAATTAGAATATGGGAACAAGCTGACTAGAAATGTAAAAACAGAAAGCAAGAGTTTCTACAGGTATTCAAATGGGAAAAGAGTCAGTAAAGTGAGTATTGTCCTCTGGGGAGTGAGAACAGGAAGTTAATCATAGATAAGAAGGAAATGGCAGAAGAAATGAATAAATATTGTGTCTCTGTCTTCAGTACAGAGGATACAAAAACATTCCAGTAATTGCTGTAAATCAGGAGAGGGAACGGAGAGAGGAACTTGGTAAAATTACAGTCACTCGGGAAGCGGTATTGAGCAAACTGATGGAACTGTAGCCCGGCAAGTCTCCGGGTCCAGAACGAAGTGGCTAATGTGGTAATAACACATTCATTTTATTATATCAAATAATGTGGTTAACGTGTTAATTTTCCAAACTTCACTCAATTCTGGGAAGGAACCATCACACTGGAAAGTAGCAAATATAACCCCAGTGTTCAAACAGGGAGGGAGGCAGAAACCAGGAAACTATAGACCAGTTAACTTAATGCCTTTCATAGGGAGGGTGTTAGTCACTGAAGGTAAACATGCAGATACAGCAGCAGTAAAGAAGGCAAATGGTGTGTTGGCCTTCATAGAACATTACAGCGCAGAACAGGCCCTTCGGCCTTCGATGTTGCACCAACCAATATAAAAAGCAATGCCCCTCCAAACTAAACCATTCCCTTCTCTTCCATATACTTATCAACTAACCTCTTAAACGCCACCAAACTTGGCGCATCTACAACTGCTGCAGGCAGGGCATTCCACTCCCGAACCACCCTTTGGGTTAAGAACCTACCTCTGATATCCGTCCTATAACTATCACCCCTTAATTTAAAGCTGTGTCCCCTCGTGCTAGCTTTCTCCATCTAGGAAAAAGGCTATCACTGTCCACCCTATCTAAACCTCTAATCATCTTATATGTTTCGATAAGGTCCCCTCTTAGCCGCCTCATTTCTAACGAAAACAACCTCAAATCCCTCAGCCTCTCTTCATAAGACCTGCCCTCCATACTAGGCAACATCCTGGTAAACCTCCTCTGTACCCTCTCCAATGCCTCCACATCTTTCTTATAATGTGTCGACCAGAACTGCACACAATACTCCAAGTGCGGCCGCACTAGAGTTTTGTACAGCTGCAACATGATGCTGCGGCTCCTAAATTCAATCCCCCTACCAATAAAAAGCTAAGACTCCATAAGCCTTCTTAACAACTTTATCCACTTGACTGCCTACTTTCAGGGATCTATTGACACATACACCAAGATCCTTCTGTTCCTCAACACTATTCAGAGCCCTACCATTAGCCCTATCCTCTACACATTTATTGTTCCTGCCAAAGTGCATTACCTCACACTTTTCCACATTAAACTCCATTTGCCACCTCTCGGCCCAGCTCTGCAACTTGTCCAAGTCTCTCTGCAAACTATAACACCCCTATTCACTATCTACCACTCCACCGACTTTGGTGTCATCCACAAATTTACTAATCCATCCTTCAATACCCTCATCCAGATCATTTATAAAAATTACAAAACAGCAGGGGCCCCAAAACAGACCCCTGAGGCACACCACTTGTCACCGAACTCCACGATGAATATCTCCCATCAACCACCACCCTCTGTCTTCTATCTGCCAGCCAATTCCTAATCCAATTAGCTAAATCACCCGCTATTCCACACATCTGCATTTTCTGTAGAAGTCTTCCATGGGCCACCTTATCAAACGCCTTACTAAAGTCCATATATACCACATCAACCGCCTTACCCCCATCCACCTCCTTAGTCACTTTTTCAAAAAACGCAATGAAGTTAGTAAGGCACGACCTACCCTTCACAAAACCATGCTGACTATCTCCAATCAATTCATTACTCTCTAAATAACTATAAATCCTATCCCTAATTATTCTCTCCAATACTTTGCCCACAACAGAAGTAAGACTCACTGGCCTATAATTCACTGGAAGGTCTCTCTTCCCCTTCTTGAACAACGGGACCACATTCGCTATCCTCCAGTCCTCCGGAACCACACCCGTAACCAACGACGACCTGAAGATCAGAGCCAGAGGCTCTGCAATCTCCTCTCTTGCCTCCCAGAGAATCCTAGGGTAAATCCCGGCCGGCCCAGGGGACTTATCCAACTTCAAACCCTCGAGAATTTCTAGCACATCCTCCCTATCTACTACAATACTTCCCAATTTGCAACCCTGTACCTCAGTGTTCTCCATAACTACATTTACATCACCCTGCATGAATACCGAAGAGAAATATTTATTCAGTACCTCTCCAATCTCTTCAGGCTCCACGCACAACTTCCCACTGCTGTCTATGACTGGACCTAATCTTGTCCTAACCAATCTTCTATTCTTAACATATCTAAAGAAAGCTTTAGGATTCTCCTTAATCCTATCAGCCAAAGTCTTCTCGTGTCCCCTTTTAGCTCTCCTCAACTCACTTTTTAGCTCCCTCCTGGCTAATCTATAGCTATCCTTTGCACTAACTGAGCCTTCAAGCCTCATCCTGACATAAGCCGCCTTTTTCCTTTTAACCAGCAAATCAACTTTTTTCGTACACCAAGGTTCCCTTACTCGACCATTTCCTCCTTGCCTGACAGGGACATACTTATCAAGGACTCGCAACAGCTGCTCCTTGAATTAGCTCCACATTCCAGATGTTCCCAGTCCCTGTAGTTTCCTAGTCCAATCTATGCACCCTAATTCTCTCCTGATGGCCTCATAATTACCCTTCCCCCAGCTATAACTACTGCCCCCAGCTTCATGCCTATCCCTGTCCATCACTAAGGTGACCGTAACCGAATTGTGGTCACTATCACCAAAATGTTCACTAACTTCCAAGCCTAACACCTGGTCTGGCTCATTGCCCAGCACCAAATCCAATGTAGCCTCACCTCTGGTTGGCCTATCTACATACTGAGTCAAAAAACTTTCCTGCACACTTTGTACAAAAACTGACCCCTCTAACGAGCTAGAGCTAGAGCTATTCCAATCAATATTAGTAAAGTTAAAGTCCCCCATAACAATTACCCTATTACTTTCACTCCTGACCAGAATTGACTTTGCAATCCTTTCCTCAACCTCTCTAGAACTCATGGTGAGAGGTTTTGAGTACAGGAGCAGGGATGTGTTGTTACAATTATCCAGGGCCTTGGTGAGGCCACACCTAGAGTATTGTGTGCAGTTTTGGTCTCCTTTTCCGAGGAAGGATGTTCTTGCTCTTGAGTGAGCGCAGTGAAGATTTACCAGGCTGATTCTGGGGGATGGCGGGATGATGTAAGAGAGATTGACCAGGTTAGGAACATTTTCGCTGGAGTTCAGACGAAATGAGGCGGGGGGGGGGGATCTCATAGAGATTTATAAATTTCTAACAGGACTAGACAGGGTAGATGCAGGAAGGATGTTCCCCACTGGGGGGGGATCCAGAACCAGGGGTCACAGTCTGAGGATTCAGGGTAGAGTACTCAGAACGAAGATGAGGAGACATTTCTTCACCCAAAGAGTGGTGAGCCTGTGGAATTCATTACCACAGGAAGTAGTTGATGTCAAAACATTGAATATATTCAAGAGGCGGTTAGATACATTATTTAAGATCAGAGGATATAATGGAAAGTGGGATTAGGCTATTGAGTTGGACAATCAGCCATGATTGTAATGAATGGCGGAGCAGGCTCAAAGGGCCAAACGTCCTCCTTTTGCTAGTATTTTCTATGCTCGGGGATTAAGCACTACTTGAAGGTGTGCTGAATGTTTGTGCTGAGGTACTGTATGCTGATGAAAGCTGTTGAGATGAATGTAAAGGACTGCTGCATTACCTAATGCCTCCACAAGAGTGTAGCCCAGCACAGTACAATGCCATCACTCACACTGTAATGGGTGATTCAGACAGAGAGCCATATCAGGACTTCCCAAAACCCTGCCCAAGCACAAGCTCTCCACTTCACACAAAACAGCAACCTGAAGACCACCTTTTGTTTAAAGAGGTGATGGGATTGACTCATGCTGCAAACAATCTGGAGTGTTACAGAGCAGTCAAAGCTGTGCCTGTTAGTCTGAGCACACGTACCCAATCTCACACCCAAATACAAGCGTACAACCCAAATACAAGCGCCAAGGATCAGAGACCCCTATAGAAAATGCTCCTTTACCCGTCTCAGCGCGCTCTGCTCCGAGTCCTGCCAATACATCCACTGTCCTTTCCAGGTCTGCGGAACTGGGCCCATTCTCTGAGATCAGACCACACAAGTAGCCCAGTGACTTCAGCTGATGGGTTGAGAGAGAGAGGTTATTGTAAACCAGGTCAGTGCAATCTCAAACACATGGCTATGTCAAACCCCCCTTATCCCAGGGTGATTAAATTAAACATACCCACTCCACCCACTGTGACATTGTGAAAGATGATGATATAATCTACCCGACAGTATAGTTAACTGCTCCCACCAACCTTCCACCCCCATATAGAGTGAGGTGACACAGCGAGGAGTGAAGGAAAAACTGAAGGACAGCTCCCTTCCTGACTTTCCTCACAAACAAGCTGGAAAAGAATCTGCTCACTCACCGACTTACACACAGATCTTTTACACAAGTATCAACTTGCTTCCAAAATGTAAATTTGCAAAGACCCCCCCCGCCACTGAGATCCAATTCCCCATTTCAGAGGGCAGTGCAGAGTGAGCACATTGCTGTGGCTTCATGTTGACCAGACCAGGTAAGGCTGGCACACTCCCTTCCCTAACGAGGATCAGTGAGCCAAATAGGTCTTTCCAACATCCAGTAATTTGATGATTATAAATACTAAGGTAACTAGTTTTTTAATTCTGATTTATTAAATTCACAAATTAAATTTCCCCAGCCACTGGAACGCAATTTGATCTAATCTTTGGATCATCAGTCCAGGCTGCTGGATTCCTATTCCAGTGTTATCACTAAATCTTTAAACTGCAGATGTACAAAATATATCTTCTTCATCAATGTTTATAATCAGCAATAAGGGCTCACAATTTTCCTGTTGATTTTGATCTTTTAAGTACAGGACAGCCACACAACATGCTTATCACAGAGCAGGTTCGCATCCCAGCCAGTCAAGCAGTTTGGTTCACAGTTCGACACAGCTGATTATGAATTCAGTTACCTTCTCTGTAGCATAGCTCCAAAGACCAACAGTGTGGCAGTAATTGTTCTCCAGTTCAGCCTGGTCACAACAGCCTTCAATTCTCTGCAGCACCTCAAGGCAGCTCAGAAAGACCCAGCAATCCAGAGCTCCGACTGGGACTGACACCTGAACACAAAGCACACGACTGATCAGCTTTACTCTGTATCTAACCCCATGCTGTACCTGTCCTGGGAGTGTTTGATGGGGGACAGTGTAGAGGGAGCTTTACTCTGTATCTAACCCTGTGCTGTACCTGTCCTGGGAGTTTTGATGGGACAGTGAGAGGGAGCTTTACTCTGTATCTAACCCTGTGCTGTACCTGTCCTGGGAGTGTTTGATGGGGGACAGTGTAGAGGGAGCTTTACTCTGTATCTAACCCTGTAGCTCCATATCTAAGGAGGGACATGCTTGGAGTGTTACAAAGGTTCATTGGGACTGGTTGCTATGATGAGAGCAACGTCCTACAAGGAGAGTTTCAGTAAACTGGGCCAATGTTCCTGAAAGGTTAGATGAATAAAGGCAATCTGATTGAAAGACTGCAGATTCTGATGGGGTTTGTAGGATGTGAGGAGAGTGAGTGAAACACTGAGGAAATGTTTCCCTTGCCGGTGATCCAATAACAGAAGATCACAGCTGATCAGGGGTCAGCCACTGTGAAGATATTTCCTCACTCAGAGTTGTGAATCATTAGAATTCCCTATCAAAGAGCTGTGCAGCCTCCATCATTGGGTTTATTCAAGGCTGAGATCAGCAGGTTTTAGGTAGTGAAGAAGTGTGGGATGGTGATGGTAGAGTTGAAGCTCCTTCACCAGCATCTTCCCAACCTGTGGCCACTACATCTAGGGCAAGGGCAGCAGCAGATAGCTGGAGATTCCCCTCCAAACCTCTCACCGTCCTGACTTGGAAATGTATCAGTGTTCCTTCACTGTCACTGGGTCACAATGTTAGAAATTCCCTCCCTAACAGCACTGTGGGTGGACCACTGGGTCTGCAATGATTCAAGAAGGTGGTGCACCACCACATTCTCAAGGGGCAATGAGGAATGGGCAATAAATACTGGTCAGCGAGCAACACCCATATCCTGTGAATTTGTTTTCAGATGATGATCAATGAGTAGTGTAGGTGAATGAGATTGAGAGAATCTTGTATAACAGATAAAACATAAAGGCCTCATTTCCCATTCAGCTAAAGTTTTTAAGTTTATTTATGAATCACAAATAAGCCTTACATTAACACTACAATGAAATTACTGTGAAATTTCAATTCAGCTGTGTTCCAAACACAATGGGAAAGTTCTGCTGAGTTTAATTTGGAAGTTAGCTCCTTGGTGAAAGGATATTCCTGATAGTTTGGGAAGGATTGGGAGGGAAAAAGTGAAGTTTCCACTGTGCTTACCTCCAGCAGCCTGAGCTCCTGGACACAGTTGTGTAAGAGCTCGAGGGCCCGCTGCGCTACCTCCCAGGGTCTCTGCAGAAAGACGAGTAGAGTGCACTGCCTGGAGAACAGGTAGCTGCGTAGATCCAACAGCGTAGCCTTGTTCTTCTGGATCAGCTCCCTCTTGTCCATGTCAATTGGTTTGCGAAGAATCAGCCCATTCCAGCTCTGAACTGGCTGACAAAAAGAAGTCAGCCAATTGGCTCCATCTTAAAAAGATAACATGAGCAAACATCAGATTACCAAACATTCTTACAGCTACCCCACATAGCACTCTCACCAGGTATGAAATTTAGGAAGTGTGAACCCCCACTCGCCCCCGCCACCCAGCGCTCCCCGACTCGCGCCACCCCCCAGCCACCCAGCGCCCCCCACTCACTATCCGCTATCCAGTGCTCACTGCCCTCTACCCAACATTCCTCAATTTTCCACTCTCTCATGTAGCACTAGCAAAGCAGGTTTGGAAAGCTTTTTGCCAGCGTGATGGGGGTCAAGCGGTTCCACACAGAGCAGGAACTTTTGAAAGCCAGATTAACGCTTACCTCCGGCTCCATAGTTCACAACGTATTGTGTAAAGAGAGCATCCAGTTCATCATACTGGACCAGTGCATCCTCAAACTGTTGCAGCATCTCAAACACAAAGGCTAACTCCTCCTAAAATCAGAGAGACAATGTCAGCACACCCGAGTTACACACACTAATTCCCCCCCTCCCCCACATTACACATACTAATCCCCCCCCTCTCCCAAATTAGAGACTGTGGAAATAAGTGGACATATTACTGAGTGGCAACATGGTTTTGTGAAGGGGAGGTTGTGTCTCACGAACTTGATGGAGTTTTTTGAGGAAGTGATGACAATGATTGATGAGGGTAGGGCAGTGGACGTTGTCTACATGGACTTCAGTAAGGCCTTTTGACAAGATCCCTCATGGCAGACTGGTGCAGAAGGTGAAGGTGCATGGGATCAGAGGTGAGCTGGTAAGGTGGATACAGAACTGGCTCAGTCAAAGGAGACAGAGGGTAACAGGGGAAGGATGGGTTTCTGAATGGAGGGCTGTGACAGGTGGTGTTCCTCAGGGATCAGTGCTGGGACCTTTGCTGCTTATAATATATATAAATGATTCGAAGGAAAATGTAACTGGATTGATTAGTAAGTTTGCAGGCGACATAAAGGTTGGTGGATTTGGGGATAGCGATGAGAGGATACAGCAGGATATAGATCAGTTGGAGATTTGGGCAGAGAGATGGCAGATAGAATTTAATCCGGACAAATGTGAGATAATGCATTTTGGAAGGTCTAATACAGATAGGAAATATAAAGTAAATGGCAAAACTCTTAATATTGATAGGCAGAGGGATCTGGGTGTACAGATACACAGATCACTGAAAGTGGCAATGCAGAGGGAGAAGGTAGTCAAGAAGGCATACGGCATGCTTGCCTTCATTGACCGGGGCATTGAGTTTAAAAATTGGCAAGTCATGTTGCAGCTTTGTAGAACTTATGTGGAGGTTTTGGAGAGGGTACAGAAAAGATTTACCAGGATGTTACCCTGGTATGGAGAGCATTAGCTACAAGGAGAGGTTGGAGAAACTTAGTTTGTTCTCACTGGAGCGACAGAGGTTGAGGGGAGACCTGATAGAAGTCTATAAGATTATAAGGGGCATGGACAGAATGGATAGTTAGAAGCTTTTTCCCAGGGGCATAGATTTAAGGTGCAAGGGACAATGTTTAAAGGTGCTTAAAGGAGGCATTTTATTTTTATTTTTACACAGAGGGTGGTGGGTGCCTGGAACCTGCTGACGGGGGATGCAGTGGAAGCAGATATGGTAGTGACTTTTAAGGAGCACCTTGACAAGTACACAAATAGGGTAGGAATGGAGGATTCCTGAAGGGGAGGGAATTTTAGTTTAGTCAGACAGCATGGTCGCTGCAGACTTGTAGGGCCAAAGGACCTTTCTTGTGCTGTAATTTTTTTTTCTTCATTTTTATGGGGTTAAACCCTGATAAACTCCTTATTGCAGGCAGCTGTACCTGAACCATGAAATATTCACAAAAACTCCAGCCAGCTTCTGTTCTCTTTTCCCTCATTGTTCGCATCTCATCCTCAAACCTGCCCAAATTCTTGGTGAATGACATAAGCAGCAAAGTCCGAAGCTTGGCGAAGAAAGCATTCCAGGATTCCTGAGTTCGTGAAGAATCCTTCAGTGGATCCGTCAGCACCACACATCTGGGTGAGAGGCATCACAGAGACACAGGTAACCAGATCAGGAACCACAGATACACCCTCCCCAGATACGCAGCACCCATAAGTATAAGTTCAGAATGAGAAATGGGGATCCCATCCTGGGGAGAGAAGTGGGGAGGGGGGATGGGATCAGAAAGAAATGGTGAACTACCTGTCACTTTGTTTATTGCAGAAGTCATTTCTGATCTTATCCACAATTGATGTTCGGGGGAGAATATTGGTTTTGTTCTTTTTTTTGGCATCACTCTCCACGACAACAATCAACCAATCAGAATTGCTGTAAGCTTTTAAAATATTTTGCCATTTTGTGATTTCATCCTTTGCCGTTGCTTTGTAAACCTCCGTGTCCTAAAAATTCAAAAAGACAGAACACATTTCAACAAGATTCAACCTGGGGATCAAGGAAGGGGGCAGGGCCTCCCCATGGCAGGGCAAAGTGGGGGGGGGGGGGGGGGGGAAAAAGAGAGAGAGAGAGAGAGAGACAAAGTCAGGTTGCTGCAGAGAAAGGCAACAGACAGTGATTCCAGGAAAGGGGTGAGTGAAGGAAACCTGCTTCCCTTCATCCTCACCTGTAACTGGGTCTGAGACTCTGAATCAGCAGGCTGGCTACTGCAGGTGCAGAAAGGCTGAGGAGGAGAAAATAAAAAATGTGCAGTGTCCAGCGACCCTCGTCCTGACCCCAATTCCTGGCAGTTTTGGACACACAACATCAATCTGAGAGAGAGCAGATCTTTATCTGTTTATCCATTCCTCAGGAATCAATTATTTCATAAACAATGATGAAACAGAGTACATGAAAGAGGGAATCTGGTGAACTGGTGTGGTGTGGCAACAATAATCTCTCCCTCAATATAGAACATAGAACATTACAGCACAGAACAGGCCCTTCAGCCCTCGATGTTGCACCAACCAATTATGAAAAAAAAGCAATGACCCTCTAACCTAAACCATTCCCTTCTCTTCCATAAACTTATCAACTAACCTCTTAAACGCCACCAAACTTGGCGCATCTACAACTGCCGCAGGCAGGGCATTCCACTCCCTAACCACCCTCTGGGTAAAGAACCTACCTCTGATATCCGTCCTATAACTATCACCCCTTAATTTAAAGCTGTGTCCCCTCGTGCTAGCTTTCTCCATCCTAGGAAAAAGGCTATCACTGTCCACCCTATCTAAACCTCTAATCATCTTATATGTTTCAATTAGGTCCCCTCTTAGCCGCCTCCTTTCTAACGAAAACAACCTCAAATCCCTCAGCCTCTCTTCATAAGACCTGCCCTCCATACCAGGCAACATCCTGGTAAACCTCCTCTGTACCCTCTCCAATGCCTCCACATCTTTCTTATAATGTGGGGACCAGAACTGCACACAATACTCCAAGTGCGGCCGCACTAGAGTTTTGTACAGTTGCAACATGACGTTGCGGCTCCGAAATTCAATCCCCCTACCAATAAAAGCTAAGACTCCGTATGCCTTCTTGACAACCTTCTCGACTTGACTGCCTATTTTCAGGGATCTATGCACATATACACCAAGATCCCTCTGTTCATCAACACTATTAAGAATCCTACCATTAGCCCTATACTCTACACATTTATTATTCCTGCTAAAGTGAATTACCTCACACTTTTCCACATTAAACTCCATTTGCCACCTCTCGGCCCAGCTCTGCAACTTGTCCAAGTCTCAAACTTATCGACAAAACAAAGGAGATTTCATCAACTTGAGGAAGTGTAGTGGAGAACATGTCCTGTCTACATCAATAGGGATGAAGTGGAAAGGGTTTTTATGTGGCCAGATCACCAATAACACCTGGTTCTCTCATGCCGACACAATAATTAAGAAGGCCCACCAACACCTCTACTTTCCCAGAAGACTAAAGAAATTTGGCATGACAACTACGACCCTCACCAGTTTTTACAGATGCCCCATAGAAAGTATTCTTTCTGGTTGTATCACAGCTTGGTATGGGCTCCTGCTCTGCCGAAGGCCACAAGGAACTACAAAAGGTCATGAATGTAGCCCAATCCATTGGCTCTGCCTACACTTCCCACTGCCTCAGTAAAGCAGCCAGCATAATTAAGGACCCACATTCCCTGGACATTCTCTTTTCCACCTTCTTCTGTCAGAAAAAAATACAAAAGTCTGAGGTCACATACCAATCAACTCAAGAACAGCTTCTTCCCTGCTGCTGTCAGACTTTTAAATGGGCCTCCCTTGCATTAAGTTGACCTTTCTCTACACCCTCGCTGTGACTGTAACACTACATTCTGCACTCCTTTCCTTCTCTATTAATGATATGCTTCTTCTGTATAACACACAAGAAACAATATTTTCACTGTATGTTAATACATGTGACAATAATAAGTCAAATCTGGTTCTGATGCAAGTGGCTTTCTTCAATCAGGATACTGAAATTCACAGTCTAAAGAGCTAAACATTGACAAGCAGACATTCCGACAGGAATCACCCAATCAAAAAGATCCTGCTGTAGCACAGGAGGCTGATCTCACACACAGTGTCTACACAGAGCACCATACTCACACAGCAGTCTGTCCAGAATATGTGCAGGAAGGGAAAGGTTAGAAGGGCCCGGTTTCCCTCCTTGGGTATCAGCTCTTCTTTAAATTGAACAAAATTTGCTTCAAGGTGAATCATCTTGGGTGGCCGTCCATAGGATCTGAAACACAGGAAGAAGAGTACCATGAAACGTGCTGCTTTCTCTCCAGCCAGCTGGTAGTGGCCACCCCTGGCAGCTCAACCGAGAACTGCCAAATGGTCAACAGCAGTGAACACAAAACCCAGAGTGTCACCTCTCGAGACAGACCTCACTCTGGGGCCCAGCTAGCTCAGCTCCTAACACAGTCTGCATCTGGATATGGTAGGACAAGCCACATAACAAAGGAACTTCAGAAGGTTTTGAACTAAATAATGGGGCAAGGGATCAAATTTGGGAAGAGGTGATAAATGAAAGAGTAGAGGCAAGAGAAATTGTTACTAAAATGGTGAATTATAAACAGACTGTGACAGGGAGGGATAGAGAGTACAGACCAAAGAGTAAATCAGCAGATAAAGCTAGAGATGGCAAAAACAATGATAGGGCAAAACTCAGGCTCTGTATCTGAATGCAGGTGGCATTCAGGACAAAATGGACAAACTGATTGTTGGTTTATCGCCACTTCTACAATCTGATAGCCATTACAGAAAGGTGGCTAGAGGATGACAGATTGGGAGCTGAATATGGAAGTGTTTGTGACAATGTAGGAAGAACAGGAAGTCAGGGGAGGAGTGATGGCTCTGTTCATTAAAATGACATCTACGCAATATAGAAGGATGATCAAATTTCAAGAAGGCAAAATGTACAATCAGTTTGAGGCAAGATAAGCAATGATAAAGGCAAGAAAACAGAGGGTGCTGAATGTTTGGAACACGCTCCCAGAGGTAGTAGTAGAGGCGAGTACAATTTTGTTTTTTAAAAAACATTTAGACAGTTACATGGGTAATATGGGTATAGAGGGATATGGGCCAAAATGTAGGGATTTGGGATTAGCTTAGGAGTTTTAAAAAAAAAGAGATGCATGGACAAGTTGGACTGAAGGAACTGTTTCCATGCTGTAACTGTCGACTTTATTTCATTAGGTGAAGCGTTGCAAGCAAGCAATAATCGTAGCTTTGGGTTAAAACAAACCAATACTTCATATTTCTGCTCATTATCTTTGACTTCCTGTATAGTTTCTCACATTCTGTTGTCCAGTCCCATAAGTTTCTCAGAGTAAATTATCTAACGGTTTCAATAATATATAACTGAGTCAGGAACAAACTTGCAACAACAACTTAATCCTGGAAAGGACCTCAGTTGTGTCACATTCGGTGGACATGATGCTTCTAAGATAGTGTTCCTCTATTTAGTTGATTTATGTAGGCTTGTACTCAAATACTGGATTGACGTCTGGAAAAAAATCATATTTTCCTTTCTTGAACGCAGACCTCAGAGGGTAGTAAGGGCGCAGAATGCCCTGCCTGCAGCAGTTGTGAACTCGTCAACTTTAAGAGCATTCAAATGGTCAGTGGATAGGCATATGGATAACACTGGAATAGTTTAGATTAGAGGGTCATTAGACTGTTGTGCTGACCAGTGGAACCATCAAGGGCTGAAGGGCCTGTACTGCACTGTAATGTTCTTGAAGACATTCCAATGTTGATTCGAAATTATTCAAGTTTGTTCACTGGACCGTGAAATAAGAATATTATTCAGGTAGTATTGTACACCAAAAAGAGACCACTTCAAAACTTATCCATCGATCTTTCGATTATGAGGATGTTATAAAAAATGCAATATTTTATACCAAAAAAGACCTTCATGAGTAACAGTAATGGAGAGCGGTTGAGATTTCAGCAGCTACATTCATCTATAAATATGTTTGTAAAAAATCAATCTTGCTAAATTTCTGCCCGCCTGATAACCCAGCAAACAAATTTTCAATTAAAGGAAGTGAGTATTAATCAGCGTACAACACCGGATTGATTTAAAATCACAACAAATACAAACTGAACCATCTGGTTTCAGGAGAGGTATGAATGGGGTAACCCAGTCACTCATTTTAACTGGGTCTAACAGACCAGTATCCAGCCCATTAATTCTTCTTTGACTTTGGAACAAATTACATATTATACCACTCTTAAATCAGACTTCTTGATTGAATATTATATGGAATTTCACTTGAACTCCCTTCATTGACCAAGCATCTTTTCAACTACATTCTTGTATTTATCCAGATGTTGTTGCAGGTCTATTGTGGCAACAACCAAATGCATTAATGGCATTCCTGTTTATCCTCTCCAACTACGATCTCTCAAATAAAACTGGAAAATTATCACCGAGCACACGGAGAGACAAACCCACCGTTTGTCCATTCAACTCTACATTGATGTCACCTTGTAATGGCTCAATCTCTTCCGTATAATGTCTTTAAAATCACATCAGCTGGTTTTAAACAAAATTGCTTCAGTTTTTGCCAGTGTGTATTCTCAGGAATTAAACATACAGCAGCAACAGTAACAAACCCCCATCCTAACAGGCTGTCCACTGAACTTAAGAATCACCCCGAATCTATGTGATTCGTCTTGTATGGATACAATATTTAATTGGAATTCTTCATCATAGAGTCAGAGTCGGAGAGGTTTACGGAAACAGGCCCTTCAGCCCAACTTATCTATACTGCCCCCTTTTTATAAACCCTTTAAGCCAGTCCCAGTTGCCTGTGTTTGGCCCATATCCTTCTATAAGAACATAAGAAATAGGAGCAGGAGTCGGCCATCTAGCCCCTCGAGCCTGCCCCGCCATTCAATAAGATCCTGGCTGATCTGAAGTGAATCAGTTCCACTTTCCCGCTTTCTCCCCATAACCCTTAATTCCCTTGTCTATCAGAAACCTATCTACCTGTGACTTAAATATATTCAGTGAGGAAGCCTCCACCACTTCAACAGGCAGAGAATTCCAGAGATTCACCATCCTTTGAGTGAAGAAGTTCCTCCTCAACTCCGATCTAAACTCCCTTCCCTTATTTTGAGGCTGTGCTCTCTAATCCTGCTATCCTTTCTAAGCAGGAAGAATCTCTCTACCTCTATCCTGACTAGCTCCTTCATTATCTTGTAAGTCTCTATAAGATTCCCCCCTCAGCCTTCTAAACTCCAATGAGTACAGACCCAGTCTATTCAATTTCTCTTCATAAGCTAATCCCCTCTTCACTGGTATCAGCCTAGTGAACCTTCTCTGCGCTCCCTCCGAGGCCAATATATCCTTCTGCAAATAAAGGGGAGCAAAACTGCACACAGTACTCCAGCTGCAGCCTCACCAGTGCCTCTATATCCAATTTACCCATGAAGGATAAAATCGTACATGCCTCTACTACTGTCTCTGGCAATCATATGCCTGGTAAGAAGTCTCACAACACCAAATTAAAGTCCAACAGGTTTGTTTGGTAGCACCAGCTTTCGGAATGGCGCTCCATGTGAGGAGTTGTGTTCACAAACATTGCACGTACAGACACAAATTCAATTTACAAAATAATCATTGGAATGCGAGTCTTTACAGGTAATTAAGTCTTAAAGGTACAGACAATGTGAACGGAGAGAGCGTTAAGCACAGGTTGAAGAAATGTATATTGTCTGCAGACAGGATAGTTAGTGAGATTTTGCAAGCCCAGACAAGTCATGGGAGTTACAGGTAGTGTGACATGGACCCAAGGTCCTGGTTGAAGCCATCCCCATGTGTGCAGAACTTGGGGCTATCAGTCTCTGCTCAGTGACTCTGAGTTATCATGTGTTGTGAAGGAACACTTACCCGAAGATCAGAGGCAGAATGCCCATGACCATTGAAGTGTTCGCCAACAGGAAGGGAACACTCCTACCTGGTGATCGTCAAGCATGCTCTCCCCAGCGTACCATGGCTTGGGACATCCTTTCCTGCAGCATATCAGATAGACAACATTGGCCAAGTTGCAAGAGTATGTGCCATGTACCTAATGGATGGTATTCTCACGTGAAATGATGACATCCATGTCAATGATCTGGCATGTCTTGCAGAGGTTGCTGTGGCAGGATTGTGAGATGTCATGGTCACTGTTCTCCTGAAGGCTGGGGAGTTTGCTGCGAACAGTGGTCTGTTAGAGGTTGTGTGGTTGTTTGAAGGCAAGAGGTTGAGGTGTGGTGATGGCCTTGGCAAGATGTTCGTCTTCATTGATGACATGTTGAAGGCTCTGGAAAAGATATGTTAAATTTTCTGTTCCAGGGAAGTACTGGACGATGAAGGTATTCTGTCCACCATGTCCCGTGTTTGTCTTCTGAGGAGGTTGGTGTGGTTTTTCACTGTGGCGCGTCACAACTGTCGATCAATGAGTCGAGCACTATATCCTGTTCTTATGAGGGCATCTTTCAGCATTTGTAGGTGTCTGTCACGATCCTCATCTGAGCAGATCCTGTGTATATGGAGGGCTTGTCCGTAGGGAATGGCTTCTTTAACGTGTTTAGGGTGGAAGCTGGAGAAGTGGAGCATCGTGACATAATCCATGGGCTTGTGGTACAGTGAAGTGCTGAGGTGACAGTCCTTGATGGAGATGTGTGTGTCCAAGAATGCAACCGATTCTGGAGAGTAATCCATGGTGAGTCTGATAGTAGCGGGATCTTGGGTTCATGTCCCACTATCTATAACCCACATGATTTGCAAAATCTCACTAACTGTCCTGGCAAGAGACAATACACATCTCTTTAACCTGTGCTTAACCTTCTCTCCACCCACATTGTCTGTATAGAACATAGAACATAGAACAATACAGCACAGAACAGGCCCTTCGGCCTTCGATGTTGTGCCGACCAAAATAAAAAGCAATGCCCCTCCTAACTAAACCATTCCCTTCTCATCCATATACTTATCAACTAACCTCTTAAACGCCACCAAACTTGGCGCATCTACAACAGCTGCAGGCAGGGCATTCCACTCCCTAATCACTCTTTGAGTAACTTTAAGACTTGATTATCTGTAAAGACTCGATTATCTGTAAAGACTCGCGTTCCAACTATTAGTTTGTAAATTGAGTTTCTGTCTTTATATACCCTGTTTGTGAACAGAACTTCCACTTACCTGAAGGAGTGACACTCCAAAAGCTTGTGATACCAAATAAACCAACTGGACTTTAATCTGGTGGTGTGAGACTTCTCACTGTGCTTACCCCAGTCCAACGCCAGCATCTCTACATATTCTTGGACATTCTCTTCTTCACCATGTTCTAAATTTTTGTAGAATGCAACTTGTTCTTTTTCTTGAAGGTATCCAGATTCTCCTTCTGAATATTCTTCTCAGGGAAAGTGGGTCTAGCCCAACAAGCTTTTGCAATGTCACCCATTTTGCCACAATTCTGACAGTGACTATCCTTGCTCCAGCATTCACTCACTGAATGGCCCATTTTAGCAAATCAGTGACATGCTTATTGCTGTTTTGTCTTTTCACTGGTAGTTCCCAACTTGTGGATCTTCATTCCTGCACCAAATTGTGAAGCCTCTTTAACAACCAGTTCCATCGACACCGCAATTTCTACTGTTTCTTTAAAGTCAAAGCCTGTTCACTAAACAATCTTAAACGAATAGATTTATTTTGAAGGCCACGATCTCAAACAGAATCTTTTAAGGGCTTGCCAAATTCTCAGTAATGTGCCAGCCTAATAGGGATTTGCTGGATGAACAAAGTTTCAGAGCATGTTAAAAGGTTTTACTTCCTATTGTGCTGAGAAAAGCTGGTACCAGCAACTTATATTTTAATTTTCAATTTTATTTGCTTTGCAAAGTAGTGAAACTGCTCTGCGTAGGAATCCATGATTGAAAAGACCTATAGCTCCTTATTGACCTGCCATTGCTCTTTCAGGTACCAGTAATACGTAACTGTGCAGTATGTTTTTTACTGTCATCCCAGTAACATAGAACAGTACAGTACAGGCACTTTGGCCCTCGATGTTGTGCTGAGATTTCTCCAAAACTAAGATCAAGCTATCCCACTATCACTCTGGAATTCTCCTTTTCAACTCTGGAAATTACAGATGTCCTTTTTTATTTCAAACAGCTCCAAGCTGTACAGCATTCTTTCTTTTTAAATATGTCAGATACTGTCTGGAATGTCATCTTTTAATTAAAACCACACCAAGAGCTTTTTTCATCTCGAGTCCTGCTTCACTAGCACTTTGATCTTTAATCCTTTTAGTGATTTTCCAAGCCTCCTAATATCCCAAGTATGCGGATCCACCATGTCTTTCCTCTACACAGGACCTTTTCTCATAACAAAACCCTCTCACATGACAAAAAGAAAGATGGCAATGTTCACTGGCATTGTGGTTAGCACTGCTGCTTCACAGCACCATGGACCCAGGTTCGAGTCCAGTCTCGGCCACTGTCTGTTTGGAGTTTGCACATTCTCTACTGTCTGCATGGG
Source organism: Sphyrna mokarran (assembly GCA_024679065.1). NCBI lineage: Eukaryota > Metazoa > Chordata > Chondrichthyes > Carcharhiniformes > Carcharhinidae > Sphyrna > Sphyrna mokarran. The sequence goes on along the minus strand of JAGIQG010000013.1, from coordinate 1,980,190 downwards.
TTTCCTCCTTGTGCTCCATTTTCCTCCCACAGTCCAAAGATGTGCGAGTTAGGTTATATGACCATGATAAAATGCCCTTAGTGTCAGGGAGATTAGGAGGGTAAATATGTGGGATTACAGGGATAGGACCTGAGTGGGATTATTGTTGGTGCAGGTTTACAGGGATTCTACGATTCTATAATGTATAAAATATAATTTGGGGGTAGTGGGTTTTAAACAAGATTAAAATAATGTGGTTTATACACCTGTGTTCAAACAGATTTATTTCAGGAGCTTTTCCCTGTACAGAATACAAAGTAAAACAGCCTGCGCCACACCCTAATGATCACCATCAAATCATGTGATCAGCTCTTAAAGCAATCTGGTGAGCTATTTAAATATTTAATATTTGATCAGCCATTTCTTTGTCCCCCATGATAAATTCCCATCCATTTCTGACTTTAAGGTACTGACACTTAATCTCACCAATCTTTTTCGATTCACATACCAAAAGAACCTTTTACAATCAGTTTTTACGTTACCCACAATTTTATTCTCGTACTGTTTTCCCCTTCTCAATCAATCCCTCCTTTCTTAAAGTCTAAACTGCTCCCAATCCTCACGTCTGTTGTTTTTCTGGCAATTTATATGCCCCTTCTATGGATTTAATATTATCTCTAATTTCCTCTGTAAGCCATGATTTGGCCATCTTTCTAGTTTCACTTTTGGGCCAGACAGGGATACACAGTTATCGCTGTTCACCCTTGCGCTCATTGAATATTTGCTACTGCTGATCCACATTATCCCTTTAAGTAACATTTTCCAATCCATGACAGCAAACTCACACTTTCTGCTATTGCAGTTTCCTTTATTCCGGGTCTCAGAATCAATGACACCACTCTCCATCTTGAAGAATTCTCTTTTTTTTAAACTCATTTGTGGGACACAATGTTCCTACCTGGCCAATGTTTATAGCCTATCCCTGGATTGATTGTTTATCACATTGCTGTGACTCTAGAGTTACACATAGGCCGGACCAGGTAAAGACGGCAGATTTCCTTCCCTGAAGGGCAACAGTGAACCAGATGGGTTTTTGCAACAATTGACATCAGCAGATTCTTAATTTCAGATTTTTTTTTTATTGAATTCAAATTCCATCTGCTGTGGCTGGATTCAAACCAGTTCTCAGAGCATTAGTGGAGTTTCTGCATTAATAATCTAGCGATAATACCACTAGGCCATCACCTCCTTAATTTATGGTCACTCAACATAACTTTTATGGTCTCACACAACTCCAGTGCCAATGATTCCTTTCTCCTTACACATACACAGTCTGGAATGGCCTCCTCAATGTATTGCTCCAGAAAACCATCCCGTACACACTGCAGGAATTCCTCCTCCACAGTATTGTGACTAATTTGATTTGTTCAATCTATATGTAAATTAAAGTCACCCATAATTACAAGTGTTCCGTTATCACATATATGAGAGAATCTGGTGAACTGGTGCAGCAACAATAATTTCTCCCTCAATGTCAACAAAACAAAGAGATTGTCATTGACTTCAGGAAGCGTAAAAGAGAACATGCCCCTGTCTATATCAATGGGGACGGAGCAGGAAGGGTCAAGACCTTCAGGTTTTTAGGTGTTCAGATCACCAACAACCTGGTTCCCTGATGCCGACACTATAGTTATGAAGGTCCACCAACACCTCTATTTTCTCAGAAGACAAAGAAAATTTGGCATGTCAACTACAACCCTCACCAAGCTTTACAGATGCACCATAGAAAGCATTCTTTCTGATTATATCACAACTTGGTATGGGCTCCTGCTTTGCCCAAAATCACAAGGATCTACAAAAGGTTGTGAATGTAGCTCAATCCATCACGCAAACCAGCCTTCCATCCATTGACTTTGTCTACACTTCCTGCTGCCTCAGCAAAGCAGCCGGCATAATTAAGGACCCCACGCACCCCGGACATTCTTCCGACTTCTCCCTTTGGGAAAAAGATACAAAAGTTTGAGGTCACGTACCAACGGACTCAAGAACAGCTTCTTAGAACATAGAACAGTACAGTACAGGCCCTTCGGCCCTCAATGTTGTGCCGAGCTATGTCCGAATCCAAGGTTAAGCTATCCTAATCTCTACGTTCTGGAGTGCTCCACGTGCCTATCCAATAACCGCTTGAAAGTTCTTAAAGTGTCTGACTCCACTATCACAGCAGGCAGTCTATTCCACACTCAAACCACTCTCTGAGTGAAGAATCTACCTCGGATATCCCTCCTATATCTCCCACCATGAACCTTATAGTTATGCCCCCTAATAACAGCTACATCCACACAAGGAAATAGTATCTGCACATCCACTCTATCAATCCCCCTCATCATGTTATAAACCTCTATTAAGTTGCCTCTCATCCTCCTCTGCTCCAAAGAGAAAAGCCCCAGCTCCCTCAACCTTTCCTCATAAGACCTACCCTCCAAACCAGGCAGCATTCTGGTAAATCTCCTCTGCACTCTCGCCAATGCTTCCACATCCTTCTTTTAGTGAGGTGACCAGAACTGAACACAACATTCCAAATGTGATCACACCAAGGTCCTGTACAGTTATAGCACAACCCCACGGCTCTTAAACTCAAACCCTTTGTTAATAAAAGTTAACACACCATTGACCCTGTAAAATGCATTCAAGTTTGTCCTACCAAAATAAATCACCTCACACTTATCAGGGTTAAACTCCATCTGCCACTTTTCGGCCCAGCTCTGCATCCTATCAATGTCTCTTTGCAGCCTACAAGAGCCCCCCACCTCATTCACTAGTCCACCAATCTTAGTGTCATCAGCAAATTTACTGGCCATCCTTCAGCCACTCTTCCAAGTCATTGATAAAAATCACAAAACGCAGAGGACCCAGCACTGATCCCTGTGCTACACCGCTGGTAACTGGCCTCTGGTCTGAAAATTTTCCCTCTACCACCACCCTCTGTCTTCTATGAGACAGTAAGAATTTAGCAACACCAATTTTAAATCCAACCGATTTATTTGATAGTAAAATTGCGAGCTTTCAACATTCTGTCGTGTCTTCATCAGGCAAATGCAGTGTTCTGGTCTGCAATAGCACACATCAGCACAAACAAACAGTTTACAGATTGCCGATTAGAATGCGAATCCTTACATCTAACCTGCTATTCAAGTGTTAAAGTGGCTAACAATGTGTGTGAAGGGAATCCTGAGCATGGTTAGAGAATTGTGTATTTTCTCCAGACAGCACAGTAAGTGAGGTTTTTTGCTAACCCAGGCAAGTTACGGGGGTTACAGATAGTGTGGCATGAAGCCAAGATCCCTGTTAAGACCGTCCTCATGTGTGCGGAGCTTGGCTATCAGTCTCTGTTCAGCGACTCTGCGCTGTCGTGTATCACGAAAGCCCCCTTGAAGAACATTTACCCGCAGGTCGGAGGCCGAATGCCCATGACTGCTGAAGTGTTCGCCCACAGAAAGGGAACTGTTTTGCCTGGTGATTGTTGAGCGATGCTCATTCATCTGCTGTCGTAGTGTCTGCATGGTCTCCCCAATGTACCGTGCTTCGGGACATCCTTTCTTGCAACATATTAGGTAGACAACGTTGGCCGAGTTGCAAGAGTATGTACCGTGTACCTGGTGAATGGTATCTGCACATTTGATGATGTCGTCCATGTCTGTGATCCGGCATGTCTTGCAGAGGTTGCTGTGGCAGGGTTGTGTGGTATTGTGGTCACTGTTCTCCTGAAGGTTGGGTAGTTTGCTGCGAACAATGATCTGTTTGAGGTTGTGCGGTTGTCTGAAAGCAAGAAGTGGGGGGGTGGGGATGGCCCTAGCGAGATGTTCATCATCATCAATGATATGTTGAAGACTCCAGAGAAGATGTCGTAGCTTCTCCGCTCCGGGGAAGTACTGGACAACAAAGGGTACTCTGTCCACTGTGTCCCGTGTTCATCTTCTGAGGAGGTCAGTGCGGTTTATCGCTGTGGTACGTCGGAACTGTCAATCAATGAGTTGAGCGCCATATCCTGTTCTCACGAGGGCATCCTTCAGTATCTGGAGGTGTCTGTCACGATCCTCCTCCTCTGAACAAATTCTGTGTATACGGAGGGCTTGTCCATAGGGAATGGCTTCTTTAACGTGTCTAGGGTGGAAGCTGAAGAAGTGGAGCATTGTGAGGTTGTCTGTCGGTTTGCGGTACAGTGAGGTGCTGAGGTGATCGTCCTTCAGCTCGGTCAAAACTACCCAACCTTCAAGAGAACAGTGACCACAATACAACCCTGCCACAGCAACCTCTACAAGACATGCCGGATCATCGACATGGATGGCATCATCAAACGTGGGAATACCATTCACCAGGTACACGGTACGTACTCTTGCAACTCGGCCAATGATGCCTACCTAATACGTTGCAAGAAAGGATGTCCCGAAGCATGGTACATTGGGGAGACCATGCAGACACTACGACAGCGGATGAATGAGCATCGCTCAACAATCACCAGGCAAAACAGTTCCCTTTCTGTGGGCGAACACTTCAGCAGTCATGGGCATTCGGCCTCCGACCTGCGGGTAAATGTTCTTCAAGGGGGCCTTCGTGACACACGACAGTGCAGAGTCGCTGAGCAGAGACTGATAGCCAAGTTCCGCACACATGAGGACGGTCTTAATAGGGACCTTGGCTTCATGACACACTATCTGTAACCCCCGTAACTTGCCTGGGTTAGCAAAAAACCTCACTTACTGGGCTGTCTGGAGAAAATACACAATTCTCTAACCAATGCTCAGGATTCCCTTCACACACATTGTTAGCCACTTTAACACTTGAATAGCAGGTTAGATGTAAGGATTCGCATTCTATTCAGCAATCTGTGACTGCCTGTGCTGACGTGTGCTATTGCAGACCAGAACACTGCATTTGCCTGACGAAGACACGACAGAGTGTTGAAAGCTTGCAATTTTACTATCAAATAAATCGGTTGGATTTAAAATTGGTGTTGCTAAATTCTTACTGAGTTCTTACTACCCCAGTCCAATGCCAGCATCTTTAAATCATGACTTCTATGAGACAGTCAGTTACTTATCCAATCGGTCAAATTTTCTTCATAAGCCTACCATGGGGAACATAGAACACTACAGCACAAACAGGCCCTTCGGCCCACAAGTTGTGCCGAACACATCAAAACCTACCCAGCCATAGACCTATCTATAACCCCCAATCCCATTGGATCCCATATACTCATCCAGAAGTCTTTTAAAAGACACCAGCGAGTTCGCCTCGACCACCACCGACGGCAGCCGATTCCATTCACTCACCACCCTCTGAGTGAAAAACTTTCCCCTAGCATCCCCTCTGTACTTGCTTCCCTGCACCTTAAATCTGTGCCCTCTCATCACGACCATTTCAGCCCTGGGAAATAGTCTCTGAGAGTCCACCCTATCTAATACTCTCAACATCCTGTAAACCTCTATCAGGTCGCCTCTCAACCTTCGACTCTCCAGGGAGAACAGTCCCACCTCTCTCAACCTGTCTTCATAAGGCATGCCTCCTAATCCAGGCAACATCCTTGTAAATCTCCTCTGCACCCTTTCAATAGCTTCCATGTCCTTCCCATAGTGAGGCGACCAGAACTGCGCACAGTATTCCAAGTGTGGTCTGACAAGGGTCCTATAAAGCTGCAGCATTACCTCCTGACTCCTGAACTCAATCCCTGGATGAATGAAGGCCAGTACACTGTAAGCTTTCTCAACCACATCCTCCACCTGGGAGGCCGATTTGAGAGTCTTATGGACCCGGACCCCAAGATCCCTCTGCTCTTCCACACAGCTAAGACTCCTACCTAGCTACGTTATCAAACGCCTTATTAAAATCCATGTATACGACATCAACTGCTCTACCTTTGTCTTCCCTACTGCTATTAGAATTTTGAATGGACTTACCTTGCATTAAACTGATTTTTCTCTACACCCTAGCTATGACTGTAACGCTATATGCTGCAATTTCTTGTTTCCTTCTCTATGAACGGTATGCTTTGTCTGTATAGTGTGCAAGAAACAATACTTTTCACTGTATGTTAATACGTGTAACAATAATAAAACAAATCAAATTTAATTCTGTTTCTGTCATCCCCATCACCACCACTCTGGGGGTCATCCTGCAACCATGTCTCTGTAATCCTGACTGTATCAAATCCGTTTACTTCTATTTATGCGATTAATTCATCCACTTTATTGCGAATGCTTCATACATTAAAGCACAAAGTCTTTAGGCTCATCTTTGTAACATTTTATTGGTTCCATTCCCACTGTTTTTCGCTGTGGCCCTGTTTGAACCTGGTCCTTGGTTTCTCACACTTTTCTTATTCCCCTTCTGTCCTTTAATCTTATCTTTGATTCCCACTCCTCTGACTCCTTGCATTGATTCCCAGCTCCCTTCCCTTCTAGTTTAAACCCTTCCAACCACTCTAGCAAATACCCGCCATAGGACATCAGTCCCAGTTCTACCCAAGTCCCTACTCTCCAGAACCAGTGTCTATACCCTAGGAATCTGAAACCCTCCCCCCATACCATCTCTTCAGCCATTCATTCATCTGATATATCCTGCTGTTTCTACTCTGACTAGCACATGGCACAGGTAGTAATCCGGAAATCATTACATTTGAGATCCTACTTTTTAAACTTATTTCCTACCTTCTTATATTCTGTTTTTGGGACCGCATCCCTCTTTTTAAATCTATGTCATTCATACTGATGTGAAACATGACAACTGGCTACTCGCTCTCCCCTCCAGAATATCCTGTAGCCACTCTGAAGTATCCTTGACCTAAGCACCATACACCACCCCGGAGTCTCATTTGCAGCCACAGAAATGCCTATCAGTTCCCCTTACAGTTGGATCACGTATAACTATTGCACTCATGTGTTGCTCCTCCTCCCCTACAGCAGAGCCAAACCTTGTGCAACAAATTTGGCTGCTGCTGTTATCCCAAGAGGCCATTCCTACCAGGAGCTACAGCTGGAGACACTTCCTATATACATGCCCAGACAGTGGAAATGTTCCTGGCTTCCCACATGCAGCAGGAGGAGCACACCAGGGCTTTGAACTCTCCTGCCATGGTTTATCTCTTTAAATTAAACTTTTGAAAGATGAAGATCAAATAATATCAATTTCACTAGGGCCCTTCCACCTTGGTCCTCATTGCTAAAGAATATAGCTCTTACAAACCGTAGTGATAAAAGTCGTAAATACTTACCCGATTCTTACCAGCCGACACTCTCCCTTGTAGCCTCTACTGCTGCAGCAAGGCAAGATTACTCTCTGAACACTTAAAAAGTTAGAGAAAGACCAAAAAGCAATAAGCATCTCTTCCTGGCTGCATCCAATTCTCAGATAACCAGGCTCACTCTGCCTGCGTCCACCCTCAGACACTGAAAAAACTGTCTGGAAATATTTTTAACTGTAGTGGCTGACCTCTGCTGCTTGGTTGCTGTGAGTTGTAGACTGGACAAAACTGAATTCAATCCTGTCCTGACCCAGACTGAGCATTCCAGAGCACTTTTCCCAAGGAAATCATTGAGAAAAACCTCCAGCTGAACTTTTCTTTTATCTCTGGATAGGACAGTATTTATTGCCCATCCCTAATTGTCTTTGAATGGACGATAGCTTAAAAGAATATAGGGAACAAACCCTTAAATCCCATTCCATCCCAGGAAGAACTTAGCTTCAGGGAAGTGATAGTAATGGCACCAATAGGATATCACCTTCAATCATCAGTAATGGAAGGAGTCATCAACAGCCAAGCACCACTTACTCAGCAATAACCTGCATGGTGACACTCAGTTTGAGATGAGTCAGGGTCACTCAGCTCCTGACCTCATTACAGCCTTGGTTCAAACACAAACAAAAGAGCTGAACTTCAGAGATGAGGTGAAAGTGACAGCTCCTGACATCAAGGCTAGGAATCCTGCAACAAATAACTCACCTCCTGACCCTCAAAGCCTATCCATCATCTACAAGGTACAAGTCAGGAGTGTGATAGAATACTTTCCACTGGCCTGGATGGCTGCAACTCCAACAACACAAGAAGCTCAATACCATCCAGGACAAATCTTGATTGCTACCCCTTCCACAAACATTCAATCCAATGCATAGTCACAGACATGTGTACCATTTATAAGATGCACTGCAGAAACTCAACTAAGTTCCTTCCAAACCCATGACCATCACCATCAAGAAGGACAAAAGCAGCAGATACCAGGGAACACCATCACCTAGAGACTCCCTTCCAATCCAGTCACCATCCTGACTTGGAAATATATCACCATTCCTTCACTGTCGCTGGGTCAAAATTCTGGAACTCTTCTCCCTAACAGCATTGTGGATGTACCTACACCTCAGGAACTGCAGCTCACCACCACCTTCTCAGGGGAGGTCCTGAATGAATACTTTGCTTCGGTATTCACAAAGGAGAGGAGAGGTTAGGCAAATTGGGACTGTTTTCCTTAGAAAGACGTAGATTTAGAGGAGATTTAATAGAGGTGTACAAGATTATGAGGGGTATAGATAGAGTAAACAGGGTTAGGCTTTTTCCTAGGATGGACTCAAATAGCACAAGAGGGGGTAAGGTATAATTTGGATGCTAGAGGGAGTTTTTTCACACAGAGGGTGGTGGGGGTATGGAATGCGCTGCCAAGTAAAGTGGTGGAGGCAGGCACTCTGGAGTTATTTAAGAAATACTTAGATGGGCACATGAACAGAATGGGAATGGAGGGGTATAGAAAACTGATTTAAAATAGGGATCATGAGCCTTGGGAGTCCCTGGGAAGTGTGTAAATAGATGATGATATTGATGTACTTGTTTTTATCCTACAGGTGCTTCGGTCCGCCTTGTTGTCTAATGTGGGGCATATACAAAGAACAAAGAGCAACACAGCACGGAAACAGGCCCTTCAGCCCAACGAGCCCACGCCGCTGTCCTAACGTCTTAATGACATGTCCATGACTTTAGGCTACGCCTATTGTGGAAGATTCCCATATAGGGACCAATATAGGGACAATTTGTTACCCAATCAGCCTAAGAGCACATTTTTGGGATGTGGGAGGAAACCGGAGCACCCGGAGAAAACCCACGCAACCACGGGGAGAACGCGCAAACTCCCGCAGACACAGGCCCAAATCCATGTGTCAGCACAGCAACAGCGATAGTCTCTGAGCTGTCATGTTGCCCATCAGATGGTCCAGTTTAAGAATACACTGACGACGTGAAGCACTAGGCAACTCCTGAAGCAACCTCCAAGAGCAGCTCTCGCACGACATGCCGCATGCATGCCCCTTATTGGTCAACAAGGTGGACCGAATTGCCTGTGGAAAACAAATAAGATATTTAGACAGTCCTGCTATATCCCTCTATCTGCAGACCGCTCATGTGGCTGTGCAAGAGACCCTTAAACAACCCTAGCGTGCCTGCTCCCACCACCTTACTCAGTAGTGCATTCCACACCCCCACTACCCTTTGTGTGAAAAAATGCCCTCTAATATTAGTCTTATACATAGCCCCCCTCACCCTAAGGCCGTGACCCCTCGTTCTATCAGAATCTAATGGTGAAAAAAGCTTACAACCATTTACTCTATCTATACCCCTCATAATCTTATATACCTCTAATAGATCCCCTCTCAGCCGACATCTTTCAAGGGAAAACAACCCCAGTGCATTCAACCTTTCCTCGTAAGACAGCCCTTCCATACCAGGCAGCATCCTGGTAAATCTCCTCTGCACTCTCTCCAAGGCCTCCACATCCTTCTGGTAGTACGGCGACCAGAACTGGACGCAGTACTCCAAGTGAGGCCTAACCAAGGTTCTATACACTTGCAACATCAGACTCCTACTCTTGTATTCTATACCCCTTCCTATGAAGGCTAACATACCATACGCTTTCTTTATCACATTCTCCACCTGTACTGACACCTTCAGAGACTTGTGAACCTGCACCCCAGGTCTCTCTGCGTCTCTATACTCCGGATAGTTTTACCTTTTATCCTATAACTCCCCTCTACATTATTCCGGCCAAAATGCATCACCTCGCATTTATCCGGATTAAATTCCATTTGCCATCTATCTGCCCAATCTACCAGCCTATGTCCTGTTGTATTGCCTGGCACTGCTCCTCAGTTCCTGCCAATCCAAGCATCTTAGTGTCATCAGCAAATTTGCTGATCACACCACGTACCCCCTCTTCCAAGTCATTTATATAAACACAAATAGAAGAGGTCCTAGTACTGAGCTCTGTGGCACACCACTAGTGACAGACCTCCAGTTGGAAAAAGAGCCTTCCACTACTACCCGCTGTCTCCTCCTCCCAAGCCAGTTCTTAACCCATCTACATACCTGGCCCTGTATCCCATGCGCCTTCACCTTTTCTATCAGCCTACCATGAGGAACCTTGTCAAACGCCTTACTGAAATCCATGTAGACGACATCAACGGCTTGTCCTTCGTCAACCGTTTTTGTCACCTCTTCAAAAAATTCCACTAGATTCGTAAGGCACGACCTCCCCTTAACGAAGCCATGCTGCATATCCCTGATCAGATAGCAGCGCTCCAGATGCTCATACATCCTGTCCCTGAGGATCCTCTCCATTAGCTTACCTATAACTGAAGTCAAGCTCACCGGCCTATAGTTCCCTGGGTTATCCCTCTGACCCTTTTTAAACAACAGTACTACATTTGCAATCCTCCAGTCCTCTGGGACCTCACCTGTGTCCAAAGAAGAGACAAAGATTTGCGTCAGAGGCCCAGCAAGGTCATCTCTCACCTCCCTTAGCAGCCTGGGGTAAATGCCATCAGGCCCCGGAGCTGTATAAGTCTTTATGCTGCCTAAAAGCCCCAACACCTCTTCCCTCGTAATGATTATTTCCTTTAACGGGTCCTCAAATTTCTCAAAGCCGGCACCAGACATCAGGCCCCTCTCCTGCGTGAATACCGACGCAAAGTATTCATTCAAGATCTCCCCCATTCCCTCAGGCTCTAAGGATAGTTCCCCTCCTGTCCCTGAGAGGTCCAATCTTCCCTCTAACCATCCTTTTGCTCCTTACATAGGAGTAAAATGCCTTAGGATTTTCCTTAATTCTACCTGCCAAAGCCATTTCGTGGCCCCTTTTTGCCTTTCTGACACCCCTTTTAAGATCCCGTCTACACTCTCTATATTTTTCCAGCGCTGTCTCAGTCCCCAGTTGCCTAGATCTAACGTACGCCTCCCGCTTCTTCCTGACCAAGTTCTCAATATCTCTAGTAACCCACGGTTCTTTAATCCTACCTTTCCCATCCTTCCTCCTTACCGGCACGTGTCTTTCCTGCAAAGATTTTAGTTTTCCCTTGAAAGACTCCCACATGTACAGCGTCGACCTACCCTCAAACAGCTTATCCCAGTCGGTATTCTTAAGATCCTGCCTAATCCGGCTATATCTAGCCCTCCCCCAGTTTAACACCCTCCTCTTAAGGCAGGCTTCACCTTTTTCCATTAATACCCTAAAGCAGACAGAGTTGTGGTCACTATTAGACACGTGCTCTCCTACTACAACGTCAACCACCTGCCCTGGCTCATTCCCCAGAACCAAATCCAGTATAGCCCCCTCTCTAGTCGGGCTATCCACATACTGCTCCAAGGACCCTTCCAAAACACACTGTACAAATTCCTCCCCTTCCGCACCTTCTGCTCTGGGCGCCTTCCAATCTATCCCAGGGAAATTGAAATCTCCCACTACAACCACCCTATTCTTCCTACAATTATCTAAAATGTCCCTGCATATCCCTTCTTCCACGGCCCGCGGGCTGTTGGGCGGTCTGTAGTGCACACCCAACATAGTAACCTCTCCCTTCCTATTCCTCAACTCCACCCATAGCGACTCAATTCCTAAATCATCCATACCTCCCTCCCTCTGCACTGCTATGATGTTGTCCTTAACTAATAAAGCCACTCCCCCTCCTCTCTTCAAACCACCTCTGTCATGCCTAAAACACTTATACCCTGGAATATTCAATTGCCAGTCCTGCCCCTCCTTTAACCACGTCTCAGTCACCGCCACCACTTCTAACTTCCTCGTGAACATTATTACCTTCAGTTCATCCGTTTTGCCAGTCACACTCCTCGCATTAAACACATGCACTGAAGACCCTCAGGCCCTCTCTGATCCTCCTTCCTACCCTCTGGACTTACCTTGTCACCCATCTCTCTCCCACTCCCCTCTGTCTCCCCAGCCCCCCCCTCCATATTAGTTTAAACCCTGCCGAAACACTCCAGCTAACCTCCCAGCTAAAATATGGGTGCCCTTCCCAGACAACTGTTCCCCATCCCTCTTGTATTCATCCAACGGGATGAATGAGTACACTATCAAAGGTAGGAGTCTTAGCTGTGTGGAAGAGCAGAGGGATCTTGGGGTCCGGGTCCATAAGACTCTCAAATTGGCCTCCCAGGTGGAGGATGTGGTTAAGAAAGCTTACGGTGTACTGGCCTTCATTCATCGAGGGATTGAGTTCAGGAGTCAGGAGGTAATGCTGCAGCTTTATAGGACCATTGTCAGACCACACTTGGAGTACTGTGCGCAGTTCTGGTCGCCTCACTATAGGAAGGACGTGGAAGCTATTGAAAGGGTGCAGAGGAGATTTACAAGGATTTTGCCTGGATTGGGAGGCATGCCTTATGAAGACAGGTTGAGGGAGCTGGGACTGTTCTCCCTGGAGAGACGAAGGTTGAGAGGCGACCTGATAGAGGTTTCCAAGCTGTTGAGAGGAATAGATAGGGTGGACTCTCAGAGACTATTTCCCAGGGCTGAAATGGTCGCGACGAGAGGGCACAGATTTAAGGTGCAGGGAAGCAAATACAGAGGGGATGCTAGGGGAAGGTTTTTCACTCAGATGGTGGTGAGTGAATAGAATCGGCTGCTGTCAGTGGTGGTCGAGGCGAACTCACTGGGGTCTTTTAAAAGACTTCTGGATGAGTATATGGGATCCAATGGGATTGGGGGTTATAGATAGGTCTATAGCTGGGTAGGTTTTGATGTGTTCGGCACAACTTGTGGGCCGAAGGGCCTGTTTGTGCTGTAGTGTTCTATGTTCTATGTATAGATGCCCCTCCCTTATGAAGACTTCCCAGTGGTCTATGAATCTGAAACCCTCTGCCCTACACCAATCCCTCAATCACACATTTAGTTGGAGTACCTCATTATTCCTAACCCTATCAAGTCCCAGGCATCGGCAGCAGCCCAGAGAATGCCACCCTGGAGGCCCTACACTTCAGCCGAGCCCCCAACTCCCTAAACTGCCTACGTATGTCCCCCCTGCTCTTTGTTCCTACATCCTTCTCTCCTACGTGAACTATTACACCAGCCTTAGACCCTCTACCCTTCAAAATTCCCTCTACCCTCTCTGAAACATCCTGGACCCCTGCTCCAGGGAGGCAGACTACCATCCTGGAGACCCGCATTTGCCCACAGAACCGCCTGTCGATCCCTTTGACCTTCCCATCCCCAACCACTATCTCACATCCCACATTCCTGCCGTCCTCCGGGACATTAGAACATAGAATGTAGAACACTACAGCACAAACAGGCCCTTCGGCCCACAAGTTGTGCCGAACACATCAAAACCTACCCAGCCACAGACCTGTCTATAACCCCCAATCCCATTGGATCCCATATACTCATCCAGAAGTCTTTTAAAAGACCCCAGCGAGTTCGCCTTGACCACCACCGACGGCAGCCGATTCCATTCACTCACCACCCTCTGAGTGAAAAACTTTCCCCTAGCATCCCCTCTGTATTTGCTTCCCTGCACCTTAAATCTGTGCCCTCTCTTCGTGACCATTTCAGCCCTGGGAAATAGTCTCTGGGTAGAGGTGGGAACATCGGGGTGGCGGCGCGGGCTCGTTCTGATCCCCCTCCCTTGCCCTCTCTACCTCAGCCTTTGCCCTACCCTTGATATTCTGGGATGCCTCCCCTGAGGTGATCTTAGTGCGGTGACTCCTTTTCTTTTTCCACTTCCTATCTGTAACCCACCCATCCCTCCTCCTAGGCCCTGGGGTCCCCTCAGGACAATGGTCCCTATTCATTATCCCCTCATTTTCTCTGACTAAAAACATATCTTCCAATCTCAGCTCCAGCTGCCTCACCTGAGCCCTCAAACGTTGCAACTCTAAATACTTTGTGCATATGTGGATTTTCGGGAGACGTGCTGCCTCCAAGAATGTGATGGATCGTGAGAGGGCTGCTCTTGGAATTTTTTTTTGAGAGTATCCTAGTGCTTCACGTCATTAGTGTACACTTGACCTGGACCATTTGATGGGCAACACGACAGCTCAGAGACTATCGCTGTGCTGTGCAGATACATGGATTTGGGTCTGTGTCTGAGAGAGTTTGTGCATTCTCTCCATACTTGTGTGGGTTTTCTCCAGGTGCTCCAGTTTCCTCCCACACCCCAAAAATATGCTCTTAGGCTAACTGGCAGAACAAATTCTCCCTAAATTGTCTCAAATTTGGTTTTTAATACATACATCTATAAACATAGGGATCGCGGGTAAAGGTGGGAACATCGGGGTGGCGGCGGCGCGGGCTCGTTGGGCCGAAGGGCCTGTTTCCCGTGCTGTTTTGTTCTTTGTTCTCAAGGCAAGTAGGGGTAAGTGATAAATGCTGCCAACAGCGAAGTTTCTAAAATGGACAGTACGTCAGGTGAGTTAAGGGCAACCACTGCCAAAAAAGCCAATAAATGCTTTTGGGAATGAGTTTGGGATTTCAAGTCCTGAGCTGCCCAAACCCAGACTGCTAATATTCCAAGATGGAGGATAAACAATTCCAGAGTCAGTACCTTCTCCATTCCATTGGTTCCCGTGGAAGTTGCTGCATGAGTATGGAGTAAACGGAGGAGAAGAGAGCCTGATCACCCGCACCTAGAGACACAAAACGAGGATGGAGTAAAAGCCAATAAATACCACAGATGCTGCAAACCTGCCCTCCTGTGACTGGGGCTGGGGGGGGGGGAAAACAGACACGCTGCCCCTCACGGAGCTGGGGGGGTGGGGAACAGACATGCTGCTCTGCATTGGGCTCGAGGGGGGAGGGAGGGGATGCCCCTCAAGGAGGAAGGAGGAAGCTCTCCAGTAATTAATTCTATAAAGCCAATGGCTATCACAGGGGCAGTGACATCATAGACCAATGTTTCAGTGGTTGTCAATAGCAACAGTTACACAATGGCAATAAACACTGGATGGGCCAGACCAGACTATCGGAGCTGGATCACACTCACTCCAGATCCCAGTGGACCATGAGGAGAGCAGCAGCTGCTGTAAGTAATCCTAATGAAAGGTTCAGTAACACAGAATCCCTAAACCCTGTCTCATCAAAACTAGCCAAACTATGCGACCATTCCTAAAGACCACCCAGTAACCCATCCACTAAGTAGGAAATTCTCAGAGACAGAGCGGGGAGGAGAGGGAGACCTAGTGGGAGGGGAGAGGTGAATAGAGGGATATTAGCAAATTAAGGGAAATGTTAAAAATTCAGCATTATGGTACAACCAGTCAATATGTCTAGTGGGAATACAAAATCAGATGCTGGGAAAGCAAGATAATTACTCATTTCAGCTATGTAGCGTTTAATTAGGAAAAAGCAAATGGATTTTTGTTTACAAGAAGAAAAGATCCCCTGGAGTTTTTGCTAAAAGGAATGGAAAGTGAATTCAAATATGCAGGATCATTTAATAATGAAGTTAATGGGAACTGCTAAAAAAGATAGGAACTGGTTCCTATCTTTAAGAAAAGGAACAGGGATAGTCCAGGAAATTACTGACCGGTGAGTCTGACTTCAGTGGTTGGTAAACTGATGGAGAGGCTTCTGAGGCATAAGATATATGAACATTTTTTATTTAAAATATTTAAAAAGGGTCAGAGGGATAACCCAGAGAACTATAGGCCGGTGAGCTTGACTTCAGTTATAGGTAAGCTAATGGACAGGATCCTCAGGGATGTTTCCTCCCACATCCCAAAAGTGTGCTCTTAGGCTGATTGGGTAATAAATTGTCCCTATATTGGTCTCTATATGTCATTAAGACGTTAGGACGGCAACACGGGCTCGTTGGGCCAAAGGGCCTGTTTCGCGTGCTGTGTTGTTCTTTGTTAACATTTGGAGAAGTTTGGACTGATTAGAAATAGTCAGCATGGTTTTGTCAAGGGCAGGTCATGCCTTACGAGCCTAGTTGAGTTCTTTGAAAATGTGACTGAACACATTGACGAAGGAAGGGCGGTGGACGTAGTGTACATGGACTCTAGTAAGGCGTTTGATAAGGTCCCATATGCAAGGCTTCTGGAGGTGAGAGGACATGGGATCCAAGGGGCTTTGGCCTCGTGGATCCAGAACTGGCTTGCTGGCAGAAGGCAGAGAGTGGTTGTGGATGGGTCTTGTTCTGCATGGAGGTCGGTAACCAGTGGAGTGCCCCAGGGATCTGTTCTGGGACCCCTGCTGTTTGTCATTTTCATAAATGACCTGGATGAGGAAGTGGAGGGATGGGTTAGTAAGTTTGCCGACAATACAATCCGGGTCCATAGGACTCTTAAATCGGCCTCGCAGGTGGAGGAAGTGGTCAAGAAGGCGTACGGTGTACTGCCCTTCATTAATCGAGGAATAGAGTTTAGGAGTCAGGAGGTAATGATGCAGCTCTATAAGACTCTTGTCAGACCCCAGTTGGAGTATTGTGCGCAGTTCTGGTCACCTCATTATAGGAAGGAGGTAGAGGCTATTGAGAGGGTTCAGAGGAGATTTACAAGGATGCTGCCTGGATTGGGAGGCAGGCCTTATGAAGATAGGTTGAGGGAGCTGGGACTCTTCTCACTGGAGAGACGGAGGTTGAGAGGCGACCTGATAGAGGTTTATAAAATGTTGAGAGTAATAGATAGGGTGGACTCTCAGAGACTATTTCCCCGAGCTGAAATGGTCACTACGAGAGGACACAGATTTAAGGTGCAGGGAAGCAAATACAGAGGGGATGTCAGGGGTAGGTTTTTCACTCAGAGGGTGGTGAGTGAATGGAAACGACTGCCGTCGGAGGTTGTTGAGGCAAACTCACTGGGGTCTTTTAAGAGACTTCTGGATGAGTATATGGAAAAGAATAGGATAGGGAGTTATAGATAGGTCTGTGGATTGGTAGATGTGATCGGCACAACTCGTGGGCCGAAGGGCCTGTTTGTGCTGTGTTGTTCTATGTTCTATGCTAGGTACATAGCAAACAGCAAATAGCTTTCAGTTTTGGCTAAGGTTTGTTTAAAGACAGAAATCTACAAGCTGCTCTCCACAAAGTCTCTCTGAAAGCTCAAAGACTGACTACACCCTTTGTAGCAAGTATATATTTATGGTTGTAGACTATTCTTACAGTGGTTTATTTGAGACTATAAGAATAATGTTGCTTCTTTGGAACTGAAACAGTGATAAATTAGAAATTAACTTTATTTTTAAATTTTGTTCAATGGGTAATAGATAAAGTGTTTCATTGGTTAGAGCTATAGTTAAATTGTTATTAACTAAAGTTTGTTCACTACAAAAGATACCAAATTTGTTACTGCAATTACCCTTGGAGTGAAATACCCTTTTTTCACATTTGTATTAAAATTCAAAGATTCTTGGCATCTCGTCTGGCTTCCTAATGTAAGTTGGGGTTCTGGTCCAGGGCCTGAACAAAATTTGAGGGCTCATCCAGGATTAAATACTAGTAATTCTTTTTTGGTTTGGGATTATTGAATTTAAATTCATTAGGCGTGAGGAGCAGGTGCTTTCTTTCAGGTACTGTATTTAGTTAGTTTAAATAGAGAGTGCTTTGTGAAAATGGTTTTCCCAGTGGCTACAGATTTCCTGGGCATGGAAGAGGTCACTCAGATTGCTTTACAAAGGGCCGTTAAAACAAAGCTTTTGGATTCAGCAAATGAAGAAAGATGAGATAATTACAGCAAGAGCTCAGCATTTAAAATCTGAGACAGCACCTGAATTACTGGAACTGGCTAAAATTCAATTACAAATGAAATAGTTGTAACAAGAAAAATAATTGAACAGTTGCAACATGAAAAGGAAATGTGATAGCTTGAATTGGAATTAAGAGCAATGGAAAAAGAGAGAGGCAATGGCAGAGGATAGAGATAGAGGTAAAAGAAAGAGAGCATTTGAACTTCAGGAACTGAAATAGACAAACTTAAAATGGTGGAGAAGCAAAGGGTTAAAACTGAGATTGGCAGCTACAATGGCAGATGATTTTGAACTAGTTTATTAAGTCAAGATTTAGTTTAAATCTGTGGGGATAGAAACGGGAGAGCAAGAAATCTGCAGGTGGTCACGGCAAAGGAGGTTTCATTGGAGATAAAAAAAAACAGCTTGACTCAGGTTAAAAAGGAAACGTACGAGGGTGAAAAAGAAATAAGAAAGCTTAAATGTATTCATTGTAATAAAGTGGGACACACAGAAGTTGCAGTGTTGGTGGCTTAAGAAAAGTACTGAGAAGTGATATGCTAAAACAAGATAAGCCAGTGGAGTTTATAAAGCAACAAAAGAAACTATGAATAAGCTCAAGAGATGCAAAAGAATGTATTCCTGGTGAGATGTTAGTGGTTAAGAAAGTGTCAGATATTTGAAAGATTTTATTTAAGATTTACTCATGTACCAAGTAGAGGGTAAAGAGGTGAAAATTTTAAGGGATACAGGAGCAAATCAATTTTCAGTGGTGAGAGTTGAGGAGATATGTAGTTCAGAAGGAATATTGCCAGAAAAGGTGATATGTGGAATTAGTGACAAAGGCAGTATGTTCCATTATGTAAGGTTACTTTGTTTTGCAAACATGGAGATAAGTTACTGAACAAATTCACAGGAATCTGTTGATGAACTTTTGACACAAAGAATAAAATGCTTACTAAAACAAGAAAAGTGAACTCTCTCACACCAGATGAAAGGTGGGAATACTTCAATACAAACAAAAGCCAATAATTCAAATTCCAAACATTCCTTTGCCCCGCCAATATCTTTCCGACTATAGATCATTGGACGCACAAAAGTCAATTCATTTTATTTAAGCAGGGAGGCGTAACTATAGTAGCTGCTATGGATATAATTGTACTTAAAGTGATTTCTTTGAGTCTGTAAGAAGAATGTTGCTTGTCTGGAACTGAAACACTGATAAGTTAGAAATTAAAGTTATTTCATTTCATGTTTAAATATTATTCAATAGGTAATAGTTAAGTTGCTTAATTTGTCTGAATTATAGTTGAACTCTGTTTATTTACTAAAGTTTGTTTCACCAGAAAAGATCGCTAATTTATCCCTACTCCTGGAATTAAGTAATCCTACCTTCACAAAGAAAAAGAATCACCAGGATCTCATCTAGCTTTCTAATGTAATGTGGGATTCAGGTCAAAAGCTCTAACAATAACGAGGGGGAGGCAAAACAGAGGTGGGAGAGAGACAGAGAGAGAGAGAGAGAGAGAGAGCAAGCGAGGGGTGGAGTGAATGCAGACAGACACAGAGGAAAGAGAATCCCCAACTGTACTGTACCCCAGTGTTATACAGTGACAGACCCATGTCCAGCAGTGGGGGTGGCACAGTGGGTTAGCACTGCTACCTCACAGCGCCAGGGACCTGGGTTTAATCCCAGCTTGGGTCACAATCTGTGTGGAGTCTCCATGTTCTCCCCATGCCTGTGTGGATTATCTCCAGGAGCTCTGGTTCTTCCCACAATCTGAAAGATGTGTTGGTCAGGGTGCATTGGCCAAGCTAAATTCTCCCTCAGTGTAACCAAACAGCCACTAGAGTGTGGCAACTAAGGGATTTTCACAATAACTTTATTGTAGTGTTAATGTAAGCCTACTAATAAATAAAAACTTAAACTTTAAACTTACTGTACCCAGTGGTATACAGGGACAGATCCCTCCCCACCACTACTGTATCCATGTTACACAGACACAGACCCTATCCTCATCAGCACTGTACCTCAGTATAAGTCAGACCCCATCCCCACCAGTACTGTACCCCAGGGTTATAAAGCGACAGACCCGTCCCACCAGTACTGTATCCCAGTGTTATACAGTGACAGACCCGTCCCCACCAGTACTGTACCCCACTGTTATACAGCGACAGACCCGATCCCACCAGTACTGAGGATCTTGAGGACCCGTTAAAGGAAATAATCATTACGAGGGAAGAAGTGTTGGGGCTTTTAGGCAGCATAAAGACTTATAAAGCTCCGGGGCCTGATGGTATTTATCCCAGGCTGCTAAGGGAGGTGAGGGATGACATTGCTGGGCCTCTGACGCAAATCTTTGTCTCTTCTTTGGACACAGGTGAGGTCCCAGAGGACTGGAGGATTGCAAATGTAGTACCGTTGTTTAAAAAGGGTCAGAGGGATAAACCAGGGAACTATAGGCCGGTGAGCTTGACTTCAGTTATAGGTAAGCTAATGGAGAGGATCCTCAGGGACAGGATGTGTGATCATCTGGAGCGCTGCGATCTGATTAGGGATACGCAGCATGGCTTCGTTAAGGGGAGGTCGTGCCTTACGAATCTAGTGGAATTTTTTGAAGAGGTGACAAAAACGGTTGATGAAGGACAAGCCCTTGATGTCGTCTACATGGATTGCAGTAAGGCGTTTGACAAGGTTCCCCATGGTAGGCTGATAAAAAAGGTGAAGGCGCATGGGATACAGGGCCAGGTATGTAGATGGGTTGAGAACTGGCTTGGGAGGAGGAGACAGCGGGTATTAGTGGAAGGCTCTTTTTCCAACTGGAGGTCAGTCACTAGTGGTGTGCCACAGGGCTCAGTACTAGGACCTCTTCTATTTGTGATTTATATAAATGACTTGGAAGAGGGGGTACGTGGTGTGATCAGCAAATTTGCTGATGACACTAAGATACTTGGATTGGCGGGGACTGAGGAGCAGTGCCAGGCAATACAACAGGACATAGATAGGCTGGTAGATTGGGCAGATAGATGGCAAATGGCATTTAATCCGGATAAATGCGAGGTGATGCATTTTGGCCGGAATACTGTAGAAGGGAGTTATAGGATAAAAGGTAAAACTATCCAGAGTATAGAGACGCAGAGAGACCTGTGGGTGCAGGTTCACAAGTCTCTGAAGGTGGCAGTACAGGTGGAAAAGGTGATAAAGAAAGTGAATGGTATGTTAGCCTTCATAGGAAGGGGTATAGAATACAAGAGTAGGAGTTTGATGTTGCAAGTGTATAGAACGTTGGTTAGGCCTCACTTGGAGTACTGCGTCCAGTTCTGGTCGCCGTACTACCGGAAGGATGTGGAGTCCCTGGAGAGAGTGCAGAGGAGATTTACCAGGATGCTGCCTGGTATGGAAGGGCTGTCTTACAAGGAAAGGTTGAACGTACTGGGGTTGTTTTCCCTTGAAAGACATCGGCTGAGAGGGGATCTATTAGAGGTATATAAGATTATGAGGGGTATAGATAGAGTAAATGGTGGTAAGCTTTTTCCACCATTAGATTCGGATAGAACGAGGGGTCACGGCCTTAGGGTGAGGGGGGCTATGTATAAGACTAATATTAGAGGGCATTTTTTCACACAAAGGGTAGTGGGGGTGTGGAATGCGCTACCGAGTAAGGTGGTGGGAGCAGGCACGCTAGGGTTGTTTAAGGGTCTCTTGGACAGCCACATGAGCGGTCTGCAGATAGAGGGATATAGGAGGACTGTTTAAATACTTTAATTGTTTCCACAGGCTATTCGGTCCACCTTGTTGACCAACAAGGTGCATGCATTCGGCAGGTCGTGCGAGGGCTGCTCCTGGAGGTTACTTCAGGAGTGGCCTAGTGCTTCAAGTCGTTAGTGTATGCTTAAACTGGACCATCAGATGGGCAACATGACAGCTCAGAGACTATCGCTGTTGCTGTACAGACACATGGATTTGGGCCTGTGTCTGCGGGAGTTTGCGCGTTCTCCCCGTGGTTGCGTGGGTTTTCTCCGGGTGCTCCGGTTTCCTCCCACATCCCAAAAACGTGCTCTTAGGCTGATTGGGTAACAAATTGTCCCTATATTGGTCTCTATGTCATTAAGACGTTAGGATGGCGGCGCGGGCTCGTTGGGCCAAAGGGCCTGTTTCCCGCGCTGTGTTGTTCTTTGTTCGTACTGTACCCCAGTGTTATACAGCGACAGACCCATCTCCACCAGTACTATACCCCAGTGTTATACAGCGACAGACCCATCCCTACCAGTACTGTACCCCAGTGTTATACAGCAACAGACCCGTCCCCACCAGTACTGTACCCCAGTGTTATACAGCGACAGACCCGTCCCCACCAGCACTGTACCCCAGTGTTATACAGCGACAGACCCGTCCCCACCAGTACTGTACCCCAGTGTTATACAGCGACAGACCCGTCCCCACCAGTACTGTACCCCAGTGTTATACAGCGACAGACCCATCCCCACCAGTACTGTACCCCAGTGTTATACAGCGACAGACCCATCCCCACCAGTACTGTACCCCAGTGTTATACAGTGACAGACCCATCCCCACCAGTACTGTACCCCAGTGTTATACAGTGACAGACCCGTCCCCACCAGTACTGTACCCCAGTGTTATACAGTGACAGACCCGTCCCCACCAGTACTGTACCCCAGTGTTATACAGCGACAGACCCGTCCCCACCAGTACTGTACCCCAGTGTTATACAGGGTTACTCAGTTTTATTTTGTATTATTCGGCACAGTGGTTAGCACTGGTACCTCACAGCACTAGGTTCAATTCCAGCATTGGGTCACTGTCTGTGTGGAGTTTGCAGGTTCTCCCCCTGTCTGCGTGGGTTTCCTCTGGATGCTCTGGTTTCCTCCAACAGTCTAAAGACACGCTGATTAGGTGGACTGGCCATGCTAAATTATACCTTACTATCCCAACATAGGTTATGGGTATTAGTAAGGTAAATGTATGCAATTACGGGAATGAGGTGGAGAATCTGGGGAAGATGCTCTGTCGGAGAGTTGGTGCAGGCTTGACAGGCCACCTTCTGCACTGCAGGAATGTTATAATTCCATAAATCTGTTATCCAGGGTTATAGTCTCTCACTGTATTATTTGGGATTATTTAAGGTTACAGAAACAGAAATTAGAAGCAGGAGGAGGCCATTCGGCCCTTTGAGCCTGCTCCGCCATTCATCTTGATCATGGCTGATCATCAAATTCAATATCCTGATTTCCCCCCTCACCCCATATCCCTTGATCCCTTTAGTCCTTAGAGCAATATCTAATTTCTTGAAATCTGACAATGTTTTGGCCTCAACTACTTTCTGTGGGAGTGAATTCCACACATTCAACACCCTCTGGGTGAAGAAATTTCCCCTCACCTCAGTCCTAAAAGCTTTACCCCTTAAACTATAACCCCTAGTTCTGGACTCCCCCACCATTGGGAACATTCTTACTGAATGTTCTACTTTATTGAAGTAGATAGGGAGGATGTGCTAGATATTCTTGAGGGTTTGAAGTTAGATAAGTCCCCTGGGCTGGACGGGATTTACCCTAGGCTTCTCTGGGAGGCGAGAGAGGCGATTGCAGAGCCTCTGGCTCTGATCTTCAGGTCGTTGTTGGTTACGGGTATAGTGCCGGAAGACTGGAGGATAGCGAATGTGGTCCCATTGTTCAAGAAGGGGAAGAGAGACTTTCCAGGGAATTATAGGCCAGTGAGTCTTACTTCTGTTGTGGGCAAAGTATTGGAGAGAATTATTAGGGATAGGATTTATAGTTATTTAGAGAGAAATGAATTGATTGGGGATAGTCAGCATGGTTTTGTGAAGGGTAGGTCGTGCCTTACTAACCTTATTGAGTTTTTTGAAAAAGTGACCAAAGAGGTGGATGGGGGTAAGGCAGTTGATGTGGTATATATGGACTTTAGTAAGGCGTTCGATAAGGTGGCCCATGGAAGGCTTCTGCAGAAAATGCAGATGTATGGGATAGAGGGTGATTTAGCTAATTGGATTAGGAATTGGCTAGCAGATAGAAGACAGAGGGTGGTGGTTGATGGGAGATATTCATCGTGGAGTTCGGTGACAAGTGGTGTGCCTCAGGGGTCTGTTTTGGGGCCCCTGCTGTTTGTAATTTTTATAAATGATCTGGATGAGGGTATTGAAGGATGGATTAGTAAATTTGCAGATGACACTAAAGTCGGTGGAGTGGTAGATAGTGAAGAGGGGTGTTATAGTTTGCAGAGAGACTTGGACAAGTTGCAGAGCTGGGCCGAGAGGTGGCAAATAGAGTTTAATGTGGAAAAGTGTGAGGTAATGCACTATGGCAGGAATAATAAATGTGTAGAGTATAGGGCTAATGGTAGGATTCTTAATAGTGTTGATGAACAGAGGGATCTTGGTGTATTTGTGCATAGATCCCTGAAAATAGGCAGTCAAGTCGATAAGGTTGTTAAGAAGGCATATGGAGTCTTAGCTTTTATTGGTAGGGGGATTGAATTTCGGAGCCACGTCATGTTGCAACTGTACAAAACTCTAGTGCGGCCGCACTTGGAGTATTGTGTGCAGTTCTGGTCCCCATATTATAAGAAAGATGTGGAGGCATTGGAGAGGGTACAGAGGAGGTTTACCAGGATGTTGCCTGGTATGGAGGGCAGGTCTTATGAAGAGAGGCTGAGGGATTTGAGGTTGTTTTCTTTAGAAAGGAGGCGGCTAAGAGGAGACCTTATCGAAACATATAAGATGATTAGAGGTTTAGATAGGGTGGACAGTGATAGCCTTTTTCCTAGGATGGAGAAAGCTAGCACGAGGGGACACAGCTTTAAATTAAGGGGTGATAGTTATAGGACGGATATCAGAGGTAGGTTCTTTACCCAGAGGGTGGTTAGGGAGTGGAATGCCCTGCCTGCGGCAGTTGTAGATGCGCCAAGTTTGGTGGCGTTTAAGAGGTTAGTTGATAAGTTTATGGAAGAGAAGGGAATGGTTTAGTTTGGAAGGTCATTGCTTTTTTCATAATTGGTCGGCGCAACATCAAAGGCCGAAGGGCCTGTTCTGCGCTGTAATGTTCTATGAATCTAACCCTGTTAGTATTTATGATATTCCCTCTTACTCTCCTGAACTCCAGTGACTTAGTCTCTCCTCATATAACAGACTTTGCATCCCAGGAATCAGCCTGGGTAAACCTTTATTGTACTCTCTCTATAGCAAAGACATCCTTTCTTATAAGGATAATAAAACATCACAAAACACTCCAGGTGAGGCCTCACCAACTCTCTTTACAATTGCAGCAAAACATCCCTATCCCTATACTCAAATCCTCTCGCTCTGAAGACCAATATACCATTTGCCCTCTTTACTGCCTGCTGTATCTGCGTGCTTACTTTCAGCGACTGATGCACAAAGACTTCAAGGTCTCATTGAGTATCCACCTCTCTCAATTTATACCCATTCAAATAATAATCTGTCTTCCTATTATTGCTGCAAAGGAGATAACCTCTTATTTAAATATACTTCTAAGGGGTGGCACAGTGGTTAGCACCACTGCCTCACAGCACCAGGGACCTGGGTTTGATGCACAGCTTGGGTCACTGTGCAAATTCCACATGGACATTCTCTCCATGTCTGAGTGAATTTCCTTTGGGTGCTCCAGTTTCCTCCCACATTCTGAAAGATGTGCTGATTAGATGCATTGATCAGAACAGATGCCAGACTGTGGCGACTAGGGGAATTTCACAATAACTTCATGACAGTGTTAATGTAAGCATTACTTGTGACTATTAAACAAACTTTAAATTTTATTATATTGCATCGACATGCACATACCCACAAACTTAGCCTGTCCAAGTCACACTGAAGCATCTCTGCATCCTCCTCACAGCTCACCCTCCCATCCAACTTTGTATTATCTGCAGATTTGGAGATAATACATTCAGTTCCCTCTTCCAAATCATTAATATATAATGTGAACAGTTGGGGTCCGAGCACAGATCCCTGCGAAACCCAAGTTAGCCATCGATTGCCAATCAGAAAAAGACCCATTTATGCCAACTCTTTGCTTTCTATCTGCTAACCGACTTTCTGCCCATCTGAAAACATTACCTGCAATCCCATGTGCTTTAACTTTACATAGTGATCTGTTATGTGAGACCTTGTTTAAAAATCTAAATAAACCACATTCACTGGTCTTCCTCAGTCAACTCTACTAGTTACATCCTCAAAGAATTCTAATAGATTTGTCAAGCATGATTTCCCTTTTGTAAATCCATGGGGACTTTATCTGATTATACCATATAGACTCTCTCTCAATTCAGGTAGCCAGAAGTCTGTTATTTAGGATTGTTCAGGATTAGTGGTTGGCATTAAAGTCACTCAGAGTCTCTCTCTCTCTTCCTCACACAGGTTTATATATTCTCTCTCACTCACAGGTTGCCAGGGCTGGTTATTCAGAGTTATTTAATGTTACGGAGGATGACTTAGGGATTATTTAGGGTTCTTTTTAAGGTATACTTAGGGGTATATTTTACACTCTCACTCGCAGGTTACCAGCGGCCGGTTCTCCATGGGGATATCCTGGGGTTTGCTCTGGATGATTAGGGGGTTATATTGGGGTTATATTTGGGGTATATTTAGGGTGTATTTCTGGGTTATATATTTCTCTCTCACTCACAGGTTACCAGCAGCCGGTTCTCCATGGGGATATCCTGGGGATAGACTGGGGGTTATATTTGGGGTATATATCGGGATTATTAGGGTGTATATATATCTATCTCTCTCTCACTCACAGGTCGCCAGCGGCCGGTTCTCCATGGTGAAAATCAGCAGCTTCTCCTCCATCCGCTCACAACATCACCACTTCCGCTTCCGGTCACGCTTAAAGGGAAAAGTCACCCCACCCATTATCTGCCGGCTAAAATATACTCACATCTCTTAAAGGGGCTACAGCTCTCAGAGACTGCTCCTGGATTGGGTTGGAATGATCCAAAACTGATCCTGGATTGATCTGGGATTGATTCTGAATTGATCCTGGATTGATACCAGACTGATCCTGGATTGATCTGGGATTGATCCGGAATTGATCCTGGATTGATACCAGACTGATCCTGGATTGATCTGGGATTGATCCGGAATTGATGCCAAACTGATCCTGGATTGATCCCAGACTGATCTTGGATTGACCTGGGATTGATCCCATGCTGATTGATCCTGGATTAATCCAAGACTGATGCTTAGAGAGACAGACAGGAAGTTCTGCGGCAGCAAAAGAGACCCACAGGTGGTATGTTGCCTCCCGGATGCAAGAGTCCGTGACATCTTGGATTGTATTCCAAAGATCCTTAAGGGGGAGGAGGATCAGTCGCAGGTTGAGTGCACATCGGTACCAACGACGTAGGTAGAAGAAAGGATGGGGATTTAAAACAGGAATTTATGGAGCTAGGTTGGAAGCTGAGAGCTAGGACAAAGCATGTGATCATGTCTGGTTTGTTGCCAGTGCCACGTGCTAGTGAGTTAAGGAAAAGGGAGAGAGTGCAGTTTAACATGTGGCTGCAGAGATGGTGTAGGACAGAAGGTTTCATTTACTTGGACAATTGGAGCACATCCTAGGGAAGGTGGGACCTGTACAAACAGGATGGTTTGCATCTGAACCAGAGGGGCACTAATACCCTGGGAGGGAAATTTGCTATGGCTCTTTGTCAGGGGGTTGGGAAAATGAGATGTAGTGTAAAAGCCGGTGTTGAGGTCGCAAGATACTGAGGAAGGTACCAAGGTCTCAGGAGCGTACAGGCAGATAGGATGGTGGATTGAAGTATGTCTACTTCAATGCAAGGAGCATCAGGAATAAGATAGGTGAACTTGGAGTGTGGATTGGTGTTTGGGACGATGATGTCGTGGCCATTACGGAGACATGGTTAGAACAGGGACAGGAAAGATTGTTGGCAATTCCGGGGTATGGATGTTTCAGTAAGAGTAGGAAAGGCAGTTAAAGAGGTGAAGGAGTATCATTGTTAATCAGAGATAGTTTAACGGCTGCTGAAAGGCAGTTTGAGGGGGATCTGCCTACTGAGGTAATATGGGCTGAAGTTAGAAATAGGAAAGGATCGGTCATGTTGTTAGGAGTTTTCTATAGGCCCCAAAGAGTAATAGAGATGTGAAGGAGGAAATGGCAAAGCAGATTATGGATAGGTGTGGAGGTCACAGGGTAGTTATCATGGGCGACTTTAACTTTCCAAATATTGATTGGAACCTTTATAGGTCGAATAGTTTGAATGGGAACTTTTTGTACAGCATGTGCAGGAGGGTTTCCTGACACAATATATGGATAAACCACAAGAGGTGGGACCACATTGGACTTGGTACTGGGTAATGAACCAGGCCAAGTGTTAGATTTGTTTGTGGGAGAGCACTTTGGAGATAGTGACCACAATTCAGTGTCCTTCATTATTGCAATGGAGAGGGATAGGGTCACACGGCAGGGCAGAGTTTATAATTGGGGCAGGGATAATTATGATGTGATTACGCAAGAATTAGGGAGAATAAGATGGGAACAGAGACTGTCAGGTATGGGCACAAATGAAAAGTAGAACTTGTTCAACGAATAAATACTGTGAGTCCTTGATAGGTATGTTCCTGTCAGGCAGGGAGGAAATGGCCGAGTGAGGGAACCATCGTTCACAAAGGAGGCTGAATGTCTTGTCAAGAGAGAAAAGGAAACGTATGTAAGGATGAGAAAACAAGATTCAGTTGGGTCACTTGAGGGTTACAGGTGGCAAGGAATGAGTTAAAGAAAGAGCTTAGGAGAGCTAAGAGAGGGGGCATGAGAAATCCTTGGCGGGTCAGATAAAAGAAAACCCCAAAAGCTTTTTACTCTGATGTGAGAAATAAAGAGATGACCAGGGTGAGGTTAGGGTCAGTCAAGGATAGCAGTGGGAACTTGTACATGGAATCAGAAGAGATAGGAGAGGCATTGAATGAACACTTTTCTTCAGTGTTCACTAAGGAGAGGGACCATGTTTTTGAGGATGTGTGTGTGATACAGGCTGATAGGATGGAGGAGGTAGATGTTCTGAGGGAAGATGTATTAGCAATTTTGAAAAACCTGAAGGTCGATAAGTCCCCTGAGCCAGAAAGAATACATCCTGGGATTCTTTGCGAAGCAAAGGATGAGATTGCGGAGCCTTTGTCTTTGATCTTTGGGGATTGTGCCAGAGGACTGGAGAGTGGCAAATGTTGTTCCTCTCTTCAAGAAAGGAAATAGGAATGACCTTGGTAATTATAGGCCAGTTAGTCTTACTTCAGTGGTCGGTAAGTTAATGGGAAAGGGTCCTGAGAGATAGGATTTATGGACATTTGGAAAGATTCAGCTTAATCCAGGATAGTCAGCACAGTTCCATGAGGGGTAAGTTGTGCCTCACAAATTTGATTGAATTCTTTGAGGAGGTAACTAAGTGTGTGGATGAAGGTAGAGCAATTGATGTGGTATACATGGATTTTAGTAAGGAGTTTGATAAGGTTCCCCATGGTAGGCTCATGAAGAAAGTGAGGAGGTGTGGGATAAAAGGAAATTTATCCAATTGGATAAGTAACTGGCTATATCATAGAAAACAGAGTTTGGTGTTGGAGGGAAAATTCTCAGACTGGAGGCCAGTTACCAGAGGTGTCCCACAGGGGTCAGTGCTGGGTCCTCTGCTATTTGTGATTTTTATCAATGATTTGGAAGAAGGGACTGAAGGGTGGGTCAATAAATTTGCTGACGACACCAAGATTGGTGGAGGGCTCTTGCAGGCTGCAAAGAGACATAGAACATAGAACATGAGAATCTTTAGGAGAATCCTAAAGCTTTCTTTCGATATGTTAAGAATAGAAGATTGGTTAGGGCAAGATTAGGGCCAGTCATAGACAGCAGTGGGAAGTTGTGCGTGGAGCCTGAAGAGATTGGTGAGGCACTGAATAAATATTTCTCTTCGGTATTCACGCAGAGTGCTGGAAATGTAGCTGTGGAGAGCACTGAGGTACAGGGTTGCAAATTGGGGAGTATTGTAGTAGATAGGGAGGATGTGTTAGAAATTCTCGAGGGTTTGAAGTTGGATAAGTCCCCTGGGCCGGACGGGATTTACCCTAGGATTCTCTGGGAGGCAAGAGAGGAGATTGCAGAGCCTCTGGCTCTGATCTTCAGGTCCTCGTTGGTTACGGGTGTGGTTCCGGAGGACTGGAGGATAGCGAATGTGGTCCCATTGTTTAAGAAGGGGAAGAGAGACCTTCCAGGGAATTATAGGCCAGTGAGTCTTACTTCTGTTGTGGGCAAGGTATTGGAGAGAATTATTAGGGATAGGATTTATAGTTATTTAGAGAGAAATGAATTGATTGGGGATAGTCAGCATGGTTTCGTGAAGGGTAGGTCATGCCTTACTAACCTCATTGAGTTTTTTGAGAAAGTGACCAGAGAGGTGGATGGGGGTAAGGCGGTTGATGTAGTATATATGGACTTTAGTAAGGCTTTTGATAAGGTGGCCCATGGAAGACTTCTACAGAAAATGCAGATGTGTGGAATAGAGGGTGATTTAGCTAATTGGATTAGAAATTGGCTGGCAGATAGAAGACAGAGGGTGGTGGTTGATGGGAGATATTCATCGTGGAGTTCGGTGACGAGTGGTGTGCCTCAGGGGTCTGTTTTGGGGCCCCTGCTGTTTGTAATTTTTATAAATGATCTGGATGAGGGTATTGAGGGATGGATCAGTAAATTTGCAGATGATACTAAAGTTGGTGGTGTGGTAGATAGTGAAGAGGGGTGTTTAGTTTACAGAGTGACTTGGACAAGTTGCAGAGCTGGGCCGAGAGGTGGCAAATGGAGTTTAATGTGGAAAAGTGTGAGGTAATGCACTTTGGCAGGAACAATAAATGTGTAGAGTATAGGGCTAATGGTAGGGCTCTTAATAGTGTTGAGGAACAGAAGGATCTTGGTGTATGTGTCAATAGATCCCTGAAAGTAGGCAGTCAAGTGGATAAAGTTGTTAAGAAGGCTTATGGAGTCTTAGCTTTTATTGGTAGGGGGATTGAATTTAGGAGCCGCAGCATCATGTTGCAGCTGTACAAAACTCTAGTGCGGCCGCACTTGGAGTATTGTGTGCAGTTCTGGTCGCCACATTATAAGAAAGATGTGGAGGCATTGGAGAGGGTACAGAGGAGGTTTACTAGGATGTTGCCTGGTATGGAGGGCAGGTCCTATGAAGAGAGGTTGAAGGATTTGAGGTTGTTTTCGTTAGAAAGGAGGCGGCTAAGAGGGGATCTTATGAAGCATATAAGATGATTAGAGGTTTAGATAGGGTGGACAGTGATAGCCTTTTTCCTAGGATGGAGAAAGCTAGCACGAGGGGACACAGCTTTAAATTAAGGGGTATGAGTTATAGGACGGATATCAGAGGTAGGTTCTTTACTCAAAGGGTGATTAGGGAGTGGAATGCCCTGCCTGCAGCTGTTGTAGATGCGCCAAGTTTGGTGGCGTTTAAGAGGTTAGTTGATAAGTATATGGAAGAGAAGGGAATGGTTTAGTTTGGAGGGGCATTGCTTTTTATTTTGGTCGGCGCAACATCGAAGGCCGAAGGGCCTGTTCTGTGCTGTATTGTTCTATGTTCTATGTTCTATGTTCTATAAACATAGAACATTACAGCACAGAACAGGCCCTTCGGCCTTCGATGTTGTGCCGACCAAAATAAAAAGCAATGCCCCTCCAAACTAAACCATTCCCTTCTCTTCCATATACTTATCAACTAACCTCTTAAACGCCACCAAACTTGGCGCATCTACAACAGCTGCAGGCAAGGGCATTCCACTCCCTAACCACCCTTTGAGTAAAGAACCTACCTCTGATATCCGTCCTATAACTCATACCCCTTAATTTAAAGCTGTGTCCCCTCGTGCTAGCTTTCTCCATCCTAGGAAAAAGGCTATCACTGTCCACCCTATCTAAACCTCTAATCATCTTATATGTTTCAATAAGGTCTCCTCTTAGCCGCCTCCTTTCTAACGAAAACAACCTCAAATCCCTCAACCTCTCTTCATAGGACCTGCCCTCCATACCAGGCAACATCCTGGTAAACCTCCTCTGTACCCTCTCCAATGCCTCCACATCTTTCTTATAATGTGGCGACCAGAACTGCACACAATACTCCAAGTGCGGCCGCACTAGAGTTTTGTACAGTTGCAACATGATGCTGCGGCTCCTAAATTCAATCCCCCTACCAATAAAAGCTAAGACTCCATATGCCTTCTTAACAACGTTATCCACTTGACTGCCTACTTTCAGGGATCTATTGACACATACACCAAGATCCTTCTGTTCCTCAACACTATTAAGAGCCCTACCATTAGCCCTATACTCTACACATTTATTGTTCCTGCCAAAGTGCATTACCTCACACTTTTCCACATTAAACTCCATTTGCCACCTCTCGGCCCAGCTCTGCAACTTGTCCAAGTCACTCTGTAAACTAAAACACCCCTCTTCACTATCTACCACACCACCAACTTTAGTATCATCTGCAAATTTACTGATCCATCCCTCAATACCCTCATCCAGATCATTTATAAAAATTACAAACAGCAGGGGCCCCAAAACAGACCCCTGAGGCACACCACTCGTCACCGGACTCCACGATGAATATCTCCCATCAACCACCACCCTCTGTCTTCTATCTGCCAGACATTGATAGGATGCAGAGCGCGGCCAAAAAGTGACAGATGGAGTTTAACCCTGATAAGTGCGAGGTGATTTATTTTGGTAGGACAAACTTGAATGCAGATTACAGGGTCAACAGCAGAGTTCTGAGGAATGTGGAGGAACAGAGAGATCTTGCGTTCATATCCACAGATCTCTGAAGGTTGCCGCTCAAGTGGATAGAGCCGTGAAGAAGGCTTATAGTGTGTTAGCTTTTATTAACTTTGGGGGTTGAGTTTAAGAGCCGTGGGGTTATGCTGCAATTATACAGGACGTTGGTTACGGGTATAGTGCCGGAAGACTGGAGGATAGCGAATGTGGTCCCATTGTTCAAGAAGGGGAAGAGAGGCTTTCTGGGCAATTATAGACCGGTGAGTCTTACTTCTGTTGTGGGCAAAGTATTGGAGAGAATTATTAGGGATAGGATTTATAATTATTTAGAGAGAAATGAATTGATTGGGGATAGTCAGCATGGTTTTGTGAAGGGTAGGTCGTGCCTTACTAACCTCATTGAGTTTTTTGAAAAAGTGACCAAAGAGGTGGATGGGGGTAAGGCGGTTGATGTGGTATATATGGACTTTAGTAAGGCGTTTGATAAGGTGGCACATGGAAGGCTTCTGCAGAAAATGCAGATGTATGGGATGGAGGGTGATTTAGCTAATTGGATTAGGAATTGGCTAGCAGATAGAAGACAGAGGGTGGTGGTTGATGTAAGTTATTCATCGTGGAGTTCAGTTACAAGTGGTGTACCTCAGGGATCTGTTTTGGGGCCCCTGCTGTTTGTAATTTTTATAAATGATCTGGATGAAGGTATTGAAGGATGGATTAGTAAATTTGCGGATGACATCAAAGTCGGAGGAGTGGTAGATAGTGGAGGGGGGTTCTAATCAGTCCAAACTTCTCCAAATGTTCATATATCTTATCCCTCAGAAGCCTCTCCATCAGCTTACCAACCACTGAAGTCAGACTCACTGGTCAGTAATTTTCTGGACTATCCCTGTTCCCTTTCTTAAAGATAGGAACCACCTCCGCAATCCTCAGGAACCTCTCCCGTTTCCATGGACGACGCAAATATCATCGCCAGGGGCTCTGCAACCACTTCCCTCACCTCCCACAATAACCTGGGGTACATCCCATCCGGTCCCGGCGACTTGTCTATCTTGATAGAATTTAACAGGTCTAACACATCCTCTTTCCTAACATCCACATACTCAATCTTTTCCGTATGCCTCAAACCTGCAGTGCAATCTCCCAGTTCACTTTCCACTGTGAATACCGAGGCAAAGTACTCGTTAAGCACCTCTGCCATTTCTTCCAGATTCACACAGACTTTTCCCCCTTCACCTTTTATAGGCCCTATCCCTTCTCTTCTCATCTTTTTACTTTTCACATATTTGTAGAAGGCCTTGGGATTCTCCTTAATCTTACCTGCCAAGGCTTTCTCATGACCCCTTCTGGCTCTCCTAATTTCCTTTATAAGCTCCCTTCTACACACCTTATACTCCTCTAGATCCCTAACATCCCCTAGCTCTCTGAACCTTTTATATACCATTTTTTTCTTCCTAACTAGGTTAACCACTACCTTCGTGCACCACGGTTCCCGCGTCCTACCAGAACCTCCTTGACTCCTCGGAACGTTGTCTTGCAGTGCCCCAGACAAACATTCCTTGAAAAACCGCCACTTTCCTTCTGTACTCTTCCCCAAGAACACCTCCTTCCAGTTTATACGTCCAATTTCCTGCCTAATGTTTTCATATTTCCCCTTACTCCAGACATACACCTTCCTAGCCTGCCTGATCCTATCTCTTTCCATCGCTATCGTGAAAGAGATAGAATTATGATCTCCATTCCCAAGATGCTCACCTACCGTGAGATCCGACACCTGCCCTGGCTCATTAGCAAGCACCAGCTCAAGTACAGCCTCTCCTCTCGTAGGCTTTTCCACGTACTGTGTCAGGAAACCTTCCTGAACACACCTAACAAACTCCACACCATCCAAACCCCTTACCCTTGGGATATTCCAGTCGATGTTTGGGAAATTGAAATCTCCCATCACGACAACCCTGTTATTTCTACATCTTTCTAGGATCTGTTTCCCTATCTGCACCTCAAGTTCCCTGTCGCTATTGGGCGGCCTATAGAATACACCCAGCAAAGTTATCGAGCCTTTGCTGTTCCTACCTTGATAGTGGAGTCGGACACTTTAGGAACTTTCAAGCGGTTATTGGATAGGCACATGGAGCACTCCAGAATGATAGGGAGTGGGATAGCCTGATCTTGGATTTGGGCTCGAAGGGACTGTACTGTCTGTATTGTTCTATGTTTCTATATTCTATGTTATATATCCTAGACTGATCCTGGATTGAATCCAGACTGATCCTGGATTGATGTTGGATTGAACCCAGACTGATCCTGGATTGATGTTGGATTGAATCCAGACTGATCCTGGATTGATGTTGGATTGAACCCAGACTGATCCTGGATTGATGTTGGATTGAATCCAGACTGATGCTGGATCAATCCAGGCTGATCCTGGATTGATTGCAGACTGATTCCAATCTGATCCCAATCTTCACACAGATTAATTCTCGGCTGATCCGAGATTGATTCTAGTCTGATATCTGACTGATTCCAGATTGAAATGCAGTCCAATTGAATAGAATATATTCCAATCAGGAGGAGAGATTGTAAGAGAGCAATAAACCAACCATGGTGACCAAGTTAAGAGTATTAAGTTGAGTGAAAACACATATAAGGAGGTAAAATTCAGTAACAGCCCTGAAGACAAGGATAAATTCAGAATCCCACAAAGGAGGAAAGATAATAGAGAGAGGAAAAAAAACCATGAGCACAAACGAGTGAGGAATATAAAAACTGACAATAAGGCCTTCTTTAAAAATAGAAATAGCAAAAGAGAGAGGCCAGAGTGAACATGAGAATCCTTCGAGAATGAATCTGGGGAGATAGTTATGAGGAACAAGGAAATGGCAGAAGAGTTAAACAGATATTTAGAACAAAGAAGATTCCAGCACAGGAACAGGCCCCTCGGCCCCTCCAAGCTGCACTGACCATGCTGCCCGACTGAACGAAAACCCCCTACCCTTCTGGGGACCATATCCCTCTATTTCTATCCCATTTGTGTACTTGTCAAGATGCCCTTTAAAACTCACTATTGTATCCCCTTCCACTATTTGCATCAGTCTTCGCAGTGGAACAATCTTCAAACTTCGCATTAATACAAAAGAATATGGGGGAGGGATTAAATACTGCTGCCTGGATTGGGAGGCAGGCCTTATGAAGATAGGTTGAGGGAGCTGCGACTCTTCTCACTGGAAAGACATAACTTGAGAGGCGACCTGATAGAGGTTTATAAAATGTTGAGAGGAATAGATAGGGTGGACTCTCAGAGACTATTTCCCCGAGCTGAAATGGTGACTATGAGAGGACACAGATTTAAGGTGTAGGGAAGCAAATACAGAGGAGATGCCAGGGGTAGGTTTTCACTCAGAGGGTGGTGAGTGAATGGAACCGACTGCCATCGGAGATTGTTGAGGCAAACTCACTGGGGTCTTTTAAGAGACTTCTGGATGAGTATATGGAAAAGAATAGGATAGGGGGTTATAGATAGGTCTGTGGATTGGTAGATGTGATCGACGCAACTCGTGGGCTGAAGGGCCTGTTTGTGCTGTGTTGTTCTATGTTCTATGTTCTATCTCCTTCAGAAGAGAAATAGCATTAGACAAACTAATGGGGCTAAAGGCTGATAGGTTCTCTGATCCTGATGGCTTTATTCTCAGGTGCTACAAGAAAGAAATAGTGGATGTATTGGTTGTAATTTTCCAAAGGTTTGAAGTTTTATATTAGTGTGGTTAGAGAATTGGCGAATGGACAGGAAATAGGAGTGGGGATAAAGGGTTCTTTTTCTAATTGGTGACCTGTAACCGGGGTTCCACAGGTGTCAATTCAATATATTTTAATAACTTGGAGGAAAAAAGCAATTGTACTGTCAGCAAATTTGCAAATGACACAAAAACAGGTGGAAAGGTGAGACAGATGTGCAAATTTTACAAAGAGATATTGGTAGGTTAAATAAGTGGGCAAAATGTTGGCAAATAAAGTAGAATGTGGGAAAATATAAAGTTGTTTATTTCAGAAAAGAGAACAAAAATGGAGAAAAAATGCAGAAAGCTGCAACTCAAAGAGACTTGGGGAGTTGTGCACAAAACACAGAAAGCTGGCACGCAGGAACAGCAGGTTATCAGGAAGGTTAATAGAATGTTAGCTCTTATTTCAAGGGAGTTGGAATATAAGATCAGGGAAGTTCTCACATTGTACCCCATTCAACTTCCCACCCTCACAAACACATAACCCGACACAATTCTCATTTGATACTGAAATTTAACTTAGATGGGTAAGACATGGTAGAAGATGTCCAAGCCATGGCATGTTCTTCAGGCTCCATATGGGAAACCAGGAATATTTCCAGTGCCTCACTTTCTGGAAAGTGATCTGGGAGGATGCACTACAAGTTTGCGGCAGACTGAAAAGACTGAGTATGTAGATATTAAGGAAGCGGATGTGTTAGAACTTCTAAATGCTATCAAGATAGACAAGTCTCCGGGACCAGATGGGATGTACCCCAGGTTATGGTGGGAGGTGAGGGATGTCATTGCAGAGCCCCTGGCGATGATCTTTGCGTCGTCGATGGAGACGGGAGAGGTTCCGGAGGATTGGAGGATTGCGGATGTGGTCCCTATTTTCAAGAAAGGGAACAGGGATAGTCCTGGAAATTACCGACCGGTGAGTCTGACCTCAGTGGTTGGTAAGCTGATGGAGAGGCTTCTGAGGGACAAGATTTACGAGCATTTGGAGAAGTTTAGGTTGATTAGAAATAGTCAGCATGGTTTTGTAAAAGGCAGGTCGTGCCTTACGAGCTTAATTGAGTTCTTCGAAAATGTGACTGAACACATTGACGAAGGAAGAGCAGTGGACGTGGTGTACATGGACTTCAGCAAGGCATTTGACAAGGTCCCACGTGCAAGACTTCTTGAGAAGGTGAGAGGCCATGGGATCCAAGGGGCTTTGGCCTTGTGGATCCAGAACTGGCTTGCCTGCAGAAGACAGAGGGTGGTTGTGGATGGCTCTTTTTCTGCATGGAGGTCGGTCACCAGTGGAGTGCCCCAGGGATCTGTTCTAGGACCCTTGCTGTTTGTCATTTTCATAAATGACCTGGATGAGGAAGTGGAGGGATGGGTGAGTAAGTTCGCCGATGACACGAAGGTCGGTGGTGTTGTGGATGGTCTGGAGGGATGTCAGAAGTTGCAGCATGACATCGACAGGATGCAAGACTGGGCAGAGAAGTGGCAGATGGACTTCAACGCGGATAAATGTGTTGTGGTCCATTTTGGCAGATCCAACGGGATGAATGAGTACACTATCAAAGGTAGGAGTCTTAGCTGTGTGGAAGAGCAGAGGGATCTTGGGGTCCGGGTCCATAAGACTCTCAAATTGGCCTCCCAGGTGGAGGATGTGGTTAAGAAAGCTTACGGTGTACTGGCCTTCATTCATCGAGGGATTGAGTTCAGGAGTCAGGAAGTAATGCTGCAGCTTTATAGGACCCTTGTCAGACCACACTTGGAGTACTGTGCGCAGTTCTGGTCGCCTCACTATAGGAAGGACGTGGAAGCTATTGAAAGGGTGCAGAGGAGATTTACAAGGATGTTGCCTGGATTGGGAGGCATGCCTTATGAAGACAGGTTGAGGGAGCTGGGACTGTTCTCCCTGGAGAGACGAAGGTTGAGAGGCGACCTGATAGAGGTTTACAAGATGTTGAGAGGAATAGATAGGGTGGACTCTCAGAGACTATTTCCCAGGGCTGAAATGGTCGCGACGAGAGGGCACAGATTTAAGGTGCAGGGAAGCAAGTACAGAGGGGATGCTAGGGGAAAGTTTTTCACTCAGAGGGTGGTGAGTGAATGGAATCGGCTGCCGTCGGTGGTGGTCGAGGCGAACTCGCTGGGGTCTTTTAAAAGACTTCTGGATGAGTATATGGGATCCAATGGGATTGGGGGTTATAGATAGGTCTATGGCTGGGTAGGTTTTTGATGTGTTCGGCACAACTTGTGGGCCGAAGGGCCTGTTTGTGCTGTAGTGTTCTATGTTCTATGCCTAGGGCCAGCATGTGTGCAGGAAATGTCTCCAGCTGTAGCTCCTGGAAGCCCTAGTTTCAGAGCTGGAGTACAGCTGGAGATGCTGTGGAGCATTCACAAGGCAGCTTAGAGAGGTATGTGTAGAGAGGTGGTCACACCGTAAGCTCAGACTCCACAGGCAGAGAGGGAATGGGTGACCACCAGGCAGAGTAAGAGAGCTAGGCAGGCTGTGCAGGAATCGCCTGTGACTAGTCCCCTGCAAAACAGATATTAGTTACTGTTGAGTTGACTAAGAATGGGAAATAAACATTGAGGGCCACTCAGTGGTATTGATTCCCCAGCCCACTCTGTGCTCTGGCAGTGCAGCTGGCTGGGAGACATCAGCGGAAGACTGTTTTGCGAACATCATGGTCTCTGCACAGAAACTGGCATGGAGCTGATTGCAATTATCATTTCCATATCATTAGCAGGTCTGGAACTGAATTCTTCAGGCCCACTGGCACCTCGCCCCCATCCGCAGACTTGCCAAGAATGGTTTATTCCAATGGGATTTACAACTGCTCCCCACTAACAGGGAGCAGAGGCCATTGAGCTCCTCTGGAAGACAGAGATAAGGGGGGAAGTGCTCCCTGGGTAGTGCCAGTCTGGCACCCTGGCACTGTTTATGGGGCAAACTGGCACTGTTCAAGTGCATCTTGGCACTGCACACCAAGCATTAGGCAGTGCCAAGAAGCAGGGCCTATTGGGAGGCATTCAGTGGTATGGAAGTTAGTTCACTAGTGAAGAGGAGAAAGGAGGCTTATATAAAGATGAGACGTGAAGGCTCGGTTAGGGCACTGGACAGTTATAAATTAGCCAGGAGGGAGCTAAAGAGGGAGATAAGAAGAGCTAGAAGAAGACATGAGAAGACTTTGGCAGATAGGATAAAGGAGAACCCTAAAGCTTTTTATAGATATGTTAAGAATAAAAGATTGGTTAGGTCAAGATTAGGGCCAGTCAAAGACAGTAATGGGAAGTTGTGTGTGGAGCCTGTGGAGATTGGTGAGGCACTGAATGAGTATTTTTTGTTGTTTTCACGCGGGAAAATGTCAACGGAGTTGGAGAGAATACTGGGATACAGGGTTGTAGACTAGACAGGATAGAGGTACATAAGGAGGAGGTTTTAGCTATTCTTGAGAGTATGAAAATAGATAAATCCCCTGGGCCAGATGGGATTTATCCCAGGTTACTCTGGGAGGCTAGAGAAATTGCAGAGCCTTTGGCTTTGACCTTCATGTCGTCGTTGGCTACAGGTGTAGTACCGGAAGACTGGAGGATGGCAAATGTTGTCCCCTTGTTTAAGAAGGGGAGCAGAGACCATCCTGCAAATTATAGACCAGTGAGCCTTACATCTGTAGTGGGGAAAGTTTTGGAAAGAATTATAAGGGATAGGATTTATAGTCATTTAGAAAGAAATGAATTGATTAGGGATAGTCAACATGGATTTGTGAAGGGAAGATCGTGCCTCACAAACCTTATCAAGTTTTTTGAAAAGGTGACTAAAGAGGTAGATAAGGGTAAGGCAGTTGATGTAGTGTATATGGATTTTAGCAAAGTGTTTGATAAGGTTCCCCATGGAAGACTACTGCAGAAAATGCAGATACATGGGATTGAGGAAGATTTAGCAAATTGGATTAGGAATTGGCTAGCTGATAGAAGACAGAGGGTAGTGGTTGATGGGATATATTCAATCTGGAGTTTAGTTATGAGTGGTGTACCTCAGGGATCTGTTTTGGGGCCTCTGTTGTTTGTTGTTTTTATAAATGACCTGGATGAGGGTGTAGAGGGATGGATTAGTAAATTTGCTGATGACACCAGTCGGAGGAGTTGTAGACAGTGAGGATGGTCAAGAAGGCGTACGGTGTACTGGCCTTCATTAATCGAGGAATAGAGTTTAGGAGTCAGGAGGTAATGATGCAGCTCTATAAGACTCTTGTCAGACCTCACTTGGAGTATTGTGTGCAGTTCTGGTCGCCTCATTATAGGAAGGATGTAGAGGCTATTGAGAGAGTTCAGAGGAGATTTACAAGGATGCTGCCTGGATTGGGAAGCAGGCCTTATGAAGATAGGTTGAGGGAGCTGGGACTCTTCTCACTGGAGAGACGTAGGTTGAGAGGCGACCTGATAGAGGTTTATAAAATGTTGAGAGGAATAGATAGGTTGGACTCTCAGAGACTATTTCCCCGAGCGGAAATGGTCAATACGAGAGGACACAGATTTAAGGTGCAGGGAAGCAAATACAAAGGAGATGTCA
Organism: Sphyrna mokarran; assembly: GCA_024679065.1. Lineage (NCBI taxonomy): Eukaryota > Metazoa > Chordata > Chondrichthyes > Carcharhiniformes > Carcharhinidae > Sphyrna > Sphyrna mokarran. The sequence continues at coordinate 1,939,061 of JAGIQG010000013.1, read as the reverse complement.
GGGGTAGGTTTTTCACTCAGAGGGTGGTGAGTGAATGGAACCGACTGCCGTCGGAGGTTGTTGAGGCAAACTCACTGGGTCTTTTAAGAGACTTCTGGATGAGTATATGGAAAAGAATAGGATAGGGGGTTATAGATAGGTCTGTGGATTGGTAGATGTGATCGGCACAACTCGTGGGCCGAAGGGCCTGTTTGTGCTGTATTGTTCTATGTTCTATGGATGTTACAGTTTGCAGAGGAACATAGATAAGTTGCAGAGCTAGGCCGAGAAACGGCAAATGGAATTTAATGTGGAAAAGTGTGAGGTGATTCACTTTGATAAGAGTAATATGTGTGCAGAATATAGGGCTAATGGTAGGATTCTGAGTAGTGTAGATGAGCAGAGAGATCTCAGTGTACAGGTTCATAGATCCCTGAAAGTTGGTACTCAAGTTGATAAGGTTGTTAAGAAGGCATATAGTGTGTTAGCATTTATTGGTAGAAGGATTGAATTTCGGAGCTGAGATGTCACGTTGCAACTGTACAAAACTCTGGTGTGGCTGCACTTGGAGTATTGTGTACAGTTTTGGTCGCCACGTTATAAGAAAGATGTGGAGGCATTGGAGAGGGTGCAGAGGAGGTTTACCAGGATGTTGCCTGGTATGATGGGTAGGTCCTATGAGGAAAGACTAAGGAACTTGAAGTTATTTTCATTAGAGAGAAGAAGACTAAGAGGTGACTTAATTGAGACATATAAGATGATCAGAGGGTGGATAGGGTGGATAGTGAGAGCCTTTTTCCTCAGATGGAATTGGATAACATGAGGGGACATAGCTTTAAATTAAGGGGTGGTAGTTATTGGACAGATGCTAGAGGTGGGTTCTTTACTCAGAGGGTAGTAAGGGAGTGGAATGCCCTGCCTGCAGCAGTTGTGGACTCATCAAGTTTAAGGGCGTTTAAATGGTCAGTGGATAGGCATATGGATAGCATTGGAATAGTTTAGGATAGAGGGTCATAAAATTGGTTACATTGGTCGGTGCAACATCGAGGGCCGAAGGGCCTGTACTGCACTGTAATGTTCTACGTTCTATGGGGGGGGTCCGATTGTCACTCTGCAGAATTCAGGATTGGTGGTGGAGGGTGGGAGGATGGCGATCTGGGCTGGCCATCCGATTGGGAGGGATTGGGACTGCCAGGGAATCAAGAGGGTAAGAAGTGCTGGTTGGTAGGGGGGGCATCAAGGCTGGCCCAGGGCAGTCCGGGGGTCCAGCATTCAGGGGATGGGGATCAGAAAACCAGTGACGGAGAGTTATGGAGCAGGTCAGTGGTTGAGCTGGCTGGCGATCTGGAGGCTGGCAATGCAGGGCCACTGGACATATGCCAATCTCCGCTCTGACAGATCGGTGCATGCGCAATGGCCCACTCAGCAGAATGCTGCCGGCTTCTCAGGCAGGAAAGGCCCCACTCAGTGATTTCCAGAGGGAATCCTGCTAGTGCACTCTGCAACACACAGAGTGTCGGAGATTGAGTCTGGAAATTCCACCAGAAAAATTTATCAGTGGAAGTTACGTCCATTTTCATGCAAACTGGGGACTCGGACATTTTTTGGGAGAATCACGGCCAATGTTTAGGAAGGATAGACAGAAAGGAGAAGGTGGTGGTGTAGTATTATTTATTAAAGATAATATTGATACAATACTGAGGAAATCTATTAGCATAGATGATATGGAACCTACATGGATCAAATTAAGAAACCACGATATTGATGGGGATGGTACACAGACCACCAAATTGTAGCAATAACACTGGGAAAAGCTTTATACAGGGAATCAGAGATAAACATGTTAAAGGAATATCTCTGGTTATGGGTGACTCTGATCTGCATGTAGACTGGCAGAATCAAATTAATCACAAGTACAATAGAGGAGGGATTTCCAAAATGCATATGGAAATGATTTTTCTGGAGTAATACATTGAGAAACCAACAATGGAATCGGCTACCTTGCACTTGGTTTTGTGCAATGAGAAAGGATTAGTTGGCAATCTAGTTGTGAGAGAATCCTTGGGGATGTGTGACCATAATATGGCAGAATTCTTTGTCAAGGTGAATAATGATGTGGTTGATCCTGAAATCAGGGTTCTGAAACTCAGTAAAGATAACCATGATGGTATGAGGCATGAACTGGCCATGATGAACTGGGAAACATTACTGAAAGGAAATGGCAGGCAATGGCAGGCATTTAAAGAACGAATCAGCAAACTCCAGGAATTTTTAATTCCTGCAAGAATGGTAAGGGAATTGTGGCCAAACCATGGCTGACAAGGGAAACTAGAGATAATATCTGATTCAAGGAAGAAGCATTCAAATTGGTAAGAAAAAGCAATAGGCCTGAGGATTGGGAGCAGTTTAAAATTCAGCAATGGAGGACCAAGGGCTTGGTTAAGAAGGGAAAAATAGAATGTGAAAGTACAGGGAACTTAAAAAACTGACTGTAAAAGTTTCTATAGGTATGTAAACAGAAAAATATTATCAAAAAAGAATGTAGGCCTTTTACAGTCAGAAACAGGAAAACTCATAATGAAGAATAAAGAAATAGCTGAGGGATGAAATTCATACTTTGCTTCAGTCTTCACAAAGTAAGACATGAATAATGCATCAGAAGCTCTGTGAAAATTTGTTTTAATGAGGAGCTGAAGGAAATCAGCATTAGTAGAGAAATAGTTTGGGGGAAATTGATGAGATCGAAAATGGATAAATGTCAAGGTCTGATAACCAACCTTTTACCATCTGAAAACATTACCTGCAATGCCATATGCTTTAACTTTACATAGTGATCTGTTATGTAGGGCCTTGTCGAAAGCCTTCTCAAAGTCTAAATAAACCAAGTCCACTGGTTTTCCTCAGTTAATTCTCATTAGTTATATCCTCAAAGAATCCAATGGACGTGTCAAGCATGATTTCCCTTCTGTAAATCCATGCTGACTGACTGATTATCCCACTGCCTTCTAATGTTGAGTTATAAAATCCTTGATAATGGAGTAATTTCCCCAGTACTGATGTTAGGCTCACTGATCTATAGACCCCTGTTTTCTCTCTATCTCCTGTTTTACATTAGCTCCCCTCTGATCTGTAGGAACCAGTCCAAAGAATTTTGGAAAATGGCCACTAATGGCAACACTATCCTTAAGTACTCTGGAATGCAGACTATTAGGCCCTGAGATTTGTTGAATGGATTTAAACTGAAAAAGGTAGATACTTAGCAAGACCTTGGAGTCTTTGTGCATCAGTCACTGAAAGTAAGCACGCAGATACAGCGGGCAGTAAAGAGGGCAAATGGTATATTGACCTTCATAGCGAGAGGATTTGAGTATAGGGATTTTTTATTGCAATCGTATAGGGTGTTGGTGAGGAGTATTGGGTGCAGTTTTAGTCTCCTTATCTGAGGAAGGATGTTCTTGCTATAGAGGGAGCACAGCAAACGTTTACCAGGCTGATTGCTGGGATGGCAGGTCTGTCAGATAAGGAGAGACCAAATTGATTAGATTATATTCACTGGAGTTTAGAAAATGAGAGGGGATCTCCTAGAAACTTATCAAATTCTAACAGGGTTAGACAGGGTCGATTCAGAAAGAATGTGCCCAATGGTGGGGGGAGTTCAGAACTAAAGTGTCATAGCTGTAACCCCTTATCCTCAAACTGAGGTGAGGGGAAATTTCTTCACCCAGAGGATGGTGAATGTGTGGAATTCACTCCCACAGAAAGTAGTTGAGGCCAAAACGTCATCTGATTTCAAAAAGAAATGAAATATAGCTCTTGGGGCTAAAAGGATCGAGAGATATGGAGGGGATCAGGAGATTGAATTTGATGATCAGCCATGATCAAGATGAATGGTAGAACAGGCTCAAAGGGCCGAATGGCCTCCTCCTGCTTCTAGTTTCCATGTAAAACACTCAACCAATTACTAAGACAATAAGACTGCATTTATTCTAGCATCATTAATTAAAATGAGTAGCTTAAACAAGGTACTAATCAGATTGTTGCTGATTGATTTATTATTGTCACATGCATGGGGTAAAACAAAAAGTATTGTTTCTTGCGCATTACATAGACAAAGCATACTGTTCATAAAATAAATAAGGGAGGGAGTGCAGAATGTGGTGTTACAGTCATAGCTAGAGTGTAGAGAAAGATCAACTTAATGCAAGGTAGGTCCATTCAAAAGTCTGACAGCAGCAGGGAAGGAGCTGTTCTTGAGTCGGTCAGTACGTGACCTCAGACTTTTGTATCTTTTTCTCAGCAGAAGAAGGTGGAAGAGAGAATGTCTGGGGTGTGTGGGGACCTTAATTATGCTGGCTGCTTTTCCAACGCAGCAGGAAGTGTAGACAGAATTAATGGATGGGAGGCTGGTTTGAGTGATGGACTGGGCTTCGTTCACAACTCTTAGTAGTTCCTTGTGGTCTTGGGCAGAGCAGGAACCATAACAAGCTATAATACAACCAGAAAGAATGCTTTCTGTAAAAGCATCTGTAGAAGTTAGTGGGAGTCATAGCAGACATGCCAAATTTCCTTAGCCTTCTGAGAAAGTAACAGCGTTGATGGGCTTTTTTAACTAGAGTGTTACATGGAGGGACCAGGACAGGTTGTTGATGACTTGGACACCTAAAAACTTGAAGCCCACGACAATCTTAAAGAGGAAATCGAGGATTTTTTTAATCTCGGATGGTATCTGAAAGCAACTGCTTGCAATTCCTCTACCAATGGGAACTTCAGGAAATGTCACATGTTTTGGGGACCATGGGCGTCAGAGATGTCTCCAGCTGTTGGAGCTCAGGATTGTTTGAAGGATAGCTGGAGTCTTTGCCGGATCCTCCAGAAGTGGGAGTTTCCTGCATTGTACATTACAGACACAGCTCAGCAGACAGGAACAGAGGATTCTGCACGTAGCTGGTCTTCAGGAAGAGACAAGTTTCTTCAGTGTATGTCAGACATGTATTCAGCACTGGGACTGTAAGGAATGAAAACTCCTTGTAATACCTGAACTGTTAGAAACATTCTGACAAGAGCATAGGATTATAAAATTCTCTAACAAATGTTATTGAACACTATTTTCAAATCACATGAATGACACACTGATCAGAGTTGGACATCATGTTTAGACTCACCAATGGAAAAGAAAACCTACTGATTGCTCCCTTCCTATTTAATTCCATATTGATTTTATCAATATCACACAGACACTGAATCCCCACAATTCAGTTTGAGTTTTATTTTTTAAATGCCAGGAATTCTGGCCTCTTGCATCCAGCTCTCAGTCTTATTTGAACTATAGGATCACAGATTTACACATCCTGCTGTCTGGGTGATATGAACAAAGCTGAACCTTCTACAAAATCCTTGACATTGTTCTTTAGTCTCTTTAACCCCCAGAAAAACATCTCTTTCACTCAGGCATTTTGTCCTTAACCACAGACAAACTGTTATTTTGTCTCCAGTGACAGTGACTTGGGTAAGATGAGTATAGAAAGATATAGGGCAAATGCAGGCAATTAAAGTCATAGAGGTTTACAGCATGGAAACAGGACCAACTTGTCCTTGCTGTCCAGTTTTTAACCACTAAGCTCATTCCAATTGCTCGCATTTACCCATATCCCTCCATGCCCATCATAGCTATATAACTGTCTAAACACTACTTAAAAGGCAACATTATACCTGCCTCTACTACTATCTCTGTCAGCTTGTTCCAGACATTCACTACCCTCTGTGTGAAAGAATTGCCCTTCTGGACCCTTTTGTATCTCTCCCCTCTCACCTTAAACCTGTGCCCTCTAGTTTTAGACTCCCCTACTGTTGGGAAAAGATATTAACTATATGGCTGGTCTGTGCCCCTCACTATTTTATAGACCTCTATAAGATCACCCCTCAGCCTCCTACACTCCAGAGAAAAAAGTCCCAGTCTATCCAGCCTCTCCTTATAACTCAATCCATCAAGTCCCGGTAGCATCCTAGTAAATTTGTTCTGCACTCTTTCTAATTTAATAATTTCCCTTCTATAATAGGGTGATCAGAATTGTACACAGTACAACTGGGACTAGTTTAGTGGTAAAAACTGGGCAACATGGACAAGTTGGGCTGAAGGGCCTGTTTCCATGCTGTAAACCTCTGTGACTGTGACTAAAGGGTTAAATGTTCCCTCTGACCTCTCAATACTCTCAAATCTCCAGTCCAGCTGCTCTTATACCAGCTCCGTCACACTGTGTAAGATTCTGAATAGAAAACTCTTCTAATTAAAACAAACCCGATGGTATGAATTTTAAATTTCTAATAGTTGCACTTGATCTACAAAGTGTAATTAGTATTTCTCAATTGGGTGGAATTTATTAAGTAAACATTTAGATATAATTAGCAACAGTCAGTGAAGACAAATTAGAAGGTTCTCATCTCAAGATCTCAGGAAATCTTGGTGCTGTCAGCATAAATTCTCTTTGCCTTTTCTTTGAATTGATGTTGAACTGTGTCCAGAAGTTTCATTCTGCAGAAACTATGGTAACGCTGAGACAACAAGAATTACAATTTCTCAACTTTTATCCCCCCCAGTCTCCTGTCTTTGCTTTCTTGTTTGGAGACGGTTCAACTTCACTCTACCTATTGGTTTGAGAACACAATTCCTCTCATATCACCCCAGCGTTGCAGCAGTTCCTGTTTTAAATGTGCAAAGCTTCAGAAGTTTATATTGCATTACAACCAAAAGCACCTTTCCTTCCAGATACTGAGGAGCTGTAAACAGTCACATTCTCCTGTCAATAAATCTTAATCCAAGCCCAATACTAAAGCTATTGAAATCAACAGTAACAATCACTTCTTATCATTAAATCAGGGATAAAGATTTCCTCGCTGGTACAGATTGTTAAAGCAACGTATAGTTTGTTTAGACATTGTGTAATCTTGAGTTCAGGCTGATTTTAGATATTCCTGATTTAAATATTCCTTCAAAAAGATTTACACCGAATTGTATTGCTGCCATTGAGACAGGATCAGCTCGATTCCAATCGGATCCAATATGAGTTGATAAGTTTATGGAAGAGAAGGGAATGGTTTAGTTTGGAGGGGCATTGCTTTTTATATTCATCTGCGCAACATCGAAGGCCGAAGGGCCTGTTCTGTGCTGTAATGTTCTATGTTCTATGAAACAATGTCATTTGTAAACAGCTGCTTTCCTGTTCCCCAACTACCTTCACTGTCAATTACTCAACAAATAGTCATTAGTTGTTCAAATGCAAAAAATTGCATTTTAAACAATCTTACAAAGTAAAATCCAGAGGTATTACCAACTCTAACATTGAATAGAATTATTTAAATCTCAAGATCCTCTCTTCAAGGAAGAATGTGTACAACACTGAACCCTCGCTGCTTAATCCGCATTCCATCAAAACCATTCCAGTTAAAATAGAAAAGTTGGTTGGAAAAATTCTTAAATGAGATATTTAGCTTGGAGGTACAGCAGATAATAAAGAAAGTGAATGGAATGTTGGCCATTTATAGCTAAAGGAATAGAATATAAAACTGTGGTTAGGAGGATTGGACATGCTAAATTGCCCTTCGCATCAGGGGAACTAACTAGGGTAAATGCATGGGATGATGGAGATAGAGTCTGGGTGGGATTGTGGTTGGTGCAGACTTGATGGGCTGAATGGCCTCTTTCTATACTGCAGGGATTTTATTCTATAGTATAAAGTATTTCTGTAACTATACAAGGTATTGGTGAGGCTGCACCTGGAGTATTGTACACAGTTTTGGTCCTTTATTTGAGGAAGGATGTAGTGGTATTAGAGGCAGTTCAGAGGAGGTTCACTAGATTGATTCCAGAGATGAGGGGGTTTGTTGTATGAGGAGAGATTGAACAATTTAAACCCAGACCCTCTGGAATTTAGAAGAATGATAGAGATCAGATTGAGGTTTACAAGATGATAAAAGGTTTGGATAAAATAGACGCAGAGTGGATGCTTCCTCTTGTAGGACATTCTGGGACGGGAGGTCATAGTCTTAAGATAAAGGGAAGCAAATTTAAAACAGAGTTGAGGAGGAACTACTTTTCCCAAAGGGTTGTGAATCTGTGGAATTCAATATCCCAAAGTGTGATGGATGCTGGGACAGTGAGTCAATTTAAGGAGGAGTTAGACAGATTTTTAATTGGGAACGGGTTGAAGGGTTATGGGAAGAAGGCAGAAAAATAGAACATTACATAGAACATTACAGCGCAGAACAGGCCCTTCGGCCTTCGATGTTGCGCCGACCAATTAAGAAAAAGCAATGACCCTCTAACCTAAACCATTCCTTTTTCGTCCATAAACTTATCTACTAACCTCTTAAACGCCACCAAACTTGGCGCATCTACAACTGCAGCAGGCAGGGCATTCCATACCCTTACCACTCTCTGGGTAAAGAACCTACCTCTGATATCCGTCCTATGGGGAGCATATCAACCATGATCAAATGGGGAGAGGACTAGATGGGCTGAATAGCCTAATTTTGCTCCTATAGCTTATGGACTTATGAACTATTTGAGAATTGACTTGCCTTAATTTGAACAAGTTTTCCAATTCCCTTAGGAAAGGAGGGAGAGTCTGAGGAGAAAGCTGGAAACATCAGGAGGGAATGCTGGTGTATTCTGCAGCCTACAGAAGGATTTCTTATTCAGGAACTCTGAGCACAATCTGCGACAGATACCAAACACAAACATTGCTGGTCTGAGGAAGGGATTTCTTCTGGGGAAGGATGTTCATCCGTCTTCAGCTATCCACAAGGTGTCCTGTTGCCAGGGAAATAGTGGGCCTGCCAAGAGCAAGTGCCCAATCAACAGCCTGAGCAGTGGGCCCTGTCGAGGCCTGGCAGCGAGGGATTCACCTTGTCTACAACAAACCAAACAGCAGGAATGGAATAAAGAGTCAGCGGGAGATCAAATCCCACAGCAGGATGATGAGGAAAACAGGAACAAAATTAAACTCAAATGCAAGAATATTTTCAAAACGCAGCTTGACGTGAAGCAATACCTGGATCAGATGAAGATGATTGGTATGTGGCTTTCTCCAATTTCTCCTCATCAGGTTTAGTCTCAGCCATCACCCATCTGGAAGCTGATACACTGCCGGGTTCTGTTTGTTACCCAGTTATTATCCATTCAAGTTGTTTCACGACTTCCTCCAAATCTCCCGTAACTTTCTACACTCTCCCATACATCATTCCCAATGAAATCAACATTTCCTAAATCCCCAAAGACTCTCCTTTCCCAAAGAATTATCCCTCATTAAGCTAGATATTATCCACTTACAATAACAGGGTGCACAGTAGCACAGTGGTTAGCACTGCTGCTTCACAGCGCCAGAAAACCAGGCTGAACTCCCGGTCACTGTCTGCACATTCTCCCCATGTCAGCGTGGGTTTCCTCTGGGTACTCTGGTTTCCTCCCACAGTTTGAAAGATGTGCTAGTTAGGGTGCATTGGCCCAAACAGGCAACTAGGGGAATTTCACAATAACTTTATTGCAGTTTTAATGTAAGCCTTACTTGTGAATAATAAATAAACTTTAACTTTAAACATTCCAATTACTTCCTGAGCAGCCTCTCCCTGCCTGTCAGTAGCTGCACCTGATACACCTAATCCTCCTGTCCAGAACATTCCCATTTGCAATCCCTCACTGAGAGGATTTCAAATCCATCCAAACTCATCCAACCCTCCAGAAAACATTCCCCAAAAAGAGTCAAAGAGAACTCTGTCCTCAGCTGGTGATTATAGAGTCACATGGAGCAGAGCCTGGGGTTGGCAGCTGAGTGGATGGTGCTGGTGGGGGGGTGGGACTACACCATCATGAGGGAGGCCACAGTGTTGTTTGGGGAGGGGTGCAGTGTTGTTGTGGAGGGGGGTGCAGTGTTGTTTGGGGAGGGGGGTGCAGTGTTGTTTGGGGAGGGGGTGCAGTGTGTTTGGGGAGGGAGGTGCAGTGTTGTTTGGGAGGGGGGTGCAGTGATGTTTGGGGAGGGGGGTGCAGTGTTGTTTGGGGAGGGGGGTGCAGTGTTGTTTGGGGAGGGGGTGCAGTGTTGTTTGGGGGGGTGCAGTGTTGTTTGGGGAGGGAGGTGCAGTGTTGTTTGGGGAGGGGGTGCAGTGATGTTTGGGGAGGGGGGTGCAGTGTTTTTTGGGGGGGTGCAGTGTTGTTTGGGGAGGGAGGTGCAGTGTTGTTTGGGGAGGGGGGTGCAGTGTTGTTTGGGGAGGGGGGGCAGTGTTGTTTGGGGAGGGGTGCAGGTTGTTTGGGGAGGGGGGTGCAGTGTTGTTTGGGGAGGGGGGTGCAGTTTGTTTGGGGAGGGGGGGTGAAGTGTGTTTGGGAGGGGGGTGCAGTGTTGTTTGGGGAGGGGGTGCAGTTTGTTGGGGAGGGTGCAGTGGTGTTTGGGGAGGGGGGTGCAGTGTTGTTGGGGGAGGGGGGTTTCCTGTCTTTCTTAGCTCAGTTCAGGTTGAATGTGCCGGGCCTGAATGCTGCTCCTGTCCAGGTCAGGACTTATTGGGGGTATTTGGAGATGGAATGAAGTTGCTTCCAAGCTGAGTGATTCTGTGCAGTATTGCAGCAATAACTCTTCCCTCCGATCCTCAGTCTGGAATCTTCTGTGACCTGCTTTGACCTTTAGATTGGAGAGATCCAGATGTGGAAGCCTCTATCAGCAGACACCCCCGGTTACGCTGGCAGATACGAGAGCCCCACTTTCTTCAAACAATGAAATGGCTTTACGAAGATCCTGAAGGATTTCTGCAGCGTTTTGAAGAAACTGATGAGGAAATGATCTTCATTAAGGAGCTGCTGGAGATGATAGGTGAGCATTGGTGTGTCTGCCTCTCTTTGTGGGAAGGATATGTCAGCAGATTAAATACTTCCTCCACAGGAGGCTGAGGAACCACCTGATAAATGTTTACAAAGTTCTGAGAGGCACCAATAGAGCAGACAGACAGAGTCTGTTTCCCAGGGTAGAAATATCAATCACTCAGGGACAGAGGTTTAAGATAAAAGGGAGAAAGTTTAAAGAAATGTGAGAGGCAAGTTTTTCACGTAGAGGGTGTTCAGTGCCTGGAATGCACTGCCAGAAAAGGTGATGGAAGCAGATACAACAGCAATATTTAAGAGACCTTTTGACAGATACATAAATAGGGAGGGAATAGAGGAATAAGGAGCACAGAGAGACAATGAGTGTTTAGTTTAGAAAGACATCATGTAGTGGTGCAGGTTTGGAGGACTGAAGGATCTGTTCCTGGACTGTTGTTTGATTTGGAGTTCTGGGGGTGATTCTCCCAGGCCCACTGCATTGCTCCAGGAGTATTAGGGGCCGGGAGATAACAGCAGAAGATGTTTATCGAATTCCCTCCTGCGAATTACAGACTCTTGAGTCTCCGGGTCTGGAATTCCATTCCTGTCAGCTCCATCTTGTTCTGTCTGGAAACGATGCGATGACATTGGATTTGATTTACTCTGCGCTGGATTTTACATTCTCCTGGGCTGGGTCACTAATCCCATGTTGATTTTAATCTCACAGGACAACATCTTCAAAAATCCAGCAAAACTTCAAGAAAAAACTTTCTTCAATCACTTGGTGTGAATGCAAACAGTGAGGAGAAGTTAAACAAAATCTCAGAACATCCGGAAATAAACTCAATAATCAATGATCCACATTTCAGAAAAACATTGAGGCAAATGAGTAAAGATCCTGTTCAGATACAAAGGTAATAAATTTAATACTTTTACATTGCAATCTTCCTACATTCAGAATACACTGACTCTCACTGGGGTACGACTCCCACACACACTGACTCTCACTGGGGTACGGCTCCCACACACACTGACTCTCACTGGGGTACGGCTCCCACACACACTGACTCTCACTGGGGTACGGCTCCCCCACACACTGACTCTCACTGGGGTACGGCTCCCACACACACTGACTCTCACTGGGGTACGGCTCCCACACACACTGACTCCTGAGTTCCAATTTTGGAACAGGAGTGTTCTCAGCCTAATCCGCCTTCAGAGAATCTGAGTCAAGTTTCCTCCTGCTTGATTTGACCCTTCAGAGCCATATTAGAAATGGGAATTGTGAAATGATTTCTTTGAGGGAGCTGAATTCAGTTTGAGTGAGGTTGTTGTAAGATTTGACCCATCACAGCTGTTGAGAGAGAATGTCAGGCCCTGGCGGAGTGGGGAAGCGGTAGAGAGAATGTGGTCCTTGGATTGCAGTCAGTTCCAGTAACTCATTCACATTCTGTCTCCTGTCTCCACATTCTGAGGTACCTTGGCTCTGCTAATCGTTATTACAACCTAAAGATTTAAAAAAAAAATTCATTCATGGGACATGGGCATCACTGGCTAGCCAACATTTATTGCCTATGTTGCCCTAAGGCAGTTAAGAGGTGACCACATTGCTGTGGCTCTGAAGTCACATGTAGGCCAGACCGGAGTAAGGGTGGCAGATTTCCTTCCCTAAAGATCATGAGTCACCCAGATTTCAATTCATCCTGAGCATGTACAGTCTTCGGGCTCTCTCCTTTCCCAATTTCAACAGAAATTGCCTTCATGTCTAGAACCTGACTGGGCACCTTCCTGTACAATGCAGTGAATTGCATTTCAGAGAGAGATCATAGAATCACAGAGTCACAAAGCTTCAAATTCTGTGCTAGTTACAACGGGTCCCTGTGGGAGAGAGAAAAATGATAGAAACTATGTGACAGAAAAAAACTACAAAGTGCAAAGAGTGGGAGGGATGAGAGGGGAGGTAACAGAGTGAGGATTTGTTAACAAATGGGAAGGCAGCAGAGAGTTATGGAGAAAAAAACAAAGCAGAATGAGACAGTAAGAGACAGCTGAGGGTCAGAGAGTTTGGGACAGTTGAGTGTTTGGGATAGTTGAGGGTGAGAGGGTTTGCGATGGTTAAGGGTGGGAGAGTTGATGATAGTTGAGTGAGTTCCTGGAAGTGAGAGTGTGCATGAACAATGCCACAAGTGATTAATGAATGCTCATTCCAATTTCTCTTTGGCAGAATGTTGGAAGTTCCTGAGTTTCGAGCTAAGTTGATGACACTGGTATCTGCTGGTATCTTGGATTTACTGCTGAATAATAACAGCTCCACCTGAGTTCCAGAGTGAGTGAGGTACCAACTGCAAATGATTCTCACCAACAAAAACCAGCCAATTTCTGGTGGGGAAACTGATGTGGATTTTGGAGATTTGGTACATTCTCTCTCACAAATAAACCAATTCATCCCACTTACCTCTTCCACAATGACTGATATCCAGTGATTGAGCAGTCAAGCACAAACTCCACAATCCAGCATCGATATCAACCTGAATTTGTACATGATCTTTGACCCATATATCCTGATATACACCCTTCCATATACCCTTTCATATACCCCATCGAAACATTCATATATCCTTTCATATAACACACCATATACCCTTCCATATACACCCTCATATACATCCCAGGGTCCTCAAGGAAATGGCAGAGGTGATAGCGGATGCCTTGGTAATTATCTTTCAAAATTCGCTGGACTCCGGAAAAGTGCTGGAAGATTGGAAAACGGCTAATGTTACGCTGCTGTTTAAAAAAGGTAGCAGATAGAAGGCAGGGAATTATAGGCCGGTTAGTTTAACATCTGTAGTAGGAAAAATGCTTGAATCTGTCGTCAAAGCAGAAATAACGAGGTACCTGGATATGAACAGTTTGATCAGGCAGATGCAGCACGGATTCATTAAGGGAAAATCGTGCTTGATGGATTTATTGGAGTTTTATGAGGATGTGACTAGTGCGGTAGATAAAGGGGAACCGGTGGATGTGGTGTTTTTGGATTTCCAAAAAGCATTTGATAAGGTGCCTCACAAAAGATTGCTGCAGAAGGTTAGGGTGCAGGGAGTTGGGGATAGGGTGTACAGAGGACTGGTTGTCTAATAGGAAGCAGAGAGTAGGTATTAATGGGTGCTATTCTGATTGGCAGCTGGTGACTAGTGGAGTGCCCCAGGGATCGGTGCTGGGACCTCAACTATTTACCATTTACATAGATGATCTGGAGGAAGGGGCTGAGTGCAGGGTGACAAAATTTGCTGACGACATGAAGATGAGTGGAAAAGCAAATTGTGTGGAGGGTGTGGAAATCCTGCAGAGGGATCTGGATAGATTGAGTGAGTGGGTGAGGACCTGGCAGATGGAGTATAATGTTATCAAGTGTGAGGTTATCCACTTTGGTAGGAATAACGGTAGGAAGGATTACTATTTAAATGGAGAAAAGCTGCAGCATGTGATGGTGCAGAGGGACCTGGGGGTCCTTGTGCACGAATCACAAAAACACAGTATGCAGGTGCAGCAGGTGATTAAGAAGGTGAATGCAATGTTGGCCTTTATAGCGAGGGGAATAGAATATAAAAGTAGGGAGGTTCTGTTGCAGCTGTATTGGGTACTGGTGAGGCCGCAGCTGGAGTACTGTGTGCAGTTTTGGTCACCGCATTCAAGGAAGGATATATTGGCCTTGGAGGGGGTGCAGAGAAGGTTTACTAGGCTGATACCGGAGATGAGGGCGTTGGATTATGAGGAGAGACTGAATAGGCTAGGTTTGTACTCTTTGGAGTTTAGAAGGCTGAGAGGGGATCTTATAGAAACATATAAGATAATGAAGGGGATGGATAGGGTAGAGGTTGAGAGACTCTTCCCACTTAACAAAGATAGCAGGACTAGAGGGCACAGCCTCAAGTTTGGGGGGGGGGTGGATGCGGTTCAGATCGGAGTTGCGGAGGGGTTTCTTCACACAGAGGATGGTGAATCTTTGGAATTCTCTGCCTGATGAAGTGGTGGAGGCTTCCTCACAATGTGTTCAAGTCAAGAGTGGATAGGTTTTTAATTGACAAGGGAATTAAGGATTACGGGGAGAAAGCGGGAAAGTGATACTGAACCACTACAGATCAGCCATGATCTTATTGAATGGCGGGGCAGGCTCAAGGGCTGGATGGCCTACTCCTGTTCCTATTTCTTATGTTCTTATGTAAACAATCCCACCCAGGCCCTATTCCCATAATCCCACGTATTTACCCTGCTAATCCCCCTGACGTCCAGGGTCAATTTATCATGGCCAATCAACCTAACCCGCAAACCTTTGGACTGTGGGAGGAAACCAGTGGAAACCCACGCAGACATGGGGGGAATGTGCAAACTCCACACAGACAGTCATCTGAGGTGAGAATCAAACCTGGGTCCTTGGCACTGCGAGACAGCAGTACTAACCACTGTGCCACCATGTTTTCCAATATACCCTCACATATACAGCCTCATTTACATCCCCATTATACCCTCCATTCACACCCATTTACCATCCCCATGCACCCGTACATACATAGGTTTAAAAGGAGGGCTTGTGGAGCCCAAATGTACAAACAAACACACGAGGTTTATTGGAAAGGTGTTTACCAGCTACCCATGCAAACAGTGTGACATCATCAATATGTCACATGATCAGTCCTTTAAAGTGACTTGTTCCAATGAGGACCAAGCGTGAATACACAACACTTTCCTTCCCTCTTCACCTCAGAGGTTCCTGCAGTTAAACACAATATTAACATTCAAAACTCTCATTAAGAACAATTAATTAACACAAAGCAGTCGCTGAGTTAGACATTTATGAAAGCGATTCCTGGTCGGTCGTTGGTGAATTTGAGGCATCTGTTTTTTCGTGTTGACGGTAACTCAACGGTTTTTGTATGTTGTCTGGAATTGTTTCAGACAGAGTTTGGAGATTGATTCAATGTTGAAGTGTCCCTAACTGAACACAATCTGCCCCAATTGTTTTGGATATTGTCAGGTTCTTAGGAATATCTAGATTTTCACTTGGCACAGTTTGTTTTGGATTGACTCCATCTCTGGCAAATTAATTACTAAAAGTTAATTGCTGTGTTTTCTCCAGTTTGCCTGGGAAAATTAGTGATGATATATCGGGAACAGTTTGCATTACAGTAAAGGAGCTGATGGATATATTAAAATGTACGAAGATGGATAAATCTCCTTACCCCGATAGGTATGTCCAAAAACACTTGCATGCGGTTACAGAAGGAATTGCAGAAGCCCTGGCTGAGATATTTACATCATCGTTAGCCACAGGTGAGGCATCAGAAGATCAAAGGATAGCAAATGTTGTATGTATATTTAAGAGCAGCTGCAAAGAAAAACCTGGGAATTATAGACCAGTGAGCCTAACATCTGATGGGTAAGTGACTCGAGAGGATTCTGAAGGATAAGATATACAGGCATTGGAAAGAGAGGGTTTGATTAGAAGCAGTTAGCACAGCTTTGTGCGTGGGAGATCATACGTTACAAAATTGTTTGATTTCTTTGATGACGTGACCAAGTTCCAGATGGGAGGCTGCTCTGGAAGGTTAGATCACATAGAATCCAGGGACAGCTGGCAAACTGGATATACAATTGACTTGATGGTAGGAAGCAGAGGGTAATGGTGGAAGGATGCTTGTTGGACTGGAGCCTGTGACTAGTGGTGTGCCTCAGGGGTCAGTACTGGGCCCACTGCTGTTTGTTACCTATATCAACAGTTTGGATGTGGGTGTACAAGGCATGACACTAAGATAGATAGTTATTTTAGACAGTGAGGAAAGTTATCAAAAATTGCAGCAGGACCTTGATCAGCTGGGGAAGTGGGCTGAGAAATGGTACATGGAGTTCAATACACGTAAGTCTGAGGTTTTACATTTTGGAAAGTCAAACCAAGGTAGGACTTACATGGTGAAAGGTAGGATCTTCAGGAGTATTGTGGGACAGAGGGACCTTGGAGTTCAGATGCACGGTTCTCTAAAGGCGAAGTCACAGATAGATAGGGCAGTGAAGAAGGCTTTTGGCATGTTGGCCTTCATGAGTCAGGGCACCGAGTATAGAAGTTGGGAAGGTATGTTGCAGTTGTACAGGATGTTGGTGACACTGCATCTGGAGTATTGTGTTCAGTTTTGGTTGTCTTGCTAAAGGACAGATGTTATTAAACTGGAGAGAGTGCAGAAGAGATTTACAAGGATGTTGCCAGGACTCAAAGAACTGAGTTATAAGGAGAGATCGGACAGGCTAGGACTTTTTTTTTTGGAAAGAAGGAGACCAAGGGGTGACCTTTAAGTGTATAAGATCATAAGAGGCATGGATAGATGAATGCACTCTCTTTTTCCTAGGGTTGGGGAACTGAGAACTAGAGGGTATAGGTTTAAATTAAGAGTGAAAAGAATTAATTGGAACCTGAGGAGCAACTTTTTTCACACAGAGGGTGGAATGAGCAGCTGGAGGAAGGATGCTCCGGTTTCCTCCCACAACCCAAAGATGTGCTCTTAGGCTGATTGGCAAAACCTCTCACTAAATTGTCTCAGATTTGGTTCTAATGCATACATCTGTAAACATACACAGGGATAATAGGTAGACGTGGGAACATTGAGGTGGTAGTGCGGGCTCGTTGGGCCGAAGGGCCTGTTTCCCGTGCTGTTTTGTTCTTTGAAAGGTTCAGAGGGATATGGGTCAAATGGTGTTGATTTGATTGATTTATTATTGTCACATTAGTATCCAGTGAAAAATATTATTTCTTGCGTGCTATAAAAGCAAGGTATAATGTTCATAGAGAGAAGAGAATACAGAATGTAGTGTTACAGTCATAGCTAGGATATAGAGAAAGATCAACTTAGTAAATGAAGTTTTAGAAACATAGAACAAGAGTAAAAAATATAATTAGAAGGTAAGCTGGGCACAGCTTACAAGAAGTCACCTCATTCTGGTGCTATCTTGTATTAGTTTAGCTTAGGAGTTAACTTAGACGGGCATTTTGGTTCACAAGGACGAGTTTGGGCCGAAGGGCCTGTCTCCACGCTATTGATTCTATGACTACATCACCCTGTGTTTGAATGGTGTAGGAATTTTTTCAGCCAGGGAGCAGTGAATCTGTGGAACTCTTTGTCACAGGAGGCTGCAGAGGCCGGGTCACTGAGTGTCTTTTAAGACAGAGATAGACAGGTTCTTGATTAATAAGGGGATAAGGTTCCATTGATTAATGCAGGGAAAACACAGAGGAATGGGGATGAGAAAAATATCAGCCATGATTGAATGGTGGAGCAGGCTCGATGGGCCGAGTGGTCTCATTCTGCTCCTATGTCTTATGGTCTTAGAGGATTTTTCACTTACGTTATTGTTCTTTGCCAATACTTCCGGGCCTGTTTAGTCCTGTCCTCACATTGTATAACTTCTGCTGTTTCTTCTTGACAATTTCCCTTGTCTTGTCTGGCTCAGCTGAATTCAGTTTTATCACGAGTCACGCTGGAGAACTTTGTGTTGTATTCCTGCATTTCATCAGAAATTGCCTTTGTCATTGACACAGTGATCCTTGTCCACAAACAACCTTCAATAAATGCTTCATTGACTGAACAAGCCTTTTAGCCAGCACATTTGTGGCAGGATAACAAGGAACAGAGTGGATGGGTGGATTCCATTCTCCTTCGGGTAATAGAAACTATTACCACTCAAACTATTCATTGATGATTGGTTAGGTGAAGGTAATCAGGAAAGAGAATCCATCTGTTTCCAGGGAGATTTGATTGATATTTTTTCTGGTGTATGTATGTGCTGACAATAGCAATGCCCATCTCTGTATCTGATTCACAGCCAGCAGGCGCTGGAATTCTGATGTACGGCCCAAGTATCATTATCAGTGATTGATGATCTGTAAGAAAGTAAATTTCCTTCCATATAGATATGATCTGAGTAACACTCGACTCCTAATTCCCTTGGAATTTGATCATGGCACATTGGAAGACTGAAGGTGTGAACATGATACCAAATGAAAATCTTTTATATCTGAATAGCCCTTTGTGTGTCACTATTATCAAATACTGCTGAGAATCTGGATCCATATTTATCTGAAGGTAAACTAGACAAAAGTCAATCTTACTGAAATGCTAGTCTCCATCCAACTCAGCAAATACAGATAGAGGATACTGCTGTGCACACAGTACCAGATTAAATGATTTTGAAATTGCCATATATACGTACCAAACATATCTCTCCATCATGGGTACTATCAGCACTGCTCAATCACTCACAAAATAGGTTTAAGGACTTCTGTTCTTATCAGCCTCTGCCTGAAGCTTAAGTCTGACTGTGTATGGCACTGACCTAGCCCTTAGCATCTTGCTTAACTTTTGTTCTTAATTTTTAACTTGACTGAAATCTCTTTACCCAGCTCTCTAGTAAAGACAATGGGCAGGATTTGCCGTCCGTGCTCACCTCAAAAATAGAACATCCTGCCGAGGTCAACGGATCGTTACATGGTCTGTGTCCCATCCACTAGGATTCCCATGGTGGGCACAATGGGAACATTCCATCTGATGGCATATTTCTTAAAAAGTTTTGGTATTCCTGTTTTCGGTCTGACACAAGATTCACCTCAGCCTAGTTTAGTTTCTCTCCAATGAGGTTCTCCCCATTAGGGGTGGATAGTTACCTTGAACAATGTGTAGGGATAACTCTGCATCAATAAACACAATGTGCCACAAAGTTGTAAGCACAAACACACTTTTTCAATCAAGGACACTCTGAAATCAAGCTGTTTGCTTCTGAATGTTGCAGAATGATGTTTTTAATCTGAATCCTTTCCCATATCTGCAGAATAGATCAATGACCTGTTTTTTATTTCTTCGGGGAAGCTGGCAGCACTGTTTGGACCCCCTCTTCTGATCAGTTTTCTTTGTGGTATTTTTAAGATAGGCTTGCAGACCATGAAGGTATAAACAAACAAAAGCTTTGCTGGAATGGTGTTTACCTGTTAGGATAAACCACCGGTTCAACTACACATCCAACCAATAGTGTCATCATCACATCATGTGACTGGACTCTTACAGTGACATCATTCCAACTAGGAACAACATGAACACACAACCTCCCGAAAAACCTCACCCTCTACATCCATGTACTGCATTATTTAGACCCAAATATCATCTGATATACCCTCACATATATGTCGCTGGGACACAGTCCCTGAAGGTGCTGACTCTCGCTGGGCAAGTTCTGATTGGTGTATGATTGGTCTTGGACACCATCAGAAATTACACACAGGATGCAGCTTGTGCAATTTGAGCCAGAATGACAATTGCAAAAGAGAAAGCTTCATTCAAGATACTTCACTCAGTCAATTGTTTAAAATCAAATTCCATATTCACTCTATATGCCAGCTGCCCAATTATTAACCCTTGGCATTGAAGACTTCCAATTTTTCCATTGAAAATGGGTGATGCTGGCCAGCATTTATTGCCAATCCCTAACTGCTCTTGCTGCGCACCAATTCAGAGGGCAGTTCAGAGTCAGAAGACAGATTTCCTGTTCCCTTATCCAACAAAGCGCTTGCTGATACCCCACTGAACAACCTGGCTCCTGTTGAAGATTATAGTCACTTGCTTTGGAATTGCCAACCAGATTAGTTTCTCTCTCTTCACCTAAATCGTTTAATTTTCAGAAACTTCAATTAAATCACTCTTTAACGGAATGAAAGCAGTCTATACAACCGAATTGTATTTTAACCCTTTCAGCCCCAGTGAATCTGCTATACATGCCCTCCAAGAACAGTATATATCTGAGGCAATGCTCCAGTTGGAGAGTTACTCTCCATGCAATGCGATCAGAACTTTATATAAACTCTAATCATGTGCAGCTGCTTCAAAATCAATAGTTTCATTTTCATCTTTTACAGCCCACGTGTTTGATTTTTGCACACGGAGTCACAAATCTCTGTTCCTTCAGTATTCAGCTTCTCACCATTCAGAAAATATTTGGATCTTGTTTTCTTGAGTTCAAAGTAGATAACCTCAAACTTTACCACACTGGATTCTGTCAGTTTTGTCTCCTCACTTTAATCTATCAATATCCCTGTGGAAGTTTCTGTTCCTATTTCATATTTACTACGTCACCCAAAGAGTGGTGAGCCTGTGGAATTCATTCCCACAGGAAGTAGTTGATGCCAAAACATTGAATGTATTCAAGCAGCAGCTGGATAGAGCACTTGAGATGAATGGGATCAAAGTAATGCGGAGAAAGCAGGATTAGGGTTTTGAGTTGGGTGATCAGCTGTAATTGTGACGAAGAGCAGAGCAGCCTCGAAGAGCAGAGCAGCCTCGAAGAGCAGAGCAGCCTCGAAGAGCAGAGCAGCCTCGAAGAGCAGAGCAGCCTCGAAGAGCAGAGCAGCCTCGAAGAGCAGAGCAGCCTCGAAGAGCAGAGCAGCCTCGAAGAGCAGAATGGCCTCCTCCTGCTCCTATTTTCTATGTTTGTAACTTGGTGCCATTGGTAAACTTAAATACAACTTTGTCAAATCATTTATATTGTGAAAAGCTGAGATTCCAATACAAATCTGTGGGAACATCACAAGTTGCATCATTGCAACAGGAGCTCATATCCATTATTCTGCCTCCATCTTTGAATATAATTCCCTGCCTAAGCTGTTAGATGGTCTCCAATTCCTTGCGCTCTCATTTTTATTAAGTGGAAGATTATGGAAAGTCTTCTGGAAATCAAAATAAAGAATTAACATTGGCACTTCCTTATTAGTCATCTCAATTAGCCCAACGGTTTGTAACATGCACTTTACAAATACATGCTGGCTCTATATTCGCTGACATTTTCTCATATATACTTACTGTTTCAGTCACCTCTTCACAACTGAAATTAAGAATAATGGGCCTCTAATTCGTTTAATTTGACCCTCCTGTCCTTGTTAAATAGTAGAATGACATTGGCAACTTTCCAATTCTTCAATATCTTACATTTGTAAAAAGCTGTGCCCTCAGCTGCCTGGACCCCACACTCAGGAATTGCTTTCAAACCTGTACAATCATCTTCAAAACTATCTCCTGAAGTGTCTGGTCATCTGTCCCAGAGACAGAGAGGAGCAGCTGCTGAGGGAGGATGTGATTTAATGAGGCCATTTCTACAAACTGCCCCCATGACTTGATGTAAAACCGTTGTGTAAACAGCAGCAAATGGGAGACGGGCACAGAAGAATTGTTTACTTGTTTATTCTGAAATGCAAGATTATAACAGCTCTCAGCCCAGTCTTTTCAAACTGGGCATGATTCATCCAGTTCAGATGTTTAATCCCTGAAAGTCCTTGTAGACATTTAGCAGAACATGCAAAATGGTGAGAAACAGGCAATCAGGACCACAGCCCAAATGGCAGGAAGACAGACAGGTCCCTGTCCCATTCAAATCAGCATGGAGTAGACATAACTCCAATAACAACACAGCTTCAGATTGTTTAAACACACATCTAAACTTACTAATAGGTCCTTGACCAAGCCATGATACTGTTATTCAAGACTGTGTAACAGAGGGGAAAAACAGACACAAGCATTCAAAGATCCCGCAGTCAGACACTGCTTCTACCATCATCAATGGCAATGAGTAGCCCCATATCCCATCAGTCAAGCTACTTCCTGCATTTAGGAGGGGTACTCAGGGGCACTGGGTGTATACATCAGTTCAGTTATATTGAGTGATTAAATCCTAGGTTCCGACTTCCATAGTCTCAGTGCAGGGTGTAATCAAACATCTCTCCCTGGTGGGCTAAGAAGTCTCAAATAGAATCTAGCTGCTGTCTGTGTGGAAATACCCGCACTTTAATCTTTCTATTACACTCTTATATTAGTAGTAATGATTTTTGTGGTAGTTCATTCCAATAAGTGAATATTACACACATTCCAGGTAGGGAATTAATGGAAAAACAGGTCTCTCTCCATAATCAATGTCAAACACTCCCAGGACAGCTACAGCACGGGGTTAGGTACAGAGCAAAGCTCCCTCTACACCATCCCCATCAAACACTCCCAGGACAGATACAACACGGGATTAGATACAGAGTGAAGTATCACAGTTCTATAGTTTTTGAAGTATTTCTCTAAACTGGAACATTTCCTATTTGCTCAGTATTGTTTTGATGATTGTTAGTCAATGTGAAATCACTGGGTATTGTGCTTGAATGAGAGCACTGATCAGAAAGTAACGTGGGATCACAGCTATGAGCAGAGTGCTTGACGAAAAGGCAAAATGGCTTGGTGTCACACAGCTGCCCCTCAGTGCACATTCTTATATTAATAAAGCTGAAATTATCAATTACACTGCCTTCATAAAGTGGGGAAACGTACAAATAAAAATCAGATCAATGCCATCGGCTGCAATGAGCAGCCCAGAGCAGCAACGTGGTCAGATTACAGGGCTCAGCCCATCAGACTTTCACATCCTCGGTTGTTCACTTCTCCCCACAGATTACTCCACCCACCCCCCAAAATTTCCAATTCTCATCCCATCAACTCCAACAGTGGTGAATTTGTTTCTTGCACCAAACTTGCAGATTGTGTTTACAATTGTGCAGTGTAAATGGGGGATGGTGTGTGGGGATGGGGGCACAGGATTACACAAGCACCTTGAACACTCCAAGTCTAACAGGGGTGAGGTAGTGACAAGCCTTTGGACGAAGGAATATCAACTCTCCCTGTGCCAAAACCGGAGCAGTTACACGCAGTGAGTTTTGTGAATATAACTGGTGCTGTGGGCCACAGTGGACATTTTCAGAAGGAACAAGTCATTATCAACAGTTTTATAAAAATCAGCAACAGCCATCAGAATTCCAATTAGAACCAATTCCTGCCGACTCTGCGCCTTTTCTGGGAAAAGTGGAGTTGAGTTAAAACACAGCCTTGTACAGTTCTAGCCATTTTCCAAAGCTTCATTTAAATTCTGAGCTCCGGAGAGATTAGAAGCTGAAATGGAGACCACCCACACAGAAAAAAAAGTAACACAAACTGAGAGGCATGTACACAATGCAGACACAGAGGCACTGAACTGTAGTGCACTTCACTCTATAAAAGTGATAAAGACTTTCAATCCATTGAGGAGATTAAGGAACAGAACTTGATTATGATCTAAAGCCATGATGGGCAGAGATTCCTACCATTTAACATTAGAGGGGATGAGGGAAGCATTGGTATGGAATTAAAACCAGGATGTGCTCAAAAACCCAAACATGAATTTTTCCAAAGATTAAAAATGAATATTAAACTGTAATTAGTTACTGCTTCCATTCAGTAGCTCACTGCACAGTTAACCGTTTCTCAGAATCCCAGTATTCAAATCCACAGCTGAAGCTCCACTTTCACACTGGAAATATGAACTGGATATCTGGAAATGTAGACGTGGATTTTCTGCTGAATGACGGGGACAGATTTCTCTTGGTCCCAGCTGTGTGTCAGTAACAGCATCTTCTTCATACAGAACGCTGGCTGAGAGATCTGGAGACGAGGTCACATTGCTGTTAAGACTTGAACAAAAACCTGGAAACTTTGGACTGGTTAATTAGAGGATGGGGGTGAGATGGAGGAAGGGACTCTGTCAAATTCAATCATTCCAGTGTTGCTACAAACACATTAAAAATGTGGACTCAGTGCTTTACATCAGTGCAATGCCTGGATTGCAGACTAGGGGGCTTCATGTCACAGCACAGAGCCCCTCCAATAAGGGGTCCTGAAACACACTGCATAACAGAGCCCCTCAGATTGGGGAAGGAGGAGGTCCTATTACACAGCACAAACAGCACCCTTCCCCCAGAACCACCCCAAACTGCAGAGGGATATCTTGAGCCCTATATCATTGGGACCTCAACTTGTACCACAGACTAATGAAAGCCGATATCAGCTTACTCAGACCTCAACGTGACATTAATCCAAGTCCTGCTGAATACATTGGGATCTGGTCCTGGCACAATTAGCACTGGACAACATGAAGACAGTAAACAGACTGTGTGTCAAAGACCCTGCAGCTGAAATTACCTTCATAATCTCAGTTACATAGTTTGAAAAAATTAAACTGAGAAGCAGAGACCTCTGCAAGTCAGTCCCGGCTGGAATGTGGGAGTGGAAATGGGGGCGGGGAGGGGGCAGTGGATAGAAAGAGAAATCAAAGGAGGGGAGGAAGAGGATGAGAGGGGACAGGGACATGAGATTGGTGGGAATGGCTGTGGAGACAGGGATCACTGTCTCTCTCACTCGGAGACAGGTTACTATTGTAAATTCCAAATGGCATTCACATCATTGAGAATCATAGAATCCTACAGTGCAGAAGGAGGCCATTCAGCCAATTGAGTCTGCACTGACCACAATCCCACCCAGGCCCTATCCCCATAACCCCATGCATTTACCCTAGCTAGTCCTCCTGACACTAAGGGATGATTTAGCATGGCCAATCCACCTAACCTGCACATCTCTGGAGTGTGGGAGGAAACCGGAGCACCCAGAGGAAACCCATGCAGACACAGAAGGAATGTGCAGACTCCATACAGACAGTGACCTGAGCCGGGAATTGAACCCGGGTCCCTGGCGCTGTGAGGCAGCAGCGCTAACCATTGTGCCACCATGCTGTCTCATTCAGCTCACTCAAGCTTAAATTCAGTCACTGAGCTGCACAGTCTGCCCTCAGTGCCAGTGTTACTGATCCATTAGTGAATGGTTAATGCAGTGACAATTGCTGGCGCTCAGAGTGTGGACGAATTATAGGATCAGTCTCCTTAGAACACAAAAATAACCAAAATGGATGTCTGAAGCCTCAGTCATCTGTACTACATTCTGTCAGATTGCAGTGTCTGAGAATGGTGGTGGTGGATAGGGAAAAGAGAGGGGAGTATGGGGGCTGCAATCGGCATTGGGGGGAAAGTTGGGCTGGGGGGACTTAATGGAATGAATGGGGCGGGAAGCGGGGGACGGTCAGCACAGCTGCCCGTTCAAAAGTTGATTACAGAGTAGCCAATTATTGTCTCCTGGTTGCTGTTAGTTGCCATCAGTAGAGGAGAGCAAAACATTCCTAAAAATTCATAAAGTTATTTCAGTAAGCAGCTCAGAAGTCTTTCCATTAATACTTCTACATCCTCTTCTTAAATTCCTGGTTTCCATAACTGGACCCTTTTCCAATCTCTGTCACTCCAATGAGCCTCCGCACACAGAAAGATGCTGCGAAAACAAAGTGAGTTCATGGTGAAATCGGAGAGGGAGCAAGTCTGCTGAGAAACACTCAGAATTAATAACAATCGCAGGGCTACAGAATAAATGCCATGGTCAGAATCATCTGTGTTAACAGACAGAGCTCAGCCAATAAACTGGCTCAGAATTCATTGCGTGTGCCTCCCACAGGGTGTAATGCCCTGAGTGTAGAAGGAATCAATTCTGCATCGCACAGCAACTTTCTCCCCACTCAAATCCTTCCCAATCCTCTGTTGGGAATTATGTATCTTCTTCCAGTGTCATTTCATTCAGCATTGCTGCTTCACCGTCAGAGTTCAACTCCTCTGGCCTTGATGAAGTTTGCACATTCTCCCCATGTTTGCATGGGTTTCCTCCCCCAATCCAAAGATGTGCAGGTTAGGTGGTCTGGCCCATGCTAAATTCTCCCTTAGTGTCTGAAGATGTGAAGGTTAGTGGGTATCAGTGAGGTAAATGTGTGGGGTTATGGGGATAGGACAGGGATAAGGCCTGGATAAGATGCTCTGTTGGTGAGTCGAAGCAGACCTGATGGGCTGAATGGCCTCCTCCTGCACTGTAGGGATTGTATGGTTTCTATCCCAGGGATCACAATAATTCACTGTGTAAAAGAATGCTTTCTTCACCTCAGTATTTTTCCAATTATCTTAAATTGGTGTCCTCACATCATCTGCATTCATCTCTTCATTTCCTCCATTAATCTCCTCTTTGCCTGCTCTGCTTCTCCAGTATTTCCACAGAGCCACTGCCACTCAGACCCTGCAATCAGTCCAGTTGGTCTGCACCCTCTCAGAATGTGAACATTGCTGAAGCTCAGGTCAAACCTATTTCCAATAATGGGTTTACACTTGACATTTTACTGCATTGAGTTAAATCTGCAATGGCCCATCTAGTTCACCAATCTGCCTACGTCTACCTGAAGTGTCCCCTTATCACCCTCACTGGCTTCCGAACCCCACAGTGAGGTGAGAGTGACAGTCCTTGACATCAAGGCCACATTCGACAGAGTGTGGCATTAAGGAGCCCTCGCAAAACTGGAATCAATGGGTATCGGGGGGAAATTCTCCACCGGTTGAAGTTGTACCTGGAATAGGAAGATGATTGTGGCGGTTGGAGGTCAATCCTCTCAGCTCCAGGACATCACGACTGGAGTTCCTCAGGACAGTGTCCCAGATCCAACCATCTTTAGCTGCTTCATCAATGATCTTCCCTCTGTGATAAGGTCGGAAGTGGGGATGTTCGCTGATGATTGCACAATGTTCAGCACCATTCGCAACTCCTCAGATACTGAAAAAGTTCATGTCCAACTGTAGCAAGACCCGGATACAGTCAGGTTCGGGCTGATGTCAGCATAATTTGCTATGTCATTTATTGCCCATCTCTAATTGCCCTCAAGGAGCTAGTGGGGCAGCAGTGAGAACTGTGGCCCTTTCAGCAACTAGTTAACAGCCAATGATGTACTCTGGGTCTGGAGTCACATGCAGGCCAGGTCGGTTAAGGATGGCGGGTTTCCTTCCCGAAAAGACATTAGTGACCCAGATGGGTTTTTACAACAATCAAGTAATTTCATGATTATTATTCAAGCACATTTTTAATGTCCAATTAATTAAGTTGAATTTCAATCCTTGGCTGTTATAACAGGACTGATTCCTCCAGAATATTGGTTTGAGCCTTTTGATTACTACACCACTGCTGTTATCACCTTCTCACCATCCCCACCTTATTCACACCATATAGAATCTGATTGTGCAGAGGGAGGTCATTTGGTCCATTGGGTCTCTCTAATAGACCTTCTTCCCCAGGCCCTACCCTTGCAACTCCACATATTTACCCGATTCCTAACACTTTCTTGGGACACAAAGGGACAATTTTTCATGGCCAATCTAACTAGCATATCTTTGGAATGTGGAAGGAAACCAGAGCACCAGAGGAAACCCACTCAAATACAGGGAGAATATGCAAACTCTACAAAGTCACCCAGAACTGGAATTGAACCCGGGTCCCTGGTGCTGTGAGACGGTGTTAACCATTGTGCCACTCTTAAACCAGCCAATGACAACCTCCAACAAAATAGAATCAAACCATCACTCTGACATTTAATGGCATTATCACTGAATTCCCCACTATCAAATCCTGGAGGTTACCATTGACCAGAAACAGAGTTGGACTAACCATATATGGCAGCTCCAGAGCTATTGAATACAAAAATAGAGATATAAACACTGGTTAGGCCACAGCCTAACTGGAATTGTGTGTACAGTTCTGGATACAATGACCATATAACTGCTCTGGAGAGAGATAGTCGAGGAGAGTTACAGGAATTGCAGCAATGATGGAGGATTGGATATGTGGATATTTTTCTTACCACAGGAGGCTGAGGGATTACCTCATTGAGGTGTGAATAATTATGAGGGGCTAGACAGTGCAGATAGGAAAACTTGTTTCCCCTAGCCAAGGGGAAGGTGGTTGGTGGAAGGATTAAAGGGGACCTGAGGAAATTCTTTATCACCCAGAGGAGAGTGGCCTTCTGGAAGTCACTGCCTGAGCTGCTGCTTGAAGCTGAAATGCTCAACTCAATTAAAAGGTCCCGGGATCTGCGGCTGAAGCACTGGGACCTGCAAGGCTATGGATTGGGTACGGGAAAGTGGGATTGAAATGAACACTGGTTTCTTTTGCCTCTTTTTTGGTTGGTGCAGACATGATGGACTGAGTGGCTTCTTTCTACACCGTGACTTTCTATGGTTCTAAGAGCAGGTCAGAGGCTGGGAATTCTGTCGTGAATAATTAACCTTCTGACATCCCAAAGCCATCTACATGACACAAGTCAGCAGTGTGATGGAATACTCCCCACTCGCTTGGACAAGCTTCAACACTTGAGAAGTTTGATACCATTCAAGCAGCACGCTTGATTGGCAGCCTATCCATCACCTTAAACATTCACTCCCTCTATCACTGACATAGTGGCAGCTATGTATACCATTTACAAGATGCACTGCAATTCACCAAGGCTCCTTCAATAGCATCTTCCAAACCCATGACCATCAAGAAAGACAGAAGCAGCAGAAACATGGGAATACCATCACCTGGATATTCCCCTCCAAACCATTCACCACCCTTATTTGAAAATATATCACTGTTCCTCCTTAACAGCACTATGGGTGTACCTACACCTCAGAGGCAACAGTGAATCAAGAAGGCAGCTCACCACCTTCTTCTCAAGGAGCAATTAGGAGTCTCTCAGCCCCTGTTATTTCCTTTTGTAGTTCCATTCTGTGCTTTCTGTATTTAAATTGGTTCTCTGCTGAAGCATGTGCAGTATTTCTCATAGCCTCCCTTCTCCCTGTTTCTATTTAAGTTTAGCTTTTTCATTGGTCCAAGGAATTTGAACTTGGGATGTCTTGCTTTCACTTTGTAGTTGTGACTATTTCCTCCTTGAAGGCCTCCCATTGCTCATGTACTGTTTTATTAGCTAATCATTTCTTGTAATCCACATTTTCAAATTCCTTTCCAACACACTGAAATTAACCCTTCTTCCAGTTGTTTAGTTTTACATTGGATTTGTCCTTTTCTAAACCTAGGATAATGTCCCTCTTTGGTCTCGTTGTAAGACAGGATTTCTCAACCGTCCTATGGAGAGTTATTACTGGATTCCTCCCAGTCTCACTAACACTGACAGGAGAATGGTGGGAACATGAGAGGTTTAAACACTACTGAGAAAAATATTAGAGATGCTGGAAAAGATTTATTAACTCATGGGACATGGTGTTGCTGGTTGACCAGCATTTATTGCCCATCCCTAATTGCCTTTGGACTAAGTGTCTCGCTTGGCTGTTTCAGAGGGCAACAGACAGTCAACCATGTTGCTGTGGCTCTGGAGTCACATGTAGGCCAGATTGAGTAAGGATGGCAGACTTCCTTCCCAAAGGACATTAGTGAACCAGATGGGTTTTTCCGACAATTGACAATGGTTTCATGATCATTAGTAGATTCTTAATTCCAGTACTTCTTATCAAATTCAAATTTCACCATCTACCGTACTGGGATTCGATCTGGGTCCCCAGAACGTTAGTTGACTTTCTGGGATAATATTCCAGCGATAATGCCACTGGACCATTACCTTCCCGGTCTAATTTAATACCAAACTCAGAAAATGATGGAAATACTCAGCAGGTCTGGCAGTGTCTGTGGAAAAAGACATGATCCACCTTAAACTTCAACACAGTTCCTCTCATCTCTTTAGTTGGGTGTTTCTAGCATTATCTATCTTTATTATAAAATTACCTGCTCCGACGAACAGCAGGAATGAACAGATGAGGACTAGGGAACCACTGACAAACACGCCAAACACAAAGTTGAAGAGCGGAGTCAGCAGCACAATCACCCAGAACAACCAGTTGAGGAAAGGCCACGGCCGACGTCGAGGCTGGATAGCCTGCCCGGGGAAGGTGCCCTCCTTAGCATACTGCTCCTGGAGCGCATCCTGTGGGAGAGAGAAAAATACATTCCTGCTCAATAAGCTTCTGCCTGAGAGATGTTCAGCGCGTGAAAAACTAGCATCTGGAATAAGTGAATGTTGGGACCAATATAGTAAGGTAATAAAAGTAACCTAAAATAGATTATTTAGTGCAAGAGAACTAAACTTAAGGTATGGCAAGGCAGCTTAGTTGAGCAGAATGCATGTCCTACACTGAGAGCGTCACGGACATTACCAGTATCCAAGGCAATTTTTTTTTTTGAAAGTGTTTTGAAAGTGTTTTGAAAGTGTTTTGAAAGTGTTTTGAAAGTGTTTTGAAAGTGTTTTGAAAGTGTTTTGAAAGTGTTTTGAAAGTGTTTTGAAAGTGTTGCCAGCTCCAGAAGCTCGAGCTCTGATTTCAGAACTCAATAGTGATTGAAGTCACTGTGACATCCGCAAGGCTGGAAGGGAGCGGGAGCGGGCTGAGTTCAGGTGGGGATGCTGGGGTGGAAATGACAGGGAGATTGAGATTGGGAACTATTTGTTCCTTTCTGGTGCTCTGTCACCTGATGAAACGGTTCAGAAAAACATAGCTAAAGAGAAGTATTGTGAAAACCACATTGAGATTCCGTGGTGCGAGAGCTCTTTTCAGGTTCAGAGTAAAGTATTCAACACCAGACCCTCAGGTGAAGCAGCCAGGAAATCAAGAAGCTGGTTCCATTTAAAATATCAGCTGACACAATAACCTTGTACTGACTTTACAAAGGACAGCACTTACAAAAAGTACTGATAGAGAGACCCAGCAAACCCCTTTTAGACAGTGATCTTCACTACCCTGGGCTAATTATCCATCATAAACATAGAACATTACAGCGCAGAACAGGCCCTTCGGCCTTCGATGTTGCGCCGACCAATTAAGAAAAAGCAATGACCCTCTAACCTAAATCTTTCCCTTTTCGTCCATAAACTTATCTACTAACCTCTTAAATGCCACCAAACTTGGCGCATCTACAACTGCTGCAGGCAGGGCATTCCATACCCTTACCACCCTCTGGGTAAAGAACCTACCTCTGACATCCGTCCTATAACTACCACCCCTTAATTTAAAGCTATGTCCCCTCGTGCTAGCTTTCTCCATCCTCGGAAAAAGGCTATCACTGTCCACCCTATCTAAACCTCTAATCATCTTATATGTTTCAATAAGGTCTCCTCTTAGCCGCCTTCTTTCTAACGAAAACAATCTCAAATCCCTCAGCCTCTCTTCATAAGACCTGCCCTCCATACCAGGCAACATCCTGGTAAACCTCCTCTGTACCCTCTCCAATGCCTCCACATCTTTCTTATAATGTGGGGACCAGAACTGCACACAATACTCCAAGTGCGGCCGCACTAGAGTTCTGTACAGTTGCAACATGACGTTGCGGCTCCGAAATTCAATCCCCCTACCAATAAAAGCTAAGACTCCATATGCCTTCTTAACAACCTTATCGACTTGATTGCCACCTTTCAGGGATCTATGCACATATACACCAAGATCCCTCTGTTCTTCAACATGGTTACGGGTTGGTTACGGTTGTGGTCCCGGAGGACTGGAGGATAGCGAATGTGGTCCCGTTGTTCAAGAAGGGGAAGAGAGACCTTCCAGGGAATTATAGGCCAGTGAGTCTTACTTCTGTTGTGGGCAAAGTATTGGAGAGAATTATTAGGGATAGGATTTATAGTTATTTAGAGAGAAATGAATGATTGGGGATAGTCAGCATGGTTTTGTGAAGGGTAGGTCGTGCCTTACTAACCTCATTGAGTTTTTTGAAAAAGTGACTAACGAGGTGGATGGGGGTAAGGCGGTTGATGTGGTATATATGGACTTTAGTAAGGCGTTTGATAAGGTGGCCCATGGAAGACTCCTGCAGAAAATGCAGATGTATGGGATAGAGGGTGATTTAGCTAATTGGGTTAGGAATTGGCTAGCAGATAGAAGGCAGAGGGTGGTGGTTAATGGGAGATATTCATCGTGGAGTTCGATGACAAGTGGTGTACCTCAGGGTTCTGTTTTGGGGCCCCTGCTGTTTGTAATTTTTATAAATGATCTGGATGAGGGTATTGAAGGATGGATTAGTAAATTTGCGGATGACACTAAAGTCGGTGGAGTGGTAGATAGTGAAGAGGGGTGTTATAGTTTGCAGAGAGACTTGGACAAGTTGCAGAGCTGGGCCGAGAGGTGGCAAATGGAGTTTAATGTGGAAAAGTGTGAGGTAATGCACTTTGGCAGGAATAATAAATGTGTAGAGTATAGGGCTAAATGGTAGGATTCTTTAGTCTTGATGAACAGAGGGATCTTGGTGTGTAGTGCATAGATCCCTGAAAGTAGGCAGTCAAGTCGATAAGGTTGTTAAGAAGGCCATAATGGAGTCTTAGCTTTTATTGGTAGGAGGGATTGAATTTCGGAGCCGCAACGTATGTTGCACTTACAAACTCTATGTGGCCGCACTTGGAGTATTGGTGCAGTTTGGTCCCCACTTTAAGAAAGAGTGGAGGCTTGAAGGGTACAGAGGAGGTTTACCAGATGTTGCCTGGTATGGAGGGCAGGTCTTATGAAGAGAGGCTGAGGGATTTGAGGTTGTTTTCGTTAGAAAGGAGGCGGCTAAGAGGGGGCCTAATCGAAACATATAAGATGATTAGAGGTTTAGATAGGGTGGACAGTGATAGCCTTTTTCCTATGATGGAGAAAGCTAGCACGAGGGGACACAGCTTTAAATTAAGGGGTGATAGTTATAGGATGGATATCAGAGGTAGGTTCTTTACCCAAAGGGTGGTTCGGGAGTGGAATGCCCTGCCTGCAGCAGTTGTGGATGCTCGAAGTTTGGTGGCGTTTAGAGGTTAGTTGATAAGTATATGGAAGAGAAGGAATGGTTTATTTGGAGGGGCATTGCTTTTTATATTGGCGGCGCAACATCGAAGGCCGAAGGGCCTGTTCTGTGCTGTAATGTTCCATGTTCTATAAACCCAACCATTAGCCCTATACTCTACACATTTGTTATTCCTGCCAAAGGAATTACCTCACACTTTTCCGCATTAAACTCCATTTGCCACCTCTCGGCCCAGCTCTGCAACTTGTCCAAGTCTCTCTGCAAACTATAACACCCCTCTTCACTATCTACCACTCCACCGACTTTGGTGTCATCTGCAAATTTACTAATCCATCCTTCAATACCCTCATCCAGATCATTTATAAAAATTACAAACAGCAGGGGCCCCAAAACAGACCCCTGAGGTACACCACTTGTAACCGAACTCCACGATGAATATCTCCCATCAACCACCACCCTCTGTCTTCTATCTGCTAGCCAATTCCTAATCCAATTAGCTAAATCACCCTCAATCCCATACATCTGCATTTTCTGCAGAAGACTTCCATGGGGCACCTTATCAAACGCCTTACTAAAGTCCATATATACCACATCAACCGCCTTACCCCCATCCACCTCTTTGGTCACTTTTTCAAAAAACTCAATGAGGTTAGTAAGGCACGACCTACCCTTCACAAAACCATGCTGACTATCCCCAATCAATTCATTTCTCTCTAAATAACTATAAATCCTATCCCTAATAATTCTTTCCAATACTTTGCCCACAACAGAAGTAAGACTCACCGGTCTATAATTCCCCGGAAAGTGTCTATTCCCCTTCTTCAACAATGGGACCACATTCGCTATCTTCCAGTCTTCCGGCACTATACCCGTAACCAGTGATGACCTGAAGATCAGAGCCAGAAGCTCTGCAATCGCCTCTCTCGCCTCCCAGAGAATCCTAGGGTAAATCCCGTCCGGACCAGGGGACTTATCTAACTTCAAACCCTCAAGAATATCTAGCACATCCTCCTTATCTGCTTCAATACTTTCCAGTTTGCAACCCTGTATCCCAGTGTTCTCCACAACTACATTTACATCTCCCTGCGTGAATACCGAAGAGAAATATTTGTTCAGTGCCTCTCCAATCTCTTCAGGCTCCACGCACAACTTCCCACTGCTGTCTCTGACTGGCCCTAATCTTGCCCTAACCAATCTTCTATTCTTAACATATCTAAAGAAAGCTTTAGGATTCTCCTTAATCCTATCAGCCAAAGTCTTCTCGTGTCCCCTCTTAGCTCTCCTCAACTCACTCTTTAGCTCCCTCCTGGCTAATCTATAGCTATCCATTGCACTAACTGAGCCTTCAAGCCTCATCCTGACATAAGCCTCCTTTTTCCTTTTAACCAGCAAATTAACTTTTTTAGTACACCATGGTTCCCTTACTCGACCATTTCCTCCTTGCCTGACAGGGACATAGTTATCAAGGACTCGCAGCAGCTGCTCCTTGAATAAGCTCCACATTCCAGATGTTCCCAGTCCCTGTAGTTTCCTAGTCCAACCTATGCACCCTAATTCTCTCCTGATGGCCTCATAATTACCCTTCCCCCAGCTATAACTACTGCCCCCAGCTTCATGCCTATCCCTATCCATCACTAAGGTGAACGTAACCGAATTGTGGTCACTATCACCAAAATGTTCACCAACTTCCAAGCCTAACACCTGGTCTGGCTCATTGCCCAGCACCAAATCCAATGTAGCCTCACCTCTAGTTGGCCTATCTACATACTGAGTCAAAAAACCTTCCTGCACACTTTGTATAAAAACTGACCCCTCTAACAAGCTAGAGCTATAGCTATTCCAATCAATATTAGTAAAGTTAAAGTCCCCCATAACAATTACCCTATTACTTTCACTCCTGTCCAGGGTCGACTTTGCCATCCTTTCCTCAACCTCTCTAGAACTTTTAGGAGGTCTATAAAAGACTCCCAACAGGGTGACCTCTCCTCCTGTTTCTAATCTCAGCCCATACCACGTCAATAGACAAGTCCTCATCAAACTTCCTTTCTGTCACTGTGATACAGTCTTTGACTAATGATGCCACTCCTCCCCCACTTCTACCTCCTTCTTTACTCCAACCGAAGCATTTGAACCCCGGAACCTGCAACAACATAGCAGCACTGAGTATATACCAGTGAGAGTCAGTGTGCGTGTGGGACCCGTACCCCAGTGAGAGTCAGTGTGTGTGTGTGGGAGCCGTACCCCAGTGAGAGTGTGTGTGTGGGGGAGCCGTACCCCAGTGAGAGTGAGTGTGTGTGGGAGCCGTACCCCAGTGAGAGTCAGTGTGTGTGGGAGCCGTACCCCAGTGAGAGTCAGTGTGTGGGGGAGCCGTACCCCAGTGAGAGTGAGTGTGTGTGGGAGCCGTACCCCAGTGAGAGTCAGTGTGTGTGGGAGCCGTACCGCAGTGAGAGTCAGTGTGTGTGGGAGCCGTACCGCAGTGAGAGTCAGTGTGTGTGGGAGCCGTATCGCAGTGAGAGTCAGTGTGTGTGGGAGCCGTACCCCAGTGAGAGTCAGTGTGTGTGGGAGCCGTACCCCAGTGAGAGTCAGTGTGTGGGGGAGCCGTACCGCAGTGAGAGTCAGTGTGTGTGTGGGACCCGTGCCCCAGTGAGAGTGAGTGTGTGGGGGAGCTGTGAGAAGAATGGATGTAACAAACAAAAAATGGAGCTATCGCCTCGGTTAGAGAACAGACATTTCTTCTCATCTCAGAATGGATTATGAAGGGAACTGAAGCTCCGAAGCCTCAATGTGATATTACCTTTTCCTGGTACAGTCTATGGAGCCAAGCTGAACACTCCTTCTCATCTTCAGGAATTTCTTCCATAGGAAACCTCCTGTCAAGGAAACCACGATATCTGAAAGTTGCCTGAAACATTCTGACCAATATTCTCAAATTGAAGCAATTAATCTTGCATTTCATCTGCAGTGCACACTGTGAACTCACACACCATGCACATCACACACAGGTACACCACTCCCTCACAGGGACGCACACACGGGTACACCCACTCCCTCACAGGGACGCACACACGGGTACACCCACTCCCTCACAGGGACGCCCACACGGGTACACCCACTCCCTCACAGGGACGCACACACGGGGTACACCCACTCCCTCACAGGGAGCACACACGGGTCACCCACTCCCTCACAGGGACGCACACACGGGTACACCCACTCCCTCACAGGGACGACACACGGGTACACCCACTCCCTCACAGGGACGCACACACGGGTACACCCACTCCCTCACAGGGACGCACACACGGGTCCACCCACTCCCTCACAGGGACGCACACACGGGTCCACCCACTCCCTCACAGGGACGCACACACGGGTCCACCCACTCCCTCACAGGGACGCACACACGGATACACCCACTCCCTCACAGGGACGCACACACGGGTACACCCACTCCCTCACAGGGACGCAGACAGCTTCAGGAGAGACACACAGCCTCAGAGACACACACTTGGTGGGGCGGGGTGGATTGCACAGATATCATAGGAACACACTATTGTACACATCCCCCTCAGACAGACGAACTTGCATACATGACGGCACACACACACACACACACAGAATCAGGTACATATGCCCTCAGGGATCCACATTCTGGAATGCGTATCCCCAGAGATAGATGCATTGATACACACCATCCACCACCCTTTCCAACCCTCCTCACGTACATACATACACACTGGTACACATGCTCCCAGAGTTACAGTTCTGTCGATATACAGCACAGAAACAGGCCCTTCGGCCCAATCTGCCCATGCCGACCAGGTTTCCTAAACTTTACTACTCCTATTTATGTTTGGCTCATATCCCTCTGAATCTTTCCCATCCATGTACCTGTCCAAATGTCTTTTAAATGTGGTAACTGTACCCGTCTCTACCATCTCCTCTGGCAGCTCATTCGATACATGCACCATCCTCTGTGTGAAAAGTTGCCCCTTGGCTCCCTTTTAAATCCCTCCCTTATCACTGTAAACCCCTGTCCTTTAGTTTTGGACTCATCGATCCTGGGGAAAAGAGGTTCGCTATGTACCTTATCTATTCCCCTCATTATTTTGTAGACCTCTATGAGGCGACCTCTCATCCACAGAACATTACAATACAGAAACAGGTCTTACGGCCTTTCTTGTTTGTGCGAACCACTTTTCTGCCTAGTCCCACTGACCTGCACCTGAACCATACCCCTCCACACCCTCTCATCCATATACCTGTCCAAGTTTTTCTTAAATGTTAAAAATGACCTCACATTTACCCCTTTATCTGGCAGCTCATTCCACACTCCCACCACTCTCTGTGTGAAGAACCCCCTCCAATATTCCCTTTAAACTTTCCCCCTTCACCCTTAACCCATGTTCTCTGGTTTTTTTTCTCCCCTGGCCTCAGTGGAAAAAGCCTGCCTGTATTCACTCTATCTGAACTCATCATAATTTTATACACCTCTATCAAATCTCCCCTCATTCTTCTACTCTCCAGGGAATAAAGTCCTAACCTATTCAATCTCTCTCTGTAACTCAGTTTCTCAAGTCCCAGGAACATCCTCTGCACTTTTCAATCTTATTAATATCTTTCTGTAACTAGGCGATCAAAACTGCACCCAATTCTCTAAATTCAGCCTCACCAATGTCTTATACAACCTCAGCATAACATTCCAACTCATATACTCAATACTTTGATTCATAAAGGCCAATGTTCCAAAAGCACTCTTTACGACCCTATCTACCAGTGATCCCACTTTTAGAGAATTATGTATCTGTATTCCCAGACCCTAGACAGATGTAGAAATAACAGAGTTGTCGTGATGGGAGATTTCAATTTCCCAAACATCGACTGGAATATCCCAAGGGTAAGGGGTTTGGATGGTGAGGAGTTTGTTAGGTGTGTTCAGGAAGGTTTCCTGACACAATACGTGGAAAAGCCTACGAAAGGAGAGACTGTACTTGAGCTGGTGCTTGCTAATGAGTCAGGGCAGGTGTCGGATCTCACGGTAGGTGAGCATCTTGGGAATGGAGATCATAATTCTATCTCTTGCACGATAGCAATGGAAAGAGATAGGATCAGGCAGGCTAGGAAGGTGTATGTCTGGAGTAAGGGGAAATATGAAAACATTAGGCAGGTAATTGGACGTATAAACTGGAAGGAGGTGTTCTTGGGGAAGAGTACAGAAGGGAAGTGGCGGTTTTTCAATGAAAAACCGCCACTGGTTTCGTGAAGGGTAGGTCATGCCTAACTAACCTCATTGAGTTTTTTGAGAAAGTGACCAGAGAGGTGGATGGGGGTAAGGCGGTTGATGTAGTATATATGGACTTTAGTAAGGCTTTTGATAAGGTGGCCCATGGAAGACTTCTACAGAAAATGCAGATGTGTGGAATAGAGGGTGATTTAGCTAATTGGATTAGAAATTGGCTGGCAGATAGAAGACAGAGGGTGGTGGTTGATGGGAGATATTCATCGTGGAGTTCGGTGACGAGTGGTGTGCCTCAGGGGTCTGTTTTGGGGCCCCTGCTGTTTGTAATTTTTATAAATGATCTGGATGAGGGTATTGAGGGATGGATCAGTAAATTTGCAGATGATACTAAAGTTGGTGGAGTGGTAGATAGTGAAGAGGGGTGTTTTAGTTTACAGAGTGACTTGGACAAGTTGCAGAGCTGGGCCGAGAGGTGGCAAATGGAGTTTAATGTGGAAAAGTGTGAGGTAATGCACTTTGGCAGGAACAATAAATGTGTAGAGTATAGGGCTAATGGTAGGGCTCTTAATAGTGTTGAGGAACAGAAGGATCTTGGTGTATGTGTCAATAGATCCCTGAAAGTAGGCAGTCAAGTGGATAAAGTTGTTAAGAAGGCATATGGAGTCTTAGCTTTTATTGGTAGGGGGATTGAATTTAGGAGCCGCAGCATCATGTTGCAACTGTACAAAACTCTAGTGCGGCCGCACTTGGAGTATTGTGTGCAGTTCTGGTCGCCACATTATAAGAAAGATGTGGAGGCATTGGAGAGGGTACAGAGGAGGTTTACCAGGATGTTGCCTGGTATGGAGGGCAGGTCCTATGAAGAGAGGTTGAAGGATTTGAGGTTGTTTTCGTTAGAAAGGAGGCGGCTAAGAGGGGATCTTATTGAAGCATATAAGATGATTAGAGGTTTAGATAGGGTGGACAGTGTTAGCCTTTTTCCTAGGATGGAGAGAGCTAGCACGAGGGGACACAGCTTTAAATTAAGGGGTATGAGTTATAGGATGGATATCAGAGGTAGGTTCTTTACTCAAAGAGTGATTAGGGAGTGGAATGCCCTGCCTGCAGCTGTTGTAGATGCGCCAAGTTTGGTGGCGTTTAAGAGGTTAATTGATAAGTATATGGAAGAGAAGGGAATGGTTTAGTTTGGAGGGGCATTGCTTTTAATTTTGGTCGGCACAACATCGAAGGCCGAAGGGCCTGTTCTGTGCTGTATTGTTCTATGTTCTATGAACGTTTGTCTGGGGCACTGCAAGACAACGTCCCGAGGAGTCAAGGAGGTTCTGGTAGGACGCGGGAACCGTAGTGCACGAAGGTAGTGGCGAACCTAGTTAGGAAGAAAAAAATGGTATATAAAAGGTTCAGAGAGCTAGGGGATGTTAGGGATCTAGAGGAGTATAAGGTGTGTAGAAGGGAACTTAAAAAGGAAATTAGGAGAGCCAGAAGGGGTCATGAGAAGGCCTTGGCAGGGAAGATTAAGGAGAATCCCAAGGCCTTCTACAAATATGTGAAAAGTAAAAGGATGAGAAGAGAAGGGATAGGGCCTATAAAAGGTGAAGGGGGAAAAGTCTGTGTGAATCTGGAAGAAATGGCAGAGGTGCTTAACGAGTACTTTGCCTCGGTATTCACAGTGGAAAGTGAACTGAGAGATTGCACTGCAGGTTTGAGGCATACGGAAAAGATTGAGTATGTGGATGTTAGGAAAGAGGATGTGTTAGACCTGTTAAATTCTATCAAGATAGACAAGTCGCCGGGACCGGATGGGATGTACCCCAGGTTATTGTGGGAGGTGAGGGAAGTGGTTGCAGAGCCCCTGGCGATGATATTTGCGTCGTCCATGGAAACGGGAGAGGTTCCGGAGGATTGCGGAGGTGGTTCCTATCTTTAAGAAAAGGAACAGGGATAGTCCAGGAAATTACCGACCGGTGAGTTTGACTTCAGTGGTTGGTAAGCTGATGGAGAGGCTTCTGAGGGATAAGATATATGAACATTTGGAGAAGTTTGGACTGATTAGAAATAGTCAGCGTGGTTTTGTCAAAGGCAGGTCATGCCTTACGAGCCTAGTTGAGTTCTTCGAAAACGTGACTGAACACATTGATGAAGGAAGGGCAGTGGACGTAGTGTACATGGACTTTAGTAAGGCATTTGATAAGGTCCCGCATGCAAGGCTTCTTGAGAAGGTGAGAGGGCATGGGATCCAAGGGGCTTTAGCCTCGTGGATCCAGAACTGGCTTGCCGGCAGAAGGCAGAGAATGGTTGTGGATGGGTCTTGTTCTGCGTGGAGGTCGGTAACCAGTGGAGTGCCCCAGGGATCTGTTCTGGGACCCCTGCTGTTTGCCATTTTCATAAATGACCCGGAATAGGAAGTGGAGGGATGGGTTAGTGAGTTCGCCGATGATACAAAGGTTGGTGGTGTTGTGGATGGTCTGGAGGGATGTCAAAAGTTGCAGCGGGACATAGACAGGATGCAAGACTGGGCGGAGAAGTCGCAGATGGACTTCAACGCGGATAAATTGAGGGTGATTTAGCTAATTGGATTAGGAATTGGCTAGCTGATAGAAGACAGAGGGTGGTGGTTGATGCAAGTTATTCATCGTGGAGTTCGGTTACAAGAGGTGTACCTCAGGGATCTGTTTTGGGGCCCCTGCTGTTTGTAATTTTTATAAATGATCTGGATGAGGGTATTGAAGGATGAATTAGTAAATTTGCGGATGACACCAAAGTCGGAGTGAAGATAGTGAATAGGGGTGTTACAGTTTGCAGAGAGACTTGGACAAGTTGCAGAGCTGGGCTGAGAGGTGGCAAATGGAGTTTAATGTAGAAAAGTGTGAGGTAATTCACTTTGGCAGGAATAACAAATGTGTAGAGTATAGGGCTAATGGTAGGACTCTTAATAGTGTTGAAGAACAGAGTGACCTTGGTGTATATGTGCATAGATCCCTGAAAGTTGGCAATCAAGTCGATAAGGTTGTCAAGAAGGCATATGGAGTCTTAGCTTTTATTGGTAGGGGGATTGAATTTCGGAGCCTCAACGTCATGTTGCAACTGTACAAAACTCTAGTGTGGCCGCACTTGGAGTATTGTGTACAGTTCTGGTCCCCACAT
Source organism: Sphyrna mokarran (assembly GCA_024679065.1). Taxonomy (NCBI): domain Eukaryota; kingdom Metazoa; phylum Chordata; class Chondrichthyes; order Carcharhiniformes; family Carcharhinidae; genus Sphyrna; species Sphyrna mokarran. Next base: position 1,897,273 of record JAGIQG010000013.1, on the reverse strand, counting down.
TATAAGAAAGATGTGGAGGCATTGGAAAGGGTACAGAGGAGGTTTACCAGGATGTTGCCTGGTATGGAGGGCAGGTCTTATGAAGAGAGCTGAGGGATTTGAGGTTGTTTTCATTAGAAAGAAGGCAGCTAAGAGGAGGCCTTATTGAAACATATAAATGATTAGAGGTTTAGATAGGGTGGACAGTGATAGCCTTTTTCCTAGGATGGAGAAGCTAGCACGAGGGGACATAGCTTTAAATTAAGGGGTGATAGTTATAGGACGGATATCAGAGGTAGGTTCTTTACCCAGAGGGTGGTAAGGGTATGGAATGCCCTGCCTGTTGCAGTTGTAGATGCGCCAAGTTTGGTGGCATTTAAGAGGTTAGTAGATAAGTTTATGGACGAAAAGGGAATGGTTTAGGTTAGAGGGTCATTGCTTCTTCCTAATTGGTCGGCGCAACATCGAAGGCCGAAGGGCCTGTTCTGCGCTGTTATGTTAGGCAGTCAAGTGGATAAAGTTGTTAAGAAGGCTTATGGAGTCTTAGCTTTTATTGGTAGGGGGATTGAATTTAGGAGCCGCAGCATCATGTTGCAGCTGTACAAAACTCTAGTGCGGCCGCACTTGGAGTATTGTGTGCAGTTCTGGTCGCCACATTATAAGAAAGATTTGGAGGCATTGGAGAGGGTACAGAGGAGGTTTACCAGGATGTTGCCTGGTATGGAGGGCAGGTCCTATGAAGAGAGGTTGAAGGATTTGAGGTTGTTTTCGGTAGAAAGGAGGCGGCGAAGAGGGGATCTTATTGAAGCATATAAGATGATTAGAGGTTTAGATAGGGTGGACAGTGATAGCCTTTTTCCTAGGATGGAGAAAGCTAGCACGAGGGACACAGCTTTAAATTAAGGGGTATGAGTTATAGGACGGATATCAGAGGTAGGTTCTTTACTCAAAGAGTGATTAGGGAGTGGGATGCCCTGCCTGCAGCTGTTGTAGATGCGCCAAGTTTTGGTGGCGTTTAAGAGGTTAATTGATAAGTATATGGAAGAGAAGGGAATGGTTTAGTTTGGAGGGGCATTGCTTTTTATTTTGGTCGGCACAACATCGAAGGCCGAAGGGCCTGTTCTGTGCTGTATTGTTCTATGTTCTATGTTCAAAATGCGTAGTGGTCCATTTTGGCAGGAATAATGGGATGTAGGAGTACAATATAAGGGGTAGGAGTCTTAGCTGTGTTGTAGAGCAGAAGGATCTTGGGGTCCGGCTCCATAGGACTCTTAAATCGGCCTCGCAGGCGGAGGAAGTGGTCAAGAAGGCGTATGGTGTACTGGCCTTCATTAATCGAGGAATAGAGTTTAGGAGTCAGGAGGTAATGATGCAGCTCTATAAGACCCTTGTCAGACCCCAGTTGGAGTATTGTGCGCAGTTCTGGTCGCCTCATTATAGGAAGGATGTAGAGGCTTTGCAGAGAGTGCAGAGGAGATTTACAAGGATGCTGCCTGGATTGGGAGGGAGGCCTTATGAAGATAGGTTGAGGGAGCTGAGACTCTTCTCACTGAAGAGATGACCTGATAGAGGTTTATAAAATATTGAGAGGAATAGATAGGGTGGATTCTCAGACACTATTTCCCCGAGCTGAAATGGTCACTACGAGAGGACACAGATTTAAGGTGCAGGGAAGCAAATACAAAGAAAATGTTAGGGGTAAGTTTTTCACTCAGAGGGTGGTGAGTGAATGGAATCGGCTGCTGTTGGAGGTTGTTGAGGCGAACTCACTGGGGTCTTTTAAAAGACTTCTGGATGAGTATATGGGATCCAATGGGATTGGGGGTTATAGATAGGTCTGTGGATTGGTAGATGTGATCGGCGCAACTCGTGGGCCGAAGGGCCTGTTTGTGCTGTATTGTTCTATGTTCTATCCCTCTACTCTACTGCACTCTTCAGTGTCCTACTGAATCGGCTGCCGTTGGTGCTGGTACAGGCGAACTTACTGGGGTCTTTTAGAAGATTTCTGGATGAGTACGTGGGATTTAATGGGATTGGGAGTTAGATCGTTCTATAGCCTGGTAGATATGGATATGGTAGATAGCATAGGTATGGATATGATTGGCACAACTTGTGGGCTGAAGGGCCTGTTTGTGCTGTAGTGTTCTATGTTCAACCTGCGCAACTGCTTTGAGCGCCCTATGAACTCGGATCCAAGATCCTTCTGATCTTCCACACTGCCTAGAGTCCTATCATTAATATTATATTCTGCCATCCTATTTGACCTGCCAAAATGAACCACTTCACACTTATCTGAATTGAACTCCATCTGCCAATTCTCTGCCCAGTCTTGCGTCCTGCTAATGTCTCGCTCAAACTTTTGACATCCCTCCACACTATCCACAACACCTCCGAGATTTGTGTCATCGGCAAACTTACCAACTCATTCCTCCATTTCCTCATCCAGGTCATTTATAAAAATCACACAGTAAGGGTCCCAGAACAGATCCCCAGGGCACTCCCCTGATGACCGACCTCCATGCAGAAAAAGACCCACCTATCACCACTCTCTACCTTCTGTGGACAAGCCAGTTCTGGATTCACAAAGCAATGTCCCCTTGGATCCCACTCTCTTTCTTTCTCGCTTTCTCAATAAGCCTTGCAGGGGGAACCTTATCAAATGTTTTGAAGTCCATATGTACTACATCTCCTGCTCTTCCTTCATCAATGCATTTAGTCACATCCTCAAAAAATTCAGTCAGGCTCATGAGGCATGATCTGCCTTTGACAAAGCTATGCTGACTATTCTTAATCATATTATATCTCGCCAAATGTTCATAAATCCTGCCTCTCAGGATCTTCTCCATCAACTTACCAATCACTGAGTTTAGACTCACTGATCTATAATTTCCAGAGCTACCTTTCTTGAATAAAGGGACAACATCCACAATCCTCCAATCCACCAGAACTTCTCCCATCTCCATTGATGATGTAAAGATCATCACCAGAGGCTCAGCAATCTCACCCTTCATCTCCTACAGTAGGCTGGGGTACATCCCATCCAGTCCCGGCGACTTATCTAACTTGATGCTTTTGAAAAGCGCTAACACATCCTCTTTTCTAATATCTTATCCATAGTGTGTCACGAAAATTTATGTGGAAAAGCTGAGTGTAATGTGATTACCCCACTCACCCAATGAAGGCGCAGCATTCCGAAAGCTCGTGATTCCAAATAAACCTGCTGGTCTCAACCTGGTGTTGAGAGATTTCTTACAATGTTTGGAAATTTAAAAGGCATCTGCAATCTCTCTACAGATTTGATCTTCAATTTCCTGCTGACAATGGGGGCCTTTCATACAATCCTATCAAAGTGATCACCTCCTTCCTCCATCCGAATAGCCTCACTGGACAGTCCCTCAGGAACATCCCAAGCATTGCTGTGAGGTATCCTGAATAGTGACTCTTTTTTGGAATAGTCTTGGCTCCTTCCCCCAAATATCAGTAAATTTTCTTCAAGTATTTCTCCTTAATAGTGTTGATGAACAGAGGGATCTTGGTGTATGTGTACATAGATCCCTGAAAGTAGGCAATCAAGTTGATAAGGTTGTTAAGAAGGCATATGGAGTCTTAGCTTTTATTGGTAGGGGGATTGAATTTCGGAGCCTCAACGTCATGTTGCAACTGTACAAAACTCTAGTGCGGCCGCACTTGGAGTATTGTGTGCAGTTCTGGTCCCCACATTATAAGAAAGATGTGGAGGCATTGGAGAGGGTACAGAGGAGGTTTACCAGGATGTTGCCTGGTATGGAGGGCAGGTCTTATGAAGAGAGGCTGAGGGATTTGAGGTTGTTTTCGTTAGAAAGGAGGCGGCTAAGAGGGGACCTTATTGAAACATATAAGATGATTAGAGGTTTAGATAGGGTGGACAGTGATAGCCTTTTTCCTAGGATGGAGAAAGCTAGCACGAGGGGACACAGCTTTAAATTAAGGGGTGATAGTTATAGGACGGATATCAGAGGTAGGTTCTTTACCCAGAGGGTGGTTAGGGAGTGGAATGCCCTGCCTGCGGCAGTTGTAGATGCGCCAAGTTTGGTGGCGTTTAAGAGGTTAGTTGATAAGTTTATGGAAGAGAAGGGAATGATTTAGTTTGGAAGGTCATTGCTTTTTATAATGGTCGGTGCAACATCGAAGGCCGAAGGGCCTGTTCTGTGCTGTATTGCTCTATGTTCTATTTCCCTTTTGAAAGTTATTATTGATTCTGTCCCCCATGCCCTTTCAAGCAGCCCCATCTCAACAAAACACTCACGGAAAAGTGCAATTTCCCCCTCTCTGGTGAATCATGAGGAAGACAGGCTTAAATGGAGAAATGTCTGAGGAGGTTCTGGTGGGCGAAAGGAGATATTTATCGTCACTCACCGCCCATTTCTCACCTGACACACATATCTGCGTGATACTGCTTGCCATGCAATATACCCAGCAGTGTTGGGTTCTTGTTGTCTCGGAAATTTAATGTCACATCGTACACAGCAGCAACTGAAACACAAAGCAATGAGATAAGGATAGGTTTGGTGAGGGAGCAGGAATGGTGCACTACACATCAGGGTCATTCAGACAAAGGGCCCTGACCTTCAGATGGTAATGGCCTTGAATAGCCAGGCTGAACAAGTGTTTTGTTTGAATTCATTCTTTGGATGTGGACATTGCTGACTAGTCAGTATAACACATCCTCTTTTCTAATATCTTATCCACATAGTGTGTCACGAAAATTTATGTGGAAAAGCTGAGTGTAATGTGATTACCCCACTCACCCAATGAAGGCGCAGCATTCCGAAAGCTCGTGATTCCAAATAAACCTGCTGGTCTCAACCTGGTGTTGAGAAGGTGGCAGTGAGCTGCGTTCTTGAACCACTGCAGTCCATGTGATGTAGGTACACCCACAGTGCTGTTAGGGAAGTAGTTTCAGGATTTTGACCCAGTGACAGTGAAGGAACAGTGATATATTTCCAAGTCAGGATAGTGAGTGGCTTGGAGGGAAACCTCTAGGACTGGTGATCCCAGATAACTCACGTCCTTCTAGATGGTGGAAGTTGTGGGTTTGGAAGTTGCTGTTGAACGAGTCGCGAAAGCAGCTTTGGTGAGTCGCGACAGTGTATCCGCTAAACGGTACACACAGTTACCACCGAGCATGTGTGTCAGTGATGGAGGGAGTGAATGTCTGTGGAAGGGATGCTAACGAAGAGGGCTGTTTTGTCCTGAATGATGTCAACTTTCTTGAGGGTTGTTACAGCTGCACTCATTCAAGCAAGTGAGGAGTATTCCATCACACTCTTGACTTGTGCCTTGTAGATGGTGGACAGACTTTGGGGAGTCAGGAGGTGAATTACTCACTGTAGGATTCCCAACTTCTAACATGCTTTTGTAGCCACAGGATATATATGCTCAGTCCAGCTAGTTTTGGGGCAATAATAACACCCAAGATATTGTGATGGTTCATTAGACCACGAGTTGAAGAGAAAGGCAGATATGATTGCTGTGGCTCAGGGCTGCTTCAGGGTACTTATGCATCACGGAACATGAATAAGGGACAGCAAGAGGTATGTGCACAGACCTAGGGTGAACGCCTCAAATGAACCAAAAAAATGAGGTACTAATCCCAGTTTTACATCAAACTGAAAGTAGTGCTCGGGTTTACCACAGGCCAGTTAACTGCCCAGTTTCGAGACTGGGTTAGGGCCAGATTCGGAGCTGCGACTTCGAAACTGCAAAAAACAGGAATACTCTCCCACAGATGGGCTGTGATAACAGATTCCACAAGGAAAAAATCGGATGCATTAGATTTATAGTGATCTGGATAAAGGCATGCGGGGCCCGTGATCAGAGTCAGTGTGTGTGGGACCTGTACCCCAGTGAGAGTCAGTGTGTGTGGGACCTGTACCCCACTGAGAGTCAGTGTGTGTGTAGGACCCGTACCCCAGTGAGAGTCAGTGTGTGTGGGAGCTGTACCCAGTGAGAGTCAGTGTGTGTGTAGGACCCGTACCCCAGTGAGAGTCAGTGTGTGTGGGACCCGTACCCCAGTGAGAGTCAGTGTGTGTGGGACCCGTACCCCAGTGAGAGTCAGTGTGTGTGGGACCCGTACCCCAGTGAGAGTCAGTGTGTGTGTGGTACCCCAGTGAGAGTCAGTGTGTGTGGGAGCCGTACCCCAGTGAGAGTCAGTGTGTGTGGGACCCGTACCCCAGTGAGAGTCAGTGTGTGTGGGACCCGTACCCCAGTGAGAGTCAGTGTGTGTGGGAGTCGTACCCCAGTGAGAGTCAGTGTGTGTGGGAGCCGTACCCCAGTGAGAGTCAGTGTGTGTGGAGTGTACCCCAGTGAGAGTCAGTGTGTGTGGGAGCCGTACCCAGTGAGAGTCAGTGTGTGTGGGAGCCGTACCCCAGTGAGAGTCAGTGTGTGTGGGAGCCGTACCCAGTGAGAGTCAGTGTGTGTGGGAGCCGTACCCCAGTGAGAGTCAGTGTGTGTGGGACCTGTACCCCAGTGAGAGTCAGTGTGTGTGGGAGCCGTACCCCAGTGAGAGTCAGTGTGTGTGGGACCCGTACCCCAGTGAGAGTCAGTGTGTGTGGGACCCGTACCCCAGTGAGAGTCAGTGTGTGTGGGACCCGTACCCCAGTGAGAGTCAGTGTGTGTGGGACCCGTACCCCAGTGAGAGTCAGTGTGTGTGGGACCCGTACCCCAGTGAGAGTCAGTGTGTGTGGGAGCCGTACCCCAGTGAGAGTCAGTGTGTGTGGGACCCGTACCCCAGTGAGAGTCAGTGTGTGTGGGACCGTACCAGTGAGAGTCAGTGTGTGTGGGACCCGTACCCCAGTGAGAGTCAGTGTGTGTGGGACCTGTACCCCAGTGAGAGTCAGTGTGGTGTGGGACCCCAGTGAGAGTCAGTGTGTGTGGGAGCCGTACCCCAGTGAGAGTCAGTGTGTGTGGGAGCCGTACCCCAGTGAGAGTCAGTGTGTGTGGGAGCCGTACCCCAGTGAGAGTCAGTGTGTGTGGGAGCCGTACCCCAGTGAGAGTCAGTGTGTGTGGGAGCCGTACCCCAGTGAGAGTCAGTGTGTGTGGGAGCCGTACCCCAGTGAGAGTCAGTGTGTGTGGGAGCCGTACCCCAGTGAGAGTGTGTGTGTGGATGGAAAAGCCACAATGAATAGGAGACAAAGTCAGGATTTTAGACTGCAGGTGGTGGGAGTGAGAGTGGGTGAAGAACATGATTGGACATGGCATCAGGGACTAGCTGGGGTCTTAAAGCCCACAACTCGCAACACCAGCAATACAAAAACCAATCCAACATGGATTGAGTCAGAGTGGCCCAGCTTACCTGTTCCCCTGAGGTATTCGACAGTGGTGGTAAACCCTTTGGTCCTTGGTAACAGGTGATATTTTAGCTTCGGCAAACCCTTTGACTCAGCAACCTCCATACTAATACGATGCTTCTTCTCCGTAAACCGTGTGCCTTCACAGTATAACAGGAACTAAAATAGGAAGACCGTCACAGGTAATGATTCCATTCACAAACTGACCTATAATCAAGGCACTGACTCTCACTGTAGTACGAGTCCCACACACACTGACTCTCACTGGGGTACGGGTCCCACACACACTGACTCTCACTGGGGTACGGGTCCCACACACACTGACTCTCACTGGGGTACGGCTCCCGCACACACTGACTCTCACTGGGGTACGGCCCCCACACACACTGACTCTCACTGGGGTACGGCTCCCACACACACTGACTCTCACTGGGGTACGGCTCCCACACACACTGACTCTCACTGGGGTACGGGTCCCACACACACTGACTCTCACTGGGGTACGGGTCCCACACACACTGACTCTCACTGGGGTACGGGTCCCACACACACTGACTCTCACTGGGTCCCACACACACTGACTCTCACTGGGGTACGGCTCCACACACACTGACTCTCACTGGGGTACGGCTCCCACACACACTGACTCTCACTGGGATACGGGTCCCACACACACTGACTCTCACTGGTGTACGGGTCCCACACACACTGACTCTCACTGGGGTACGGCTCCCACACACACTGACTCTCACTGGGATAGGGTCCCACACACACTGACTCTCACTGGGGTACGGGTCCCACACACACTGACTCTCACTGGGGTACGGCTCCCACACACACTGACTCTCACTGGGGTACGGGTCCCACACACACTGACTCTCACTGGGCTTTGGCTCCCACACACACTGACTCTCACTGGGGTACGGCTCCCACACACACTGACTCTCACTGGGATACGGGTCCGACACACACTGGGTGGCTGGATGCTGCTTGCCAGCACAACATGCTTTTCAGAATGTCATATGATCTCTCCTAACTCAGGTCTCAATTCTTCCTGAAATATATCTTCTCTATTTGATCTTTAAACCCAGTGTTCTGGAATTGCTTTGGAAATTACCTCTTCCAGAACAGGGAAATTCATCATGCTGTCTTTAAGACCACTACTTTTGGATAAAATTATCTTAACATTGCTTTATTCCCTCATGATCTTTGCCAGTACTGAACCTTTCTGTCAAGAGTGGGAGAGATCTATACAGCCCCAAATGTGACCTCTCTAAAAATCAGAGCATAAATAGGGAAATGACGTGTTTGAAGGGAATTGAAATTTTCATGGAAGATTTTATTCTGTATATTGATTGGTCAAACCAAACCAGCAAGGCTAACATAAAAGAAGAAGAATTTGTGAAATGCATCAGGGATTGTTTTTTCCCTACCTGTGAACGGGATATTTTAGATTTGGTTTTATGTTATGAAGAGGGATTAATGAGGGATCTTGTGGATAAGGATCTCTGAGGAGATAGTGATCAAATATGATAGAATTCCAGATACAGTTTGAGGGTGAACACCATTGGTCCATAACCAGTGTTTTCAACTTAAATAGGGAGAATTATAATGGTACGAGGAACAAGTTGTCTAAGGTGAACAAACTACGATATGGATCAATAGATGAGCAGTGGCAGATATTCAAATAGCTGGTCCCAAATGCTCAGCAGATTATCCCAATCGATAAGAGGGATCCCATGAGAAAGAGGCTAAATCTATGGTTGACACAGAGGCACTGGATAGCTACAGATTAGCCAGGAGGGAGCTAACGAGTGAGTTAAAAAGAGCTAAAAGAGGACATGAGAAGACTTTGGCTGATAGGATTAAGGAGAATCCTAAAGCTTTCTTTAGATATGTTAAGAATAGAAGATTGGTTAGGGCAAGATTAGGGCCAGTCATAGACAGCAGAGGGAAGTTGTGCGTGGAGCCTGAGGAGATTGGAGAGGTACTGAATAAATATTTCTCTTCAGTATTCACGCAGGGTGATGTAAATGTAGTTATGGAGAACACTGAGGTACAGGGTAGCAAGCTGGAAGGTATCGAAGTAGATAGGGAGGATGTGTTAGATATTCTCGAGGGTTTGAAGTTGGATAAGTCCCCTGGGCCGGACGGGATTTACCTAGGATTCTCTGGGAGGCAAGAGAGGAGATTGCAGAGCCTCTGGCTCTGATCTTCAGGTCGTCGTTGGTTACGGGTGTGGTTCCGGAGGACTGGAGGATAGCGAATGTGGTCCCGTTGTTCAAGAAGGGAAGAGAGACCTTCCAGGGAATTATAGGCCAGTGAGTCTTACTTCTGTTGTGGGCAAAGTATTGGAGAGAATTATTAGGAATAGGATTTATAGTTATTTAGAGAGAAATGAATTGATTGGGGATAGTCAGCATGGTTTTGTGAAGGGTAGGTCGTGCCCTACTAACCTTATTGAGTTTTTTGAAAAAGTGACCAAAGAGGTGGATGGGGGTAAGGTGGTTGATGTGGTATGTATGGACTTTAGTAAGGCGTTCGATAAGGTGGCCCATGGAAGGCTTCTGCAGAAAATGCAGATGTATGGGATTGAGGGTGATTTAGCTAATTGGATTAGGAATTGGCTAGCTGATAGAAGACAGAGGGTGGTGGTTGATGGAAGTTATTCATCGTGGAGTTCAGTTACAAATGGTGTACCTCAGGGATCTGTTTTGGGGCCCCTGCTGTTTGTAATTTTTATAAATGATCTGGATGAGGGTATTAAAGGATGGATTAGTAAATTTGCGGATGACACCAAAGTCGGAGGAGTGGTAGATAGTGAAGCGGGGTGTTATAGTTTGCAGAGAGACTTGGACAAATTGCAGAGCTGGGCCGAGAGGTGGCAAATGGAGTTTAATGCGGAAAAGGGTGAGGTAATTCACTTTGGCAGGAATAACAAATGTGTAGAGTATAGGGCTAATGGTAGGACTCTTAATAGTGTTGAAGAACAGAGGGATCTTGGTGTATATGTGCATAGATCCTGAAAGTTGGCAATCAAGTCGATAAGGTTGTTAAGAAGGCATACGGAGTCTTAGCTTTTAGTGGTAGGGGGATTGAATTTCAGAGCCGCAACGTCATGTTGCAACTGTACAAAACTCTAGTGCGGCCGCACTTGGAGTATTGTGTGCAGTTCTGGTCCCCACATTATAAGAAAGATGTGGAGGCATTGGAGAGGGTACAGAGGAGTTTACCAGGATGTTGCCTGGTATGGAAGGCAGGTCTTATGAAGAGAGGCTGAGGGATTTGAGGTTGTGTTCGTTAGAAAGAAGGCGGCTAAGAGGAGACCTTATTGAAACATATAAGATGATTAGAGGTTTAGATAGGGTGGACAGTGATAGCCTTTTTCCTAGGGTGGAGAAAGCTAGCACGAGGGGACATAGCTTTAAATTAAGGGGTGGTAGTTATAGGATGGATGTCAGAGGTAGGTTCTTTATCCAGAGGGTGGTAAGGGTATGGAATGCCCTGCCTGCTGCAGTTGTAGACGCGCCAAGTTTGGTGGCGTTTAAGAGGTTAGTAGATAAGTTTATGGACGAAAAGGGAATGGTTTAGGTTAGAGGGTCATTGCTTTTTCTTAATTGGTCGGCGCAACATCGAAGGCCGAAGGGCCTGTTCTGCGCTGTAATGTTCTACGTAGGACAAGGATAATGCTCAGTTGAAAAGCAGGATATATAAAGTGACAAGGAATTGTGGGAGACCAGAGCACCAGGAAACTTTTAGGATTGGCAGCAAAAAAACTCAAGTTTGAGAAAACTTTTAACACAGCATAAAAGTAAAACAATAAGGGTTTCTACAGATATAGAAATAGGAAGCAGATGGTTCAGGTAAACGTGGGACCTCTACTGAAAGAGGTGGATGAATCGATAACTGCTCGCAAAGGTTTTAGAGATAGTGAACCCAATGGTTGAAATTGTTTTGTGACTACCTAAATTCCAGGAGGACACCAGCAACTGGAAAACAGCCAAAATGGTCTTGTTAAAAAAAGGAGAAAGGCAGGAGGCAGGAAACAACTAACTCGTCACTTTAACATCTATTATTGGCAAGACTCTGGAGTCAATAATGAAAGAGGAAATAGCTGATTATTTAGGAAAGCAGAATATAATCAAACCTAGTCAATGTGGTTTTATGAAAGATAAATCATTACTTTAAATCTTTGAGGATGTAACAGTGAAGACAGAAAGAGGGGAACCTGTAGATGTAGTGTATTAAGATTTTCAAAAGATATTCAATAAGGTGTCTCATAAGAGGCATAAAGTAAAAGTCCATGGAATTGGAGAAAGTGTGTTAGCATGGATTGAAAACTGGCTGTCACATACAAAACAGAGTCGGACTAATCAGAGTGGAAAGATGCAACTGGTGGAGTAGCACGGGGATCAGTTCTTGGCCCGCAATAGTTCATTATTTACATTCATGACCTGAAAGGAGGAACAGAATGTAAGGTTTCCAAATTTACTGATGATACAAAGATAAGTGGAAGGGTAGGCTATGATGAGGATATTGTGATTTTGCAACAAGGTGTAGATAAATTGGGTGACTAGGTAAAAACCTGGCAAATGGAGTTTAATATGGGGAAGTGTAAGGTCACGCACTTTGGTAGGAGGCAGATTATCTAAATGGAGAGAGATCGCAGGACAGTGAACTAGAGGGAGATCTCAGTGTTCAAGCGCATGAATCACAGAAAGCTAGCAGGCAGATCCAACAAGTAGTTAAGAAGAAAAACAACATTTTGGCCTTTACTGTAAAAGGGTTGGAGTTTAAAAGCTGGGCAGTTTTACTCCAATTGGACAAATTATGGGTGAGGCCTCACCTGGAACAGTGTGTACAGTTTTAGTCCCTTTACCTGAAAAAGGATATAGTAAGATTGGAGGCAGTCTAAGGAAGTAATTCCTGGGACGAGGGGGTTGTCCTATCACGAGAGATTAAATACTTTGGGTCTGTCCTCCTTGGAGTTTAGAAGAGCGAGGGGTGACCTTATTCAAACATATAAGGTTCTGAAAGAGCTTGGGGTAAATGGCGAGATGGTTTTACCACTGGGAGTGTCTCAAACAAGGGGACACAACAACAAGATAGAGGGCCGGTCATTTAAAACTGAGGTGTGTAGAAATTTCTTCTTGCAGAGAGTGCTGAATCTCTGGAATTTGCTGCCCCAAATAATGGTGGAGACTGGATCATTAGAAATATTTAAAATGGAGATGATAAATATTTGATAGATCAAGGAATAGAGGATGATGGGGAAATGGCACAGAATAGGAGTTAGAGACTGGGATAGATCAGCCATGATGGTATTGAATGGTGGGGTAGACTGGAAGGACCTAGTGACCTAATCCTGCTTCTATTCCTTGTGTTCTTTTCTCTTTGAAATTCAAAAAGTGAAAACATATAATCCTTCTCCATTTCCTCATGCAAATCTCTATCCACGTTATATTTACGTGCATCTTATCTTAGCTTAATTCACCTCCACTTCAAATGCCCGTTTTTACATCTCAGCCTTTTGCTAATTTAGATGTTTAGCCTGACCATCTTCAATTAAACAAAAACAGAAAATGCTGGAGAAACTCAGCAGGTCTGACAGCATCTGTAGCGAGAGTCAACGTTTTGTGTCAGGCTGAACCATCTTTTGATGTCTGGCGGAGGGTCATCTAGACTCGAAACGTTGACTCTTTTCTCTCAGCTGTCAGGCGTGCTGAGTTTCACCAGCATTTTCTGTTTATTTCAGATTCCAGCATCCACAGTATTTTCCCTTTATCTTCAATTTAATTAAACTAGTTTCACGTAGTCCCCCAAGCCTCCTTCACAGTGTCCACAGGAATTGGAAAATATGATATTTCTTTCCAGCAGGTATTTGAAGGTAGCAGAAGTGAAGAGAATGGTTCAGAGCATTTAGGATCTTGGCTTCATAAATAAAGGCATTGAGTACAAATGTAGGGAGGTTATGATAAAGCTTTCTCAAGTTCCAGTTAGGCACAAGCTCAAATCTCATTACATCCAGTGTTGGACGTCACCACACTGTAGGAAGGGTGCAAAGGTCCTTGAGTGGGCGTGGAGATGATTTAACAGAACTGGTTGAGAGATGAGAGGATTTTAGCTAGGTTAGGTTGGAGAGTCTGGGTTACCTTCTTTAGTAAAAAGGAGATTGAAAGGAGTTTTGAATCAAATGTGCAGGTTTAGATCAGGCAGATAAAAAAGCAGTGGGAATTGGGACTATGGAGACACAGACAGGAGGGAATCTAAGGAAGAATGTTTCTACATGTTCAGAAGTAATGCCTTCAACCTCGATGCTCACGAGGGTGGTGGAAGCAGCAATAATGAACAATTTCAAATGAAAACTGGCTGAGTACTTGAAGGAAATATTATGGATTAAGGCATAAAGTGGGAGATGGAATGGACAGGAATAGTCAACAAAGAGGGCTTAGAGTAAAGCTCCCTCTCTACACTGTTCCCATCAAACACTCCCAGGGCAGGTACAACACGGGGCTTAATAAAGCTCCCTCAACACTGCTCCAAGTGCTATAAGGACTCCATAGCTTTTCAGGAATTCCATATTTGTTCCACTAGATATCTTAGTTTCTCTCTTGTACTGGTGTTTGTTGTTTCAAAGCAGTGCCTTACTGGGCAGTATATAGAGTTGTGTACTCACCCACATATATTCTGGATAGTCCCGCAAAGCCTTTAGTCCATTCACAACTGTGTCTCTGTCTTCATCCCAACGACGTTTACAAAAGACTATCTCCAGGAAATACCATGTCCACCCAATCAGAGGCACATACAGCAATTCCTTCTTTGCCAACACTTTGGAGCTCTGTAAATATCAGAGAAATGAATAAAACAGGTACACTTAAGCAAATCAAGACAGCTGAAAATTCTGACCATTTATAATGTTCTTTTAAATAAACAAATCAGTTAAATAAACCAATTAACAAAGTGATAGCTCCTTAAAGAGGCACTGTAGCAAAGGACAAAAGTCTAAAGGAAACATATCTTCACAATCCTCATAATTCCTCCTTGATAGCATTGTGTGTCCACCTATACATTAGGAATTAGCGGTTGAAGAAGACAGCTCACCACCACCTTCTCGAGGGCAATTGGATATCAGCAATAAATGCTGGCCCAGCCAGCCCACTTCCTTCAGGATCATATCAATTACAATAACATCACTTCTCTGATCTGTAGACATCTATACTTGACTCCCACACCCTATGCCCCCACCATACATCACCCAACAAACCAAGCATATCCTAAAACTCATTGACCAGATCTCTAGCTCTCACTGCCAAGTGTTCAACCCAACTACACTCACAATGGTGGATTTTTTAAATGCTTTTAGCTATATTAACACTCTCATCATCCTGCCAGAACCTTTTCAGTTCCGGCACGGTTCATTAGTGTTTATTGGGATCATCACCCAGAACACTGCAAAATAAAACATAAAATCAAGAAATGCACACAGAGGGATTAGTAGCAACAGATTCGAAACCAATTGTAAAGTCCCTGCTCCAAACACTGAAAAAAGAAAGGGGAATCAAATTAAAATAGGAGCATGTGGGACTTTTGTCCTTTGCTACAGTGCCTCTTTAAGGAGCTATCACTTTGTTAATTGGTTTATTTAACTGATTTGTTTATTTAAAAGAACATTATAAATAGGAGACAGTTGGGACCCGGGATTTGAGCAATGAGTATTTACAGTGGACAAAGTCAATAAACTCAGCAAGAAAAGTTTGTCTCTTAGCTTTGATTTCAACAAGTAGCTAGAATCCTGTTAAACAAGGAGCAAAGTGGTCTATTCCACAGACGTCGCAAAAAAGGTTAGTGTTACTGACCCCTAGGATGCCGTATCTCTCACACATGGTCCAACCGCAGAGGAAATCAATCTCAAAGTTGTGATTTAAGATGACAATAACGTGTTCTTTGCCAAATTTGTCCACCGTGGCTTGGTCTGTAAAGAGTGTACATTCGGTGCCTGACCACCATTCCAGCAGCAAAACCAGCTCTACAGACACAGAGAGCAAAGAGCCAAGATTAACAAGCATATCAGGAGCACATAGACCACATCAATCCAGCTTGCCAGAAGAGAGATTTAAAATAAGAAACATCAATCATCAGGGACAGGGAGTAAAATGTGTTCTGAGCCATTTGCTCAAAGACAATGTGGAAGAGTGTCTGAAATGTTACTCACTGGCAGCGAAATTTCAACAGCAAGAAACCTGGCACAAACCCAGTCATTACTGAAAACTTCTATTATTTGGAGTTCTTCCTGGAAACTTTTGCCAGTGCGTTGTAATCAAAAATCTGCCTCTACACTGTCCCCCATCAAACACTCCCAGGACAGGTACAGCACAGGGTTAGATACAGAGTAAAGCTCCCTCTACACTGTCCCCCCATCAAATACTCCCAGGAGAGCTACAGCACGGGGTTAGATACAGAGTAAAGCTCCCTCTACACTGTCCCCCCATCAAACACTCCCAGGACAGGTACAGCACGGGGTTAGATACAGAGTAAAGCTCCCTCTACACTGTCCCCCCATCAAACACTCCCAGGACAGGTACAGCACGGGGTTAGATACAGAGTAAAGCTCCCTCTACACTGTCCCCCATCAAACACTCCCAGGACAGGTACAGCACGGGGTTAGATACAGAGTAAAGCTCCCTCTACACTGTCCCCCATCAAACACTCCCAGGACAGGTACAGCACGGGGTTAGATACAGAGTAAAGCTCCCTCTACACTGTCCCCCATCAAACACTCCCAGGACGGACAGCACGGGTTAGATACAGAGTAAAGCTCCCCTACACTGTCCCCCATCAAACACTCCCAGGACAGGTACAGCACGGGTTAGATACAGAGTAAAGCTCCCTCTACACTGTCCCCATCAAACACTCCCAGGACAGGACAGCACGGGTTAATACAGAGTAAAGCCCCTCTACACTGTCCCCCATCAAACACTCCCAGGACAGGACAGCACGGGTTAGATACAGAGTAAAGCTCCCCTACACTGTCCCCCATCAAACATCCCAGGACAGGGACAGCATAGGGTTAGATACAGAGTAAGCTCCCTCTACACTGCCCCATCAAACACTCCCAGGACAGGTACAGCACGGGGTTAGATACAGAGTAAAGCTCCCTCTACACTGTCCCCCCATCAAACACTCCCAGGACAGGTACAGCACGGGGTTAGACAAAGAGTAAAGCTCCCTTTACACTGTCCCCATCAAACACTCCCAAGAAAATACAAGGTTAACATTAGGTAAATACATGTGTGATATAACTCAGTGCCCAAGCGGAACCATATCCACTCAGAGGTAGCTTTCTGATCAGGGAAGCAGCCCCATTTTGTTCCAGGTGTGCTGGTACTCGAGAATAATGCAGTAAGGGAGGAGGAGACAGAGGGTAGTAGTGGAAGGCTCTTTTTCCGGCTGGAAGCCTGTCACTAGTGGAGTGCCACAAGGCTCAGTACTAGGTCCTCTTCTATTTGTGGTCTACATAAACGACTTGGAAGTAGGGGTAGGTGGTGAGATCAGCAAATTTGCTGATGACACCAAGATGCTTGGATTGGCGGGTACAGAAGAGCAGTGTCAGGCAATACAACAGGACATAGACAGGTTGGTAGACTGGGCAGATAGATGGCAAATGGAATTTAATCCGGATAACTGCGAGGTGATGCATTTTGGCCGGAAAAATGTAGAAGAGAGTTATAGGATAAAAGGTAAAACTATACGGAGCATAGAGACGCAGAGAGACTTGGGGGTGCAGGTTCACAAGTCTCTGAAGGTGTCCTCACAGGTGGAGAAGGTGATAAAGAAGGCGTATAGTATGTCAGCTTTCATAGAAAAGGGTATAGAATACAAGAGTAGGAGTTTGATGTTGCAGTTGTATAGAACTTTGGTTAGGCCTCACTTGGAATACTGCGCCCAGTTCTGGTCTCCGTACTATCGAAGGATGTGGAGTCCTTGGAGAGAGTGCAGAGGAGGTTTACCAGGATGCTGCCTGGTATGGAAGGACTGTCTTATGAGGAACGATTAGATAGACTGGGGTTGTTTCCCTTCAAAGACGTCGGCTTAGAGGGGTCTCATAGAGGTGTATAAGATTATAAGGGGTATAGATAGAGTAAATGGAGGTAAACTTTTTCCACCTTCAGAAATGGATAGGACGAGGGGTCATGGCCATAGGGTGAGGGGGGCTATGTATAGGACGAATATTAGAGGGCAGTTTTTCACACAAAGGGTAGTGGGGGTGTGGAATGCACTGCCGAGTAAGGTGGTGGGAGCAGGCACGCTGGGGCTGTTTAAGGGTCTCTTGGACAGCCACATGAGCGGTATGCAGATAGAGGGATATAGTAGGACTGTTTAACTACGGCTTTTTTCCACAGGTAATTCGGTCCATACTTGACCAACATTGAGCATGCATTCGGCAGGTGGTGCGAGTACAGCTCTTGGATGTTGATTCATGGGTTGCCTGGTACCTCATGTCGTAAATGAGTGCTTTATGTGGACCATCTGAAGGGCACCATGACAGCTCAGAGACTATCGATGTGGCTGTGCAGACACTTGGAATTGGGCCGGTGTCTGCGGGAGTTTGCGCGTTCTCCCCGTGGTTGCGTGGGTTTTCTCCGGGCACTCCGGTTTCCTCCCACAACCCAAAAATTCGCTCTTAGGCTGATTGGGAAACAAATTGTCCCTATGGTGAGAATTTTCCATATTAGGAATAATATATATATTATTATATAGGAATATTAAAATAGGATAATGGATTTGCTACTATATAGTATGACGGCGGCGCGGGCTCGTTGGGCCAAAGGGCCTGTTTCCCGTGCTGTGTTGCTTAATAATAAAAAAAAAATAAGGATGAAACATGTGGGAATTAAGTCAACAATAAGCAGGATTTTTATAGAAATAGGCCACAACCGTATCTTCCAATCCCAGTAAATGTGAAATGTGTGCCGAGCATAATCAGACCAGGGAGAGGACTGCGATGAATACTCACGGCTCCAAAGAGAGTAAGCAAGTCGACAGTTGAGATGCCGATATAGCTGCTTGTTGATTGGCCAGATCGGGAGGGTGCACAGTTGGATGAAGTTGATGAACAAGCCGCTGACAACAAACACAAATCCAAGTAAAAGGTGAATGATGAACTGCGTCTTCAGGTAGGCAATCACACTCATCTTTTAATCAGTAACGTTTACAAGGCCCCTCACTCAGAATTACCGTCCTGCAACAGACAGAAAAACAAGCCATCAATTTAACACTCACACTCTGGCACAAGAAAGGTGGAGGGTTCTCAGTTCACCCTCTAATCTCATGTCACCATTGGATATTTCATTAATTACCTTCAAACTGCGTCCTCCAATATCATCCTACCTGCCACTGGAAACACTTTCAGAAAGAGATGACAGGATTTGGGCGAAATTGATGGGATTGAGGATTAAATGGCGGCAAGGGGGAGGGAGGCAGCAGCTGGGGCTGAAGTGAGAGACAGTGAGTCCAGGATGGAGTTGGGAGTGGTTTGATAGTCGACATCATAGTGGAAGGACAATACAATGAGTTTTATGTCATTCACATGAGAAATTTCCTCGATAAAGGGGCTACCTTATGAAGAAAGGTTGAAAAGGGTGTGCCTGTATCCATTGGATTTCTGAAAAGTAGGGGAATCTTATTTAACACATCAGATTCTGAAAGTTTTTTTTTCTTGTATGGTAATATAGTATTGGGGCCACAGTTTAATTTAAGGAGTTTCCCATTTCAGATAGAGGTGAGGAGAAATATTTTCTCTCCAAGTGTTGCTGATTCTTTGGAATTTTCTTCCTGAGAGGAAGAGGAGGTGGTTTGGGCATTGAAAATATTCAAAGCTGAGTTAGACAGAGATTAGCTCCAACAGGGTTATGGGAGCCACACAGGAAAGTGGAGATGGGACCAAGATGAGAGCAGCCATGATCTTATTGAATGGCAGAGCAGGTTTCAGGGGCCAAGTTAACTACTCCTGCTCCTATTCCTTATGATCTTACTGCTGTTTAGCATCACAAAACCAAGACTGTATCACACCCATTGTAGGCAAGCTCTCCACTTGACCGTAGGATGGGTCACATGGCTCTCTCTCCCTATAAGAAGTCTCGCAACATCAGGTTAAAATCCAACAAGTTTATTTGATAGCACAAGCCACAAGCTTTCGGAGCACTGCCCCTTCATTAGGTGAGTGGGAATTCTGTTCACAAACAGGGCAAATAAAGACACAAACTCAATTTACAAAATAATGGTTGGAATTTGAGTCTTTACAGCTAATGAAGTCTTAAAGATACAGACAATCTGAGTGGAGAGAGGGTTAAGCAGAGCTTAAAGAGACAGGGCAGTTAGTGAAATTTTACAAGCCTAAGCAAGTCATGGGGGTTACAGGTAGTGTGACATGAGCCCAAGATCCTGAGTGAGGCTGTCCTCACGTGTGTGGAACTTGGTTATCAGTTTCTGCTCAGTAACTCTGAGCTGTCGTGAAGGCAGTTTTGGATAATGCTGACCCAAGACTGGTCAGAGGCTGAATGCCCATGACTGCTGAAGTATTCCCCGACTGGAAGACAACAGTCTTGCCAGGTGATTGTCGAGTGATATTCATTCATCCGTTGTCATAGCATCTGCAAGGTCTCCTCAATGTACCATGTCTCGGGATATCCTTTTCTGCAGCTTATCAGGTAGACAACATTGGTCGAGTTGCAAGAGTATGTACCGTATACCTGGTGGATGGTGTTCTCACGAGAAAATGGCATCCATGTTGATGTTCCAGCACATCTAGCAGAGGTTGCTATGGCAGAGTTGTGTGGTGTTGTGGTCACTGTTCTCCTGAAGGCTGGATGGTTTGCAGCAGAGAATGATCTATTTGGGGTCATGCGGTTGTTTGTAGGCAAGAAGTGGGAGCGTGCGGATGGCCTTGGTGAGATGTTCGTCTTCAGTGACATGTTGAGGGCGCCAGAGAAAATGTCATAGCTTCTCCACTCCGGGGAAGTACTGGATGACATAGAACGTAGAACATTACAGCACAAACAGGCCCACAAGTTGTGTCGATCATATCCCTACCTACCAGGCCATAAAACTATCTGTAACTCCCAATCCCATTAAGTCCCATGTACTCATCCAGAAGTCTTTTAAAAGACCCCAGTGAGTTCGCCTCTACCACCACTGACAGCAACCGATTCCATTCACTCACTACCCTCTGAGTGAAAAACTTACCTCTAACATCTGCATGATGAAGGGTACTCTGTCCGCCATGTCCCACATTTGTCTTCTGAGGAGGTTTTGCACTGTGGCGCGTCAGAACTGTCGATCGATGAGTCGAGCATCATATCCTGTTCTTATGAGGGCATCTTTCAGCATCTGAAGGTGTCTGTTGCCATCCTCCTCATCTGAGCAGATCCTGTGTATACGGAGGGTTTGTCCGTCAGTAAGAGTCTTTTCTTCCTGTTGAACACTTCAGCGGTCACAGACAGTCAGCATCAGATCTTCAGATAAGCATTCTCCAAGGCAGCCTTCATAGCACACAACGCAGAGTCATTGAGCAGAGACTGATAGCCAAGTTCAGCACACAAGGACAGCCTCAACTGGGATCTTGGGTTTACGTCATGCTATCTGTATCTCCCATGACTTGCCTGGGCTTGCAAAATCTCATTAACTATCCTGGCTTGAGACAACACACATCTCTTTAACCTCTGCTGAACACTCTCTCCACCCACATTGTCTATACCTTTAAGATTTGATTACCTATAAAGATTCACATTCCAATGATTATTTTGTAAATTAAGTTTTGTCTTTACATGCCTTGTTTGCAAACAGAATTCCCACTCATCTGATGAGGTGGCAGCACTCCGAAAGCTTGTGCTACCAATAAACCTGTTGGATTTTAACCTGATGTTGAGAGACTTCTTACTGTGTTTACCCCAGTCTAACGCCGGCATCTCCACATTACGTCTCTCACTGCCCAGTTGATGAATGAATCACTGGAGCTGATTTCTGAAGTGTACTGGCCTTCAATTCTCAGTGTGTAAATAGGACTGTTGCTGTCCGTCTGTTCCTAGGGTCAGCGATACTTTCCATAGTTGTTTCTCTCTGAAAGCAGTTTGTTGAGCACTGTCTAAGGGATCTTGGGGAGCAGCTATTCACATTGATGTAACTGACTCCTTTCCATAAACCAGAAGCATTGTATAACAGTGCTGTCTAATATTGAGGCAGCCCAGTACACAGATCATAAGAGACAAGGAAACAAGCCATTGATTCTACTTCTATTATTGTAGAATTTTCTTGTTTATCACAGGGTGCAAAGGCCCCACAGCTTACACAACTAAAGAGAAATTTAGAAAGGGAACATTTATATAGAAACAAAATTCAAATGGGTTAAAAAAGATGGACTATAAAGTATAGGCCAGCTCACTGTGGAAGGTGACCTGAGGAAGAAATGTGATGATAAAGAGATGGAATAACAACCATGGGAGATTTGAACTGCCTCAAATAAACTTGTCCAAAGTTGTGAAAGGGAGCAGAGGGTGTGTTAGCTTGTGCAGAATATTAATAGGTTATACGTACAGAAAATATTTTTGCTGTAGGGGGTCCAAAAACAAGGAATCTAAATGGAAGACAGTCATTAATACATACAATGGGAATTCCAGAGAAACTTCTTTACCCAGAGAGTGGAGAAAACGTGGAGCCCATTTGCTCTCACAGAGAGTGTTTGAGGTGAATAGTGCAGATACAGGTAAATACTGAAAGAAAAAGGATTTGAAGCTTATGCTGCTATAGTGAGAAGCAATAGAATGGGAGGCGGCTCAGGTGGAATGTATGTACCAGCACAGACCAATCAGACCCAATGGCCTGTTTCTACACTGCAGATTCTAGGTAAAAGTCCATCATGATACAGTTATCCCAATCCAATTCAGAAAACAGTGGAGCAGCAAGATCAAATCATATAGAAGCCACAGCATAAAAATTCATCTATGCCAGCGTGTGCTCCCATCCTCATTCAACAATCCAATCAGCATATTCTTGATACCTTTCTCCCTTGTCAATTTAACTTCACCTTAAGTATGTTAGAGCTCTGAGACTCAACTATTCTGTGATGCTTCTGCATAATTGCTTCCTGAAATCATTAACATTCTTGTAGAGATGCTGGTGTTGGATTGGGTAGCACAGTAAGAAGTGCACTTTCTTAACTGCCTTAGGTTAAGATTCTTAATTTTGCTGTCTTCATAAGTGGAAACATCTTATCAAACCTTGCCTTAATTGAAAAGATTTTAACTTATAACCTTCTCTATTCTCAAGCAAACAGCCAGATATTAATGGAGCAAACTTTGCCCATACTAAATGGTTACCTCTGGTTATATATCCAGAAAATAAGAATAAATGAATCTGAAAGGAAATCTCAGCAACACAGAACTGAATGAAGAAGCTACCCAGGGCCAAATACTGAGAGTGAGATTTATGAGGACAGGTTGAATGAACAGGTGTATATTGCCTTGAGTTTAAAAGATTAAGGGATAATCTAATTCATCTGTTTAAGATTATTAAAGGAGATGGGAATGCAGTTGGAGAAACTGTTTTTTCTAATGCAGGGGTCCAGAACAAGGGGAAAGTACCTTAAATTAGAACTATTGACTCGTGATGTCAAAAGGCACTGTTTCACACAATGGACAACCATGCAGCAAGACCTGGACAAGTGGCAAAGACACTCAAATCACTTGTCAAGGAATGACCATCCCCAGTGAGAGAAAATCTAATCATCGCCCTTGACAACTAATGGCATTACCATTGCTGAATCCCCCACCTTCAACATCATTGACCAAAAACTCAACTGATTGCCACATAAATACGGCGGCTCCCTGAGCAGCTCAGAGACTGGGAATCCTGCAGCAATAAACGCACCTCCGAACTCCCCAAAGTCTGTGCACCATCTACACTGCACAAGTCAGCAATCTGATGGAATACTCTCTACTCGTCTGGATGAGTGCAGCTCCAACACTTAAGAAGCTCAACACTATCCAGGACAAAGTAGCCCACTTGATTGGGGTTCTCTATCCCAGAGAATTGTTGAATTGATTTAAGCTGAGTTTTTCAGGGAATTAAGGGAATGGGAAGCCTGCGGAAAAATGCAGAGGAAGCTGAAGGGTTTCCATGATTGTACTGAGCAGCACAGCAAGCTAGAAGGGTGAATCCTATTTTTTTTTTTACACACACTACACAGTGTGGTGAATATGAGAGTGTGTGCACATGATCACATACAACAACTGAAAGCGTTCTCATTGCCAAAAGCTTCAGAATATGACTGTGGAGTAACTCTGTACAAATTGTTATACGTGGTTAACAGCCTAAAAGAGAGGTCCAATTCTGAAGTCAGTTAAAAAGCAAAAGGATTTGAGAAGCAGTAAAGAATAAAGTCTGGTAACTAACAGGAATCAATCAGGCCCCATTAGGAATACAGCTTCCTTTTAGAGAGAGAGCAAGTGACAAAATTACTCAATCATAGAATACTACACTGCAGGTACAAAACCCCGAGGTCACGTACTAACTGATTCAAGAACAGCTTTTTCCCTGCTGCCTTAAAGAACATAGAACATAGAACATTACAGCACAGAACAGGCCCTTCGGCCTTCGATGTTGTGCCGACCAAAATAAAAAGCAATGCCCCTCCAAACTAAACCATTCCCTTCTCTTCCATATACTTATCAATTAACCTCTTAAACGCCACCAAACTTGGCGCATCTACAACAGCTGCAGGCAGGGCATTCCACTCCCTAATCACTCTTTGAGTAAAGAACCTACCTCTGATATCCGTCCTATAACTCATACCCCTTAATTTAAAGCTGTGTCCCCTCGTGCTAGCTTTCTCCATCCTAGGAAAAAGGCTATCACTGTCCACCCTATCTAAACCTCTAATCATCTGATATGCTTCAATAAGATCCCCTCTTAGCCGCAAAAGTTTTGAATGGTTTTGAATGAACACACTTTGCATTAAGTTGATTTTTCTCTACACTCCAGCTATGACTGTAGCATTACATTCTGCATTCTTGCATTTCCTTCTCTATGAATAGCATGCACTACCTCAATAAAGCATAAGAAACAATGCTTTTTACTGTATAATAACAAATCAAAATCAAACCAGAAGGCGCCCTTCAGCCCATCACGTCTGCACTGACACATGAAAGGCCCTGACCTGCCCACCTAATCCCACTTGCCAGCACTTGGCCCATAGCCTTGAATGTTATGATATGCCCAGTACTCATCCAGGTACTTTTTAAAGGATGTGAAGCATCCCTCCTCCACCACCCTTCCAGGCAGCGCATTCCAGTGCATACTCAATGTATTGCGTGAGATCAGCTTCTCCAGCAGTAACCAGGACTACAGCATCAGAACAGGGGAATTATAAACTTGTCACAGTTCATATGCAATTTATACAGTGTTAACCACAAGCGGTGAAGAACTGGATTTCTAGGAAACCTCTGTCACACAACTCAAAGCCAACGTTGCGCTGTAATTGGTGATCTCCATCTGCAGCAACATTCTGCGCATTGCTCCCTCTCTCAGCTTCAAATAAAGAAAAATAACGGTACAGAACAGCGTTGCTAAGCAACATGAGGCTTAGCTGCTGATAATGGAACACTGGCACATCAACAAATTCTTTATGAACAAAGCAGTTGTCAAACAGTTTCTCTACGGGATAATCAGTCACTATCAGCTGCAACAGAACCCAAGAGGATGAGGAGGATCAACACCTACTCTTCCTGACTCTGTCTTAGAGACTGTTACTGAGTGGGGACCACTCAATCCTGGCTCAGGAGTCTGGCTTCCAACCCAAATTATGAGGCCGCACCGCCGGAGGGCGGGTGCCGAGGGAGGGCCGCACCGCCGGAGGGCGGGTGCCGAGGGAGGGCCGCACCGCCGGAGGGCGGGTGCCGAGGGACTCCTTCATCACTCTTGGTGAGAGTCGTAATGGATATACTGAATCTCCTTTGTCTTTTGAGAGAGGTGTTTGGTGGGCTTTCTTAACTATAGTGTTGGCATGGGGGCAGGGGGTGTTGGTATTGCGTGCAATGGGGTTGAGAACATAGAACATTACATTGCAGAACAGGCTCTTCGGCCTTCGATGTTGCGCCGACCAATTAGGAAAAAGCAATGACCCTCTAACCTAAACCATTCCCTTCTCTTCCACAAACTTATCTACTAACCTCTTAAACGCCACCAAACTTGGCGCATCTACAACTGCTGCAGGCAGGGCATTCCACTCCCGAACCACCCTTTGGGTAAAGAACCTGCCTCTGATATCCGTCCTATAACTATCACCCCTTAATTTAAAGCTGTGTCCCCTCGTGCTAGCTTTTTCCATCCTAGGAAAAAGGCTATCACTGTCCACCCTATCTAAACCTCTAATCATCTTATATGTTTCGATTAGGTCCCCTCTTAGCCGCCTCCTTTCTAACGAAAACAACCTCAAATCCCTCAGCCTCTCTTCATAAGACCTGCCCTCCATACCAGGCAACATCCTGGTAAACCTCCTCTGTACCCTCTCCAATGCCTCCACATCTTTCTTATAATGTGGGGACCAGAACTGCACACAATACTCCAAGTGCGGCCGCACTAGAGTTTTGTACAGTTGCAACATGACGTTGCGGCTCCGAAATTCAATCCCCCTACCAATAAAAGCTAATTGTCCGGACTAAACTCCACCTGCCATTTCTATGCCCGAGTTTCCATCTATTTATATTCTGTTGTATCCTCTGATAATCCCCAGCACTCAGCAACTCTAATCTTTGTGTCATCTTCAAACTTACTAATCAGACCACCCACATTTTTCTCTAGATCATTTATATATACTGCAAACAATAGAGATCTCAGCACTGATCCCTGAGGAACACCATAGCTACTGATCTCCATTCTGAAAAACACCCTTCCACTGATATTCTGTCTTCAGCCAGTTCTGTATCCACTTCGCCAGCCCTCCCCGAATCCCATGTGATTTTTGTTTTTGCATCAGTCTGCCACGTGGGACCTTGTCAAATGCCTTGCTAAAGTTCATATAAACTACATCCACAGTCTTTCCCTCGTCAATTATCTTTGTCACCCCTTCAAAAACCTCGATCAAGTTGGTGAGACAGGATCTTTCCCCTGCAAACCCATGCCACCTGTTACTTACTAGTCCATTTTCCTCCAAATATGCAAATATCCTGTCCCTCAGTATCTTCTCCGAAAGATTCCCCACTACGGATATCAGGCTCACCAGCCTGTAATTTCCAGGATTATCCCTGCTTCCTTTCTTGAACAAGGGAACACTGACTGTTCTCCAGTCCTCTGGAACCTCGCCTGTGATCCAAGAGGATGTGAAGATATTTAAGACCCCAGCTATTTCTCTCTTTGCATACTGCAGTAACCTGGGATAGATCCCATCCTGCTCCGGGGACTTGTCTCTCAATGCAATTTAAGATACTCAACACTTCTATAAATTGACATTCTCTAGAGTGTTCACACACCCATCCCTGACCTCAATATCCATAACGTCCTCCTCCTTGGTGAATACCAATATAAAATACTCATTAAAAATTCACCACTTCCTGTTAGTTCATGCATAACTTCTCTCCATTGTCCTTGAGTGGACTCAACGATGTTTAAGTTCCTTCCTACTTCCACTATACTCCTCAAGGGCTTTGTCAGTTTGTAGATGCTTAGACCAGTGAATACTTCCTTTTTCCTTTTGACTAAGCTTACAATTTCCCTTCTCATCCATGGTTCCCAAATCCGGCCATTTCTCTTTCATTTTTGCAGGGAAATGTCTGTCCTGCACTTCAAACAATGATCTCCCACATGCCAAATGGAGATTTGTCATCGAATGGCTGTTTCCAATCCACATTCCCCAGTTCCTTCTAAATGTGAAGTACTGGGCCCTCGCCCAATTAAACATCCTCATCTGGGGGCCACTCTTGTCCTTATCCATCATGAAACTGGGATGGTGTGACATTGGTGAGATTTGAAAATATGGCAGGAGTGGGCTTGTAAAATACATTTAAATGAGGTTCTCACCCTTTGTAGTGAGGTTCACACCCACATTGTCGGCAAAGGGATAGGGAAAATTGTGGAATGTGTTCTCTCCGGAGAGAATCCGTTCGCCAACTCTCTCTAGATTTTCATACCACATTACTGCCCAGAATGGAGATCACCTCACTCTTTAAACTCCAGCAAATATCCACTCAACTTACTCTCCCTGTCCCAGGATAATCTAGCAACATGGAATTACAGAGACAGGGGTGGAAAACCATCTTTGATTCCTCAGTGTGTGACTTGGTTTAAAAACAAATTAACATTTTAATTCTTCAGTCTCACAATCCCAGTATCAGAGGAAATGACGGGTTACGTAGACAGAAACCAAAAACTGCAGCCCAGAATAACAACCACTCAAATTACTCACAGAGAGATCACCATGCCAGAAACCAAAAAGAAGTGAAGTTATAGAGAAACACTGGCCATTTACCACCCCTCTGGGAAAGTAGGGGAACTCTGCTTTCACACAGGAAGGACTACCTGATATAGCAGCCAGAAAACCTACTCAACAGGCAAAACTAAGGTGCTGCTGTGTTCCATTCAGTCCATCTCCACACCCCTACAGCAGCAAGCTGCAGCCAGGGGCTTGTTCCACCATGACTCAATCTATCCAACCACACACATTCAGCTGACTCAGGTACCAGAATCGTACTGGGAAGACAGCATCAGGTCACGCTGAACACTTAAAGCAGCAGCCGGAAATCCAAAAGAAAAACAGCAAATGCCTGAAAAACTCAAGAGGTCGGGCAGCGTCTGCAGAAAGGGAAAAACAGTTAGTGATACAGATTCCAAACATTAACTCTGTCTCTTTCTACAGATACTGCCAAACCTGCTGAGTTTATCCAGCATTTTCTGTTTTGATATCACTACACTGTGCTCAGCTATATTCTCTCCAGGAGTTTCCCACATATCAGCAGATTGTGGTCCTCCTGGACACATTTACCACTCCAACATCAAAAAATGATCTCTTGTTAGGGTCAGGAACTAAGTTTGAAGATTACATCAAAGGGAATAGGCACAGTCTGACCAAATCTAAATGGAATGGTGGAAGGAACAAATTGAACAATAATGAGACTAAAGAAATGATTCATTCAGCAGCCCTGAAAGCAGCAAGTTGAAATTACAATAAAAACATAGAGAGGAGAAGGAACTAAAGTCAGCAACATGCTCCAGAGCCAATACCTACATTCAATAAACAATCACCCCCTCGTTCACGTTGCTGTGGGTGGGTCTGAGAGTCACAGTCAGATCAGATAAGATTGGCAGATTTCCTCCTGAAAGGACATTAAATTAAATAGATGGATGTGTACATCAATACAGGATTTTTGTGACCTTCATGACAGACACAAGCTTTCTTTCCATGTTTATTTAAACTCCCCGGTTAGTATAGTGGGATCTCAACTGTCCAGATCTGAGTTACATAACCTCTGTGCTACTGTGTACTTTAGAATATTT
Source organism: Sphyrna mokarran (assembly GCA_024679065.1). Classification (NCBI taxonomy): domain Eukaryota; kingdom Metazoa; phylum Chordata; class Chondrichthyes; order Carcharhiniformes; family Carcharhinidae; genus Sphyrna; species Sphyrna mokarran. Next base: position 1,868,426 of record JAGIQG010000013.1, on the reverse strand, counting down.
GTGGAAGGTGAACATTGATATAACACTAGATACAGGGTGTTCAGTACAGTTGGTCTATGTGGGGACTTGAACAACTATCCTTTAACTAGAATCTCTGCTCTGTCATTCTCAGCCAATTTGCTACTGATTCTGCCATTTGATTGGCTTCTTAACTAGGGCTTCCCTTATTAAAGGCTTTTGAAAATCCAACTATGATGCACTGCATTACTCAGATCACTCCCCGGGGAGATAGTGGTGTAGTGATAATGTCACTGGTCTAGTAATCCAGAGCTCCAGGGTAACGCGCTGAGGAACTGGGTTCAAATCCCACCATGGCAGGTGGAAATAAAGATATAGATTGCCACTCTAACAGAGAAAGATTAAGTTACTGTTCAGAATATATAATCACTGCTGCCCTACACTTACACATTCTATTTAAAAAGTACTGGCTATTTTGGAAATAAAGATGGGCACAATCTAATGTTACAGAACTCAGTGAACTGTCCATCCAAACAGAGATCAAAATCCAACAGTGTAACTGATTGTCCAAACCAGAGTAGCCAGTAAGACCCATCCTTCCACTAGTTAGTGCTTCTGTCCCAGGGCAGCAGACCTCCTGCTGTAAATGAGCCAGATACAACCCAATGCCTCAAAAGAGCCCCCCGTGCAATCTCTGCTCTCTGAGGTTCTCCTGTCCTCACGTGGTTCACTCTGCATATGACAATAAACACCACAGCAGCTGTGACAAAGCGGGTGGGCCAGCTTTCACTGGGAAAAGGCATAGCAGAGCGAGACCCAGAAACACTGATTAGAAATCACTCAGTCACAGATCTGATCAGCTAGACAACAGGTAAGCATCAAGTCAATAACAGCTGATGCTGAACTAGATGACACTGGCCATCTAGTCACTAGGACACTGCATGGCACCATCTCAAACACCAAACCAGCCCTGAGGCGCTGATAGGTGTGCTGACTGTAAACACACCTTTCCAATCTCTACAATCATCTTTCAAGTTGTTGTCACTTACAGCTTGATCAGTTGAGCCCAGCAGACAGTAACAGCAGTTAACAGAAGCTGACAAATTGGCCCTGGTCTCTGCTCTCAATCTGCCTCCTTTCAGTCTTAGATTATTGCATGGTCAGTCCTGAGAGTGAACACATCAGCCAAGGACACACAGCTGACGTGTTTGTTAACAGCCATGAAGTCATTCTGATGTCATGGCATGTCAACAGGATGAGACAAAGAATCTTAAGAGCAGCATTCCTCATTTGTTGAGGAACACGTAAAAAAGAAATTGTCCACAACCTAGGGTTTGCTGCTCACTCACACAGGAACAGAATTCCAGAAAAACAATAACAGCTACAGTGCAACACAGACAAAAAATTCACCCACAGTGACAGCTACATAACAACCTTTGGACAAGGACAAGGACAAGGGAATTATACCATAGCTAATCACAAACTCTGGACACGTACCAATCAGCTGATCACCCCAACCCCATGCTATTGAAGTCAAAGTACAAAGGGCAGGCTGGAATGCTCAGAAGTCACACTGCCACATCACCAGTATCCCACTTCACATAAATCCTACCCTCACCTCAGCAGCTCACAACTACTGCAACAATCTTCAAATCAAATGTTTACTTTATAAAGGGAATCAGTCGAGAGGACACAGTTCATTGCATTACATATTCTTACAAAAACAACTCACAACCAACATGGGGTGGCACAGTAGCTAGCACTGCTGTTTCATAACACCAAGGACTTGGGTTTGATTCCAGCTTGGGTCACCGTCTGTGTGGAGTTTGCACATTCTCCTCATGTCTGCGTGGGTTTCCTCTGGTTTCCTCCCACGTTGTGAAAGGCACGCTAATTAGGTACATTGACCCAAATAGGTGCCAGATTGTGGCAACAAGGGGTATTTCACAGTAACTTCATTGCAGTGTTAATGTAAGCCTTACTTGTGACGAATAGAAATAAATTTTGTGTCAATGTGGACTTTAGCAAACCCTCTGGCTAGATCCACATGGTAGGTTGTTGCATAAGGTTAAATCTCACAACATCCAGGGTGAGGTATCCAATTGTATAAAAATTGGCTTGATGACAGAGAACAGAGAGTGGTTGCAGAGGATTGTTTATCAAAGTGGAGGCCTGTGATCAACATTGTACTTCAGGAATCGGTGCTGGGTCCACTGTTATTTGTCATTTATATTAATGATTTGGATGAGAATTTAGTAGTCATGGTTAATAAGTTTGCAGATGATAACAAGATTGGTGGTATAGTGAAGGTGGTATAGTGGGTAGTGAAGAAGGTTATATAGGATTGCAACAGGATCTTGATCAATTGGGCTAGTGCGCTGGTGAATGGCAGATGGAGTTTAATTTAGATAAATATGAGGTGATACATTTTGATAGAGTGAACCAGAGCAGGACTTACTCAGTTAATAGTAGAGCGTTGGGGAGAGTTACAGAACAAAGAGATCTCGCGGTACATGTTCATAGATCCTTGAAAGTGGAGTCACAGGTGGACAGAGTGGAGAAGAAGGCATTCGACATGCTTTGTTTCGTCGGTCAGAACATTGAATACAGGGGTTCGGACGTCTTGTTGAAGTTGTACAAGACATTGGTAAGGCCACACTTGGAATACTGTGTGCAATTCTGGTCACCCTATTATAGAAAGGATATTATTAAACTAGAAAGAGTGCAGATTTACTAGGATGTTACTGGGACTTGATGGATTGAGATATAAGGAGAGGCTGGATAGACTGGACTTTTTTCTCTGGAGCATAGGAGACCAAGGAGTGATCTTATAGAGTCTATAAGATAATGAGGGGCACAGATTAGCTAAATAGTCGATATCTTTTCCCAAAGGCTGGGGAGTCCAAAGTTTAAGTTGAGAAGAGAGAGATGCAAAACAGTCCAGGGGGGCATTTTTTTCTTCCCCATACAAAGCATTTAGACAGTTCCATGGGTACAGAGGACACATGGGTACACCGCAGGCAAGTGGCATTAGCTTAGTCGTTTAAAAAAAGCAGCACAGACAAGTAGGGCCGAAGACCCTGTTTCCATGCTGCATAACTCTAACCATTAACAACAAATCATGGCTATACACTTCACCAGTACCATACCCTAGTGTTATACAGCAACAGCCCCATCCCCCACCAGCACTGGACTCCAGCGTTATACAGTGACAGACCCGTCCCCACCAGTACTATACCCCAGTGTTATACAGTGACAGACCCATCCCCACCAGTACTGTACCCCAGTGTTATACAGCGACAGACCCATCCCCACCAGTACTGTACCCCAGTGTTATACAGTGACAGACCCGTCCCCACCGGTACTGTACCACAGTGTTATACAGCAACAGACCCATCCCCACCAGTACTGTACCCCAGTGTTATACAGCAACAGCCCCATCCCCCACCAGCACTGGACTCCAGCGTTATACAGTGACAGACCCGTCCCCACCAGTACTATACCCCAGTGTTATACAGTGACAGACCCATCCCCACCAGTACTGTACCCCAGTGTTATACAGCGACAGACCATCCCCACCAGTACTGTACCCCAGTGTTATACAGCGACAGACCCATCCCCACCAGTACTGTACCAGTGTTATACAGCAACAGACCCATCCCCACCGGTACTGTACCAGTGTTATACAGCAACAGACCCATCCCCACCAGTTCTGTACCACAGTGTTATACAGCAACAGACCCATCCCCACCAGTACTGTACCACAGTGTTATACAGCAACAGACCCATCCCCACCGGTACAGTACCAGTGTTATACAGCAACAGACCCATCCCCACCAGTACTGTACCCCAGTGTTATACAGCAACAGACCCATCCCCACCAGTACTGTACCCAGTGTTATACAGCAACAGACCCATCCCCACCAGTACTGTACCCCAGTGTTAACAACAGACCCTCCCCACCGTACGTACAATACAGCGAACAGACCCATCCCCCCAGTACTGTACCCCAGTGTTATACAGACAGACCCATCCCCACCATACTGTACCCGTGTTATACAGCTCCCCACCGTACTGTACCCCAGTGTTATACAGCGACAGACCCATCCCCACCAGTACTGTACCCCAGTGTTATACAGCGACAGACCCATCCCCACCAGTACTGTACCCGTGTTATACAGCCCCAATCCCCACTACTGTACCCCAGTGTTATACAGCGACAGACCCATCCCCACCGTACTGTACCCCAGTGTTATACAGCACAGACCCATCCCCACCAGTACTGTACCCGTGTTATACAGCGACAGACATCCCCCCAGTACTGTACCCCAGTGTTATACAGCGACAGACCCATCCCCACCAGTACTGTACCCCAGTGTTATACAGCGACAGACCCATCCCCACCGTTACCCGTGTTATACAGCACAGACCCCCCCACCAGTACTGTACCCCAGTGTTATACAGCACAGACCCATCCCCACCAGTACTGTACCAGTGTTATACAGCAACAGACCCATCCCCACCAGTACTGTACCCCAGTGTTACAGCACAGACCCATCCCCCCAGTACTGTCCCCAGTTTATACAGCGACAGACCCATCCCCACCAGTACTGTACCCCAGTGTTATACAGCGACAGACCCGTCCCCACCAGTACTGTACCCCAGTGTTATACAGCGACAGACCCATCCCCACCAGTACTGTACCCCAGTGTTATACAGTGACAGACCCGTCCCCACCAGTACTGTACCCCAGTGTTATACAGTGACAGACCCGTCCCCACCAGTACTGTACCCCAGTGTTATACAGTGACAGACCCGTCCCCACCAGTACTGTACCCCAGTGTTATACAGTGACAGACCCATCCCCACCAGTACTGTACCCCAGTGTTATACAGTGACAGACCCGTCCCCACCAGTACTGTACCCCAGTGTTATACAGAGACAGACCCGTCCCCACCAGTACTGTACCCCAGTGTTATACAGCGACAGACCCGTCCCCACCAGTACTGTACCCCAGTGTTATACAGTGACAGACCCGTCCCCACCAGTACTGTACCCAGTGTTATACAGTGACAGACCATCCCCACCAGTACTGTACCCCAGTGTTATACAGTGACAGACCCGTCCCCACCAGTACTGTACCCCAGTGTTATACAGTGACAGACCCGTCCCCACCAGTACTGTACCCCAGTGTTATACAGCGACAGACCCGTCCCCACCAGTACTGTACCCCAGTGTTATACAGTGACAGACCCATCCCCACCAGTACTGTACCCCAGTGTTATACAGCGACAGACCCGTCCCCACCAGTACTGTACCCCAGTGTTATACAGCGACAGACCCGTCCCCACCAGTACTGTACCCCAGTGTTATACAGCGACAGACGTCCCACAGTACTGTACCCCAGTTTTACAGTGACAGACCCATCCCCACCAGTACTGTACCCCAGTGTTATACAGCGACAGACCATCCCCACCAGTACTGTACCCCAGTGTTATACAGCGACAGACCCGTCCCCACCAGTACTGTACCCCAGTGTTATACAGTGACAGACCCGTCCCCACCAGTACTGTACCCCAGTGTTATACAGTGACAGACCCATCCCCACCAGTACTGTACCCCAGTGTTATACAGCGACAGACCCGTCCCCACCAGTACTGTACCCCAGTGTTATACAGTGACAGACCCGTCCCCACCAGTACTGTACCCCAGTGTTATACAGTGACAGACCCGTCCCCACCAGTACTGTACCCCAGTGTTATACAGTGACAGACCCGTCCCCACCAGTACTGTACCCCAGTGTTATACAGTGACAGACCCGTCCCCACCAGTACTGTACCCCAGTGTTATACAGTGACAGACCCGTCCCCACCAGTACTGTACCCCAGTGTTATACAGCGACAGACCCGTCCCCACCAGTACTGTACCCCAGTGTTATACAGTGACAGACCCGTCCCCACCAGTACTGTACCCCAGTGTTATACAGTGACAGACCCGTCCCCACCAGTACTGTACCCCAGTGTTATACAGCGACAGACCCGTCCCCACCAGTACTGTACCCCAGTGTTATACAGTGACAGACCCGTCCCCACCAGTACTGTACCCCAGTGTTATACAGCGACAGACCCGTCCCCACCAGTACTGTACCCCAGTGTTATACAGTGACAGACCCGTCCCCACCATACTGTACCCCAGTGTTATACAGCGAGACCCGTCCCCACCAGTACTGTACCCCAGTGTTATACAGTGACAGACCCGTCCCCACCAGTACTGTACCCCAGTGTTATACAGTGACAGACCCGTCCCCACCAGTACTGTACCCCAGTGTTATACAGTGACAGACCAGTCCCCACCAGTACTGTACCCCAGTGTTATACAGTGACAGACCCGTCCCCACCAGTACTGTACCCCAGTGTTATACAGCACCAGACCCGTCCCACCAGTACTGTACCCCAGTGTTATACAGTGACAGACCCGTCCCCACCAGTACTGTACCCCAGTGTTATACAGCGACAGACCCAGTCCCCACCAGTACTGTACCCCAGTGTTATCACGTGACAGACCCGTCCCCACCAGTACTGTACCCCAGTGTTATACAGCGACAGACCCGTCCCCACCAGTACTGTACCCCAGTGTTATACAGCGACAGACCCATCCCCACCAGTACTGTACCCCAGTGTTATACAGCGACAGACCCATCCCCACCAGTACTGTACCCCAGTGTTATACAGCGACAGACCCGTCCCCACCAGTACTGTACCCCAGTGTTACAGTGACAGACCCACCAGCACCATACCCGAATGTTGTATAGTGGGGTTCCCTTCCTTTGGTGTTAGGCTTTGTGCTGCTGTCCTTACCAATAGGTGTAGTATGCCAGAGCAAAGAACAAGAGAGTGAGGCAAAGTGCCGAGAATAGGAGGTAGATGGTTTGAGTCGCCATCATCTTCAACAGCTCCCTTGTTCCGATGAACAATAACGAGTCTGTGCTTGCTCTGACAAGCCACGTAAATCCACAACAGATTATGACAGGAGTAGTCTGATGAAAAGCTGAGATCCCAACAGCTTCCAAAAACACCTTCCTCAGCAAGTCAAGGATCGAAGGAAGCAACATGTCCTCATGCTAGAACACTGCTTTTATTATTCCAAATTAACACACAGATTAATCCTGACAAATATTTCTGTCTGACTTAAATAAGTCAGGCATTCCTTCTCTGGAAAGAGAAAAATCATGGGAATGTGTAACACTTTGCTTGCTTTGTAATCCCTTAAACTGCTTAACAATTTGTTTGTCCAAATGCCCTGGATCAGTCCCATTGCATTTACATCAACTCATTACTGAACAGCAGAGCACCTCTCTCCCAGTACAGCACCAAATAGATAAAGAGTTGACACACATAGATCAGTAGAGGTTTACAGCACGGAAACAGGCCCTTTGGCCTAACTGAGGGTGATTTAAGGGTGTGGAGTGTGATAGAGAGACACTGGGTGGAATATTAAAGGGTGCGGGGAGTGAGGGGACAGAGTGGGATTAGACTGGGGAGATGTTTGACTTTGTCAAAAGCAAATCATGCCTTACAAGCCTGACTGAATTTTTCTGAAGATGTCACTAAAACACGTTGATGAAGGAAGAGCAGTAGATGTAGTATATACAGACGTCAACAATGCATTTGATAAGCTCCCCCATGCAAGGCTTATTGAGAAAGTGAGAGGGCATGGGATCCAAGGGGACATTGCTTTGTGGATCCAGAACTGCCTTGCCCAGTGAAGGCAGATAGTGGTTGTGGATGGGTCATATTCTGCATGGAGGTCCGTCACCAGCAAGGATCTGTTCTGGGACCCTTGCTGTTTGTGATTTTTATAAATGACCAGGATGAGGAAGTGGAGGGATGGGTTGATAAGTTTGCTGATGACACAAAGGTTAGAGGTGTTGTGGATAGTGTGGAGGGATGTCAGTAGTTGCAGCGAGACATAGATAGGATGCAAGACTGGGCGGAGAAGTGGCAGATGGAGCTCAACGCAGATAAACGTGAAGTGGTTCATTTTGGCAGGTCAAATAGGATGGCAGAATATAATAATGGTAGGACACCTGGCAGTGTGGAAGATCAGAAGGACCTTGAAGTCCGAGTTCATAGGACGCTCAAAGCAGCTTCGCAGGTAAAGGCTGTGGTTAAGGCGGCGTATGGTGTACTGGCCTTCATCAATCGAGAAACTGAGTTTAGGAGTCGGGAGATAATGTTGCAGCTGTACAGGACCCTGGTCAGACCGCACTTGGAGTACAGTGCACAGTTCTGGTCGCCTCATTACAGGATGTTAAAAGCCATAGAAAGAGTACAGAGGAGATTTACAAGGATGTTGCCTGGATTGGGGAGCATGCCTAATGAAGATAGGTTGAGGGAGCTCGGTCTTTTCTCCTTGAAGAGACGAAGGACGAGGGGTGACCTGATAGAGGTGCATAAGATGTTGAGAGGTACTGATCGAGTGAATAGTCGGAGGCTTTTTCCCAGGGCTGAAATGGTTGCTATAAGAGGACACAGATTTAAGGTGCTGGGGAATAGGTACAGAGGTGTCAGGGGTAAGATTTTCACTCCGAGTGGCGGGTGGGTGAAATGGGCTGCCGGCAACAGTGGTGAAGGCGGATTCAATAAGGTCTTAAGAGAATTTTAGATAAGTACATGGAACTTAGTAAGAGGGAGGGTTATGGGTAAGCCTAGTAGGTAGGGACATGTTCAGCACAACGTTTTGGGCCAAAGGGCCTATGTTGTGCTGTAGTTTTTCTACGTTTCTATTAAAGGAAGCAGGAGGATGATGTAAAGACTCGATTTTGGACAGGAAGCAGGATAATATAGAATGATTGACATCAATTTTCAGCTCCTTTAGTTAATTCACCATTTCACGAAAGCTCATAACCCAGCAACAAGTCTCAGCATTTCCACCATTGAGCCTGGTGTTCAGCTATCTTGCAGCTAATAGCAGGTATCTGTAATGAAGATCACTCAGCACTCTGCCACGCTGAACTATGAACACTCTCTCCTTTTTAGCAGCCCATTTCACAGCTGGAAATGTTTAATTCTTTTCTTCTCCAGTAATATTCCATAAGAACTTATGAAATAGGAGCAGGGGTAGGCCATCTAGCCCTTTGAACCTCCCCACCATTCAATAAGATCATGGCTGATCTGATAGTGGTTCAGTTCCACTTACCCACCTGCTCCCCATAACCCTTAATTCCCTTATTGGTCAAAAATCAATCTACCTGTGACTTAAACATATTTAATGAGGTAGCCTCCACTGCTTTAATGGGCAGAGAATTCCAAAGATTCACTACCCTCTGAGACAGGCTCCTCCTCAACTCTGTTCTAAATTGATTCCCCCTTATTTTGAGGCTGCGCCCTCTACTTGTTTCCTTTCTAAGTGGAAAGAATCTCTCTGCTTCTACCCTGTCTAGCCCCTTCATTATCTTATATGTCTCTATAAGATCTTCCCTCAGCCTTTGAAACTCCAAAAAGTACAGGCCCAATTTACTCAGTCTGTCCTCATAAGCTAACCCCCTTATCTCCAGAATCAGCCTGGTGAACCTTCTCTGCACTCTCTCCAAAGCCAATATATCCTTTTGCAAATAAGGGGGGGACCAAAACTGCACACAGTTCTCCAGTTGTGGCCTCACCAATGCCCTGTACAGTTGCAGCAAGACCTCCCTTTTTTTTTAACCCCATCCCCCTCGCTATAAAGGCCAACATTGCATTCGCCTTCTTGATCACCTGCTGCACCTGCAGACTGGGTTTTTGTGATTCGTGCACAAGGACCCCCAGGTCCCTCTGCACTGTCGCATATTGTAATTTTTCACCAATAAACTCCAATTACAACACTGTAATGCAAGGTGGTTCCTGGTCTTTTATGACATCCTTCGCATCCCAAAAGGACACAAACTGAAGGCTCAGTTTAATATCCCCTAGTCAAGCTGTTCCAGTACAGCTCCAACACTGGCATCTACCCAGCAAAAATAACATTGCCCAGGTAAGCCCTGTACAGAAAAAGCAGGACAAATCCAACCTGGCCAATTACTGCCTCATCAGTCTACTCTCGATCACCAAAATGATGGGTCACCGACATTTATTCAGCAACAACCTACTCATGGACACTGTGAATGAGTTTCACCAGGGTCACTCAGCTCCTGACCTCATTACAGCCTTGATTCAAACGTGGATAAAAGAGCTGAATTCCAGAGGTGAGGCGAGACTGCCCTTGACATCAAGGCAGCATTTGACCGAGTGTGGCAACAGCAGCCCGGTGAACCTGGAGTCAATGGGAATCAGGGGAAAACACTGCTGGTTGGAGTCATACATGGTACATAGGAAGATGGTTGTGATGTGGAGGGTCAGTCATGTCAGCTCCAGGACATCTTTGCAGAAGCCCCTCAGGGGAGTGTCCTGGGCCCAATCATCTTCACATGTTTCATCAACGACCTTTCCTCTATCATAAGCTCAGAGGTGGGGATGCTTGCTAATGATTGCACAATGTTCAGCACCATTTGTGACCCCTCACATACTGACGCAGTCCATGATCAAATGCAGCAAGACCAGGACAATATCCAGGCTTGGGTTGACAAGTGACAAGTAACATTCAAGCCCCTTGAGGTTCAATAGCATGAATGGAGCTCAATCTATCACTCAAACCAGCCTCCCATCCATCGACTCTTGTCTGTGCTTCCCACTGCCTAGGGAAAGCAGCCAGCATAATCAAGGACCCCACGCACCCCAGACATATTCACCTATACCATCTTCCATTAGGAAAAATACACAAGTCAGATCATGTACCAGAGCAGCCAGGACGCAGAGCCAAAAAAAAAAGCAGCCTCTGTAAACACCCTAATGACATCAGCATCAAATCATGCGATCAGCTCTTTGAGAAATCTGCAACTCTTTGTAATATATAACATCCCTCCAACCCCTTTATTTCTCTGCTCATGAGAACAAATGACAGTGATATTAGACATAGAATCAAGAATACACAGTCAATAAGAAAGTTGATCAGGACGGTCTATTCCTCTTTGGTTATATACAACGTTATGGAACTTGATTGTCCTTGACCCTAGCAGTATGATTTGGAACTTCAGTAGACACTCTTCTTAGAACAATTCTGCATCGATCCTACACGTATAGTAGCACAGACACAATTATCAGGCAACTTAAGAACATAAGAAATAGGAACAGGAGTAGGCCATCCAGCCCTTGAGCCTGCCCCGCCATTCAATAAGATCATGGCTGATCTGTAGTGGTTCAGTATCACTTTCCCGCTTTCTCCCCATAACCCTTAATTCCCTTGTCAATTAAAAACCTATCCACTCTTGACTTGAACAAATTCAGTGAGGAAACCTCCACCACCTCATCAGGCAGAGAATTCCAAAGATTCACCACCCTCTGTGTGAAGAAACCCCTCCGCAACTCCGATCTGAACCGCGTACCCCCCCCCCAATCTTGAGGCTGTGCCCTCTAGTCCTGCTATCTTTGTTAAGCGGGAAGAGTCTCTCAACCTCTACCCTATCCATCCCCTTCATTATCTTATACGTCTCTATAAGATCCCCTCTCAGCCTTCTAAACTCCAAAGAGTACAAACCTAGCCTATTCAGTCTCTCCTCATAATCCAACGCCCTCATCTCCGGTATCAGCCTAGTAAACCTTCTCTGCACCCCCTCCAAGGCCAATATATCCTTCCTTGAATGCGGTGACCAAAACTGCACACAGTACTCCAGCTGCGGCCTCACCAGTACCCAATACAGCTGCAACAGAACCTCCCTACTTTTATATTCTATTCCCCTCGCTATAAAGGCCAACATTGCATTCACCTTCTTAATCACCTGCTGCACCTGCATACTGTGTTTTTGTGATTCGTGCACAAGGACCCCCAGGTCCCTCTGCACCATCACATGCTGCAGCTTTTCACCATTTAAATAGTAATCCTTCCTACCGTTATTCCTACCAAAGTGGATAACCTCACACTTGATAACATTATACTCCATCTACCAGGTCCTCGCCCATTCACTCAACCTATCCAGATCCCTCTGCAGGCTTTCCACACCCTCCACGCAATTTGCTTTTCCACTCATCTTCATGTCATCAGCAAATTTTGTCACCCTGCACTCAGCCCCTTCCTCCAGATCATCTATGTAAATGGTAAATAGTTGAGGTCCCAGCACCGATCCCTGGGGCACTCCACCAGTCACCAGCTGCCAATCAGAATAGCACCCATTAATACCTACCCTCTGCTTCCTATTAAACAACCAATCCTCTATCCAGTCTAACACCCTACCCCCGACTCCCTGTACCCTAACCTTCTGCAGCAATCTTTTGTGAGGCACTTTATCAAATGATCACTCGTCCCTAGAGGATCCCTCACATGAATATCCCTAATTCTACCCACCTCATTACTTAATACCAGGTCTAAGATAGCACGCTCTCTCGTCGGTTCCATAACATACTGTTCAAGGAACCCATCCCTACAGCATTCCAAAAACTCTTCTTCCAGCCAACTAAGTCTTCTGTACCAATATTCACAACAGGGACTAAAGATGGTCTTTCTGGAGATGATTCTGAGGACGTTGTTTTTCCTTCACTGCTCATCCAGCAACTTGAGATTGTTGTTGTTACTCTACTATCTCTGAAGTTTCTGGAGGCAACAATAAATCAAACATAGTTTTCAACTTTCTCTTTAAGTAATGCAAGTGAACTTTTAGATTTTTCCACGAGTAGTATTTCTATAAGATGCCAAAATGCTATTCACAATGTGATAACAAACCTTGCTCTTTTGAAGTTTTTAAAGTACAGCACAGGAACAGGCCCTTCAGCCCAAACCTGTGCTAATCACGATGACCTAACTAAAAAAAGACTTTCTGCCGTCACTCAGTCCGTATCCCTCTATTCATTTACCTTTCCAGAGACCTCTTAAACATTGCTGATGTTCCTGCTCCCACTATGTCCAGTGGCAGTGCATTTAGGCACCCACCACTGTGAGAAAAACTTCCCTCGCACATCACCCTTAAACTACCCCCTCTCACTCTGAGCTCCTTGTAACTGACACTTCCACGTAGGAAAAAAGCTCAGACATCCATCCTGTCTCTGCCTCTCAATTTTGTAAATCTCTATCAGGTGTTCCCTCAGCCTCCGTCCTTCCAGTGAAAACAATCCCGGTTTATACAACTTCTTCTCATAGTCAATACCCTCGAGAGCAGGCAACATCCTGGTGAACCTTCTCTGCACTCTCTCCAAAGCTTCCATGCGTTTCTGGTAGTGTGGAGACCAGAACTGCACACAATACTCCAAATGTGGCTTAAAATTTCAAGGATCGTATGAATTTTTTGCTCATCCATTAGTTGATGGTTGATAAGATGCAGACTTTTTATGCTGAATACTATTTAGTTTGAGATAATCCTCAAACTCATGTGAAGTAAACTGCAAATTTATTAACAGATTATTCTGGTTTACTAAATCTTGTAAAAGGTTTGGTACATTTTTCAACAGTTTGTTCAGTTGCAGTAGATTTCATGATAATTTCAAGCCATTCTGAGAGTGCATCAATTGACTCAAACAGACCAACAAAATAGACGTGAAATCATGCCCATGGCATTTTAGGCCATGTAAAGTTTCACAACACCAATTTTAAATCCAACCAATTTATTTGATAGTAAATTCGCGAGCTTTCGACACTATGGCCTTCGTCAGGCAAATGCAGTGTCCTGGTCCGCAATAGCACTCACACCAACACAGACAGTCACAGATTGCTGGTTAGAATGCGGATCCTTACATCTAACCTGCTATTCAAGTGTTAAAGTGGCTAACAATGTGTGTGAAGGGAATCCTGAGCATTGGTTAGAGAATTGTGTATTTTCTCCAGACAGCACAGTAAGTGAGGTTTTTTGCTAACCCAGGCAAGTTATGGGGGTTACAGATAATGTATCATGAAGCCAAGATCCCTATTAAGACCGACCTCATGTGTGCGGAACTTGGCTATCAGTCTCTGCTCAGCGACTCTGCGCTGTGTGTCACGAAGGCCCCCTTGAAGAACATTTACCCGCAGGTCGGAGGCCGAATGCCCATGACTGCTGAAGTGTTCGCCCACAGGAAGGGAACTGTTTTGCCTGGTGATTGCTGAGCGATGCTCATTCATCCGCTGTCGTAGTGTCTGCATGGTCTCCCCAATGTACCATGCTTCGGGACATCCTTTCTTGCAATGTATTAGGTAGATATTAGGTGGCCGAGTTGCAAGAGTATGTACCGTGTACCTGGTGAATGGTATCCTCACGTTTGATGATGTCGTCCATGTCTATGATCTGGCATGTCTTGCAGAGGTTGCTGTGGCAGGGTTGTGTGGTATTGTGGTCACTGTTCTCCTGAAGGTTGGGTAGTTTGCTGCGAACAATGATCTGTTTGAGGTTGTGCGGTTGTCTGAAAGCAAGAAGTGGGGGGGTGGGGATGGCCCTAGCGAGATGTTCATCGTCATCAATGATATGTTGAAGACTCCGGAGAAGATGTCGTAGCTTCTCTGCTCCGGGGAAGTACTGGACAACAAAGGGTACTCTGTCCACCGTGTCCCGTGTTCGTCTTCTGAGGAGGTCAGTGCGGTTTATCGCTGTGGCACGTCAGAACTGTCGATCGATGAGTCGAGCGCCATATCCTGTTCTCACGAGGGCAACCTTCAGCATCTGGAGGTGTCTGTCACGATCCTCCTCATCTGAGCAAATTCTGTGTATACGGAGGGCTTGTCCATAGGGAATGGCTTCTTTAACGTGTCTAGGGCAGAAGCTGGAGAAGTGGAGCACTGTGAGGTTGTCTGTCGGTTTGAGGTAGTGAGGTGCTGAGGTGACCGTCCTTGGTGGAGATGTGTGTGTCCAAGAATGGAACTGATTCTGGAGAATAGTCCATGGTGAGTCTGATGGTGGGATGGAACTTGTTGATATCATCATACAGTTGTTTCAATGATTGTTCACCATGAGTCCAAAGGAAAAAGATGTCATCAATGTATCTAGTATATAACCTTGGTTGGAGATCTTGTGTGGTGAAGAAGTCTTGTTCGAACCTGTGCATGAAGATGTTGGCATACTGAGGTGCGAATTTGGTCCCCATGGCTGTTCCCTGTGTCTGGATGAAAAGCTGATTGTTGAAGGTGAAGACATTGTGGTCCAAGATGAAGCGGATGAGTTGTAAAATTGCATCCGGAAACTGGCAGTTGTTGGCATTGAGTACTGAGGCAGTTGCAGCAATACCATCGTCGTGGGGGATGTTGGTGTAGAGCGCCGAGACATCCATTGTGACAAGGAGTGTCCCTGGTTCTACTGCTCCATGTGTGCTGAGTTTCTGTAGGAAGTCCGTAGTGTCAAGACAAAAGCTGGGGGTTCTTTGTACGATGGGTTTCAGGGTGCCCTCGATATAGCCGGAGAGGTTCTCACACAGGGTCCCATTGCCCGATACGATGGGACGGCTGGGTATGTTTGCCTTGTGTATCTTTGGGAGGCAATAGAGATCTCCAATGTGGGGAATGAAAGTCCGGAGGGTGTTCTGAAGGTCCAGATCAAAGGTTTTGATCAGAGTGTTGAGTTGATGAGTGTGTTCTTTGGTCGGATCCGCTGGTAACTGTCTGTAGTGTTTCACATTGTTTAGTTGTCGGTACACTTCTTCACAGTAGTCCGTTCTGTTCAGTATGACGGTGGCGCCTCCTTTGTCTGCTGGTTTGATGACAATGTTGCGGTTGGTTTTGAGAGCACGGATGGCCTTGCTTTATGCTTGGGTGATGTTCGGGACTGTCTTGTAAGTGCGGTTGATAAATCTGGTGTTCACGCACCTCCTGATGGCTTGGGCATACATGTCCAGTCGGGGGCAGTGGCCTTCCGGAGGAGTCCAATTGGATTCATTCCTCTTTGGTTGCTGCACTGCGGATCCCTCTGTCGGCTGTTCTGGTTCATTAGCTGTCTCATTGAGTCCACTATTGGCCTCTTGGGGTTTGTGGAAGAACTCACGCAGCCTCATTCACCTGATGAATTCCTCTGTATCTGCTGCAAGACTGATGGGGTCCATTTTGGTGGTGGGACAGAAATTGAGCCCTCGGCTGAGAACTTCGATTTCCTCTGATTGAAGTGTGTAGTCCGACAAGTTAACAATGGACCTCCCTGCGGTAATGTTGTTTTCTACTGTGGTGCCAAGGGAGGCTTGGTTGTTGCTGGTGGCAATGCCGAGTTTTTCAAGTTTCCTATTCTTGGTGTGCACGTAAATGGTGTAGTTTCTTTGTCTCATCTGCTTGGCAAAGTTTTGCAGCTGATCTGTGTACTGAGCGCAAGTTGAGAATATGTATTCCATTTTACTTTCCAGGGTGCGGCATTTGCTGTAGAGCTGGTGTATGAGGTGATTGAGGAGTGTGAGAGAGGTGCGACGGCAAAGCCTCTCAGCGTAGTCTGTGTTATAGGTTGACCTGAGTGGGTTCACGATCTGTAGTCCCTTTGGTATCCTGTCTGCTTTCTGCATCATGGCATTTTAGGCCATGCCAAGGGTGTACTGGACTAATGTTGTTTCTAACTTATTCACTGGACTCTGCGATCGGAATATCCAGATAACATTGTACACCAGAGAGACCACTTAAAATCTGATCTATTGATCTTTGGAATAGAGCTGATGTGGACATAATTCCAAAACGCAGTTCATTTATAACAAAAGCAACCTGAGTAACAATGGTGAGCAATAGTCGAGATTCAGCAACTACATTCATCTGTAAATATGATTGTGAAAGATCAATCTTGCCTAATTTCTGCCCACCTGATAACCCAGCAAACAAATCAATTAAAGGGAGCAGATATTGATCAGCACACAACACCGGATTGATTTAAAATCACCATAAATACAAACTGATCCATCTGGTTTCAGAACGGGTACGATGGGGGATAGCCCAGTCACTCATTGTAATTTGCTCTAACATACCTGTGTTAACAAATACTAATTCTTCTTTGACCTAAGGATGAATTGCACATGGCATTGCTCTTGCTTTGAAGCTTTTTGGTTGAGTACCAGGCTTTGAGGTTCACTTGAACTTTCACTGACCCAAGTGGCTCTTCAAATACAATCTTGTTTTTATTCATGATCTATTGTGGCATTGACCAATGTGTTAACAGCATTCCTGTTAAGCTTTATCCTCTCTAACCACGATCTCTCAAATTGAGCTAGAAAATTATCACCGACCACACGGAGAGACAAGCCCACCGTTTGTCCACTCAACTCCACACTGATGTCACCTTTTTATGGTTCAATCTTTTCCGTATATGTCCTTAAAATCACATCAGCTGGTTTTAAAGGAAGCTGCTCCAGTTTTTGCTGGTGTGTATTCTCAGGAACTAAAGATACAGTAGCACCAGTAACAATCCCCATCCTAACAGACTGTCCACTGAACTTTAGAATCATGCCCAATCTATGTGATCACTCTGTATGGATACAGTACTCAGTTGGAGCTTTTCATCATATTCTGGACATTCTCTTCTTCATCGTTGTAATTCTTTTCTTCCATGTTATAAATTCTTGTTGTAGAATGCAACTTGTTCTTTTTCTTGAAGGTATCCAGATTCTCCTTCTGAATATTCTTCTCAGGGAAAGTGGGTCTAGCCCAACAAGCTTTTGCAATGTCACCCATTTTGCCACAATTCTGACAGTGACTATCCTTGCTCCAGCATTCACTCACTGAATGGCCCATTTTAGCAAATCAGTGACATGCTTATTGCTGTTTTGTCTTTTCACTGGTAGTTCCCAACTTGTGGATCTTCATTCCTGCACCAAATTGTGAAGCCTCTTTAACAACCAGTTCCATCGACACCGCAATTTCTACTGTTTCTTTAAAGTCAAAGCCTGTTCACTAAACAATCTTAAATGAATAGATTTATTTTGAAGAACACAAACTAGGCAATTTTAAAGTATGTCTTATGATGACTCAGCAAGATCACTAAGTTGTGCCATCCTTTTTAAGCTTTTGCCTTCTACTTGATTCGTTGATGGAAGCGGAATCATTGTGTGGTGATCCGTGGCTTTGAAGATTATTTTGGTCTTTCTGATTCTTCAATCCTTAATCCTGTTGTTCCTCTAACATTCACAGTGAGAGAACCCACGATTGTCTTCCACTTGGGATTTTTTCTTGATGAAACCTGTGCCAACACCCTAATGGCATCATCATTAAATCATGTGATCAGCTCTTAAAGCAACCTGCAATCTGATTGAGAA
Organism: Sphyrna mokarran; assembly: GCA_024679065.1. Lineage (NCBI taxonomy): Eukaryota > Metazoa > Chordata > Chondrichthyes > Carcharhiniformes > Carcharhinidae > Sphyrna > Sphyrna mokarran. Next base: position 1,850,229 of record JAGIQG010000013.1, on the reverse strand, counting down.
TATAACAGAAGCACTAACAATTCTCGATCAGCTCTGCTGGTCAGGCCACAACACGCGTATGCCTAACACAAGTCTCCTGAAACAAGCACTCTACTCAGAGTTTTGACACTGTCATCAGGTACCAGGAGGGCAGAGGAAGTGCTTCAAGGACATCCTGAAAGTCTCCTTAAAAAGTGCAACATCCCCATTGACACCTGGAGATCCCTGGTCCAAGACAACCTGAACTGGAGAAAAAGTGTCCACAAAGGAGTTGAACATCTCGAGTTTCATCTCCAGGAGCAAGCTGATGCCAAAAGTCGAGAGCAAAGGGAGCATGTGGAAAACTGGGCATGCCATCCATCCACGGCATGCTACCCACCCACTCCTCTAGCCACCGTCTAACCCTCTGTGACAGAGACTGTGGGTCACAAATTGAATTCCACCATCACCTAAGAACTCACTGTTAGTACGGAAGCAAATCATCCTGGATTCTAAAGAACTTCCAAATGGAAAGATTATCCAATGAAAAGGAAAGAGTCTCACAGCAATGGCAAAAAGGTGAGGCACTGGCACTGACTGAATTGCTCTAACGCAGACATGCTTCTGTGTTCTAACCATTGTGGACGGCCAGGGATTTGTGCAAAGTATCAGAATATTCAACTGAGATCCAAAGACAAAATGTAACTAAAGCCACCACTAACAACCATACACAATTTCATTAACATCAAGGAATTTAAATGAGAAAGCCAATGGCATCTCCAATTTCCTTCCGCGAAACATGAACTGAACAATAGCAAATATCATCAACTGCACTTCAAAATTAGAGGGATTTAAAGTCACAAGTAGGCTTACATTAACACTGCAATTAAATTGCCATGAAAATACCCCTAGTGTCCATACTCTGGCGCCTGTTTGGATACACTGAGGGAGAATATAGCATGGCCAATCCATCTAACCAGCATGTTTCTCCAATTATGGGTGGAAACCAGAACGGCCAGGGGAAACCCATATAGACACGGGAAGAACGTGCAGACTCTGCACAGTGACCCAAGCTGGAAAAACCCAGGTCCCTGGTGCTATGAGGCAACAGTGCTAACTACAGTACCGGATTTACTTAAGAACAAGAATAAAGAACAGCACAGCACAGGAAACAAGCCCTTCGGCCCTACAAGCCCATGCCGACCATTCTAACACTCTGAGTGCCTTATTCAAGTCTTTCATCGCTCGGTGACATTTTTGTCTGTCTTTAGGTGGAACTCCACAATAAAGAGGGTGGAAATTTAGGGAATTATATGTACGCCAGATTAAGGGAGATCTGATTCAGGGACAATTTACTGACACCAATCAGCCTAAATAGCATGGTTTTGAGATGTGAGAGGAAACCCATGCAAGCATGGGGAGAATGTGCAAACTCCCACAGACATTGATCCAAGCCGGAGATCTGACCTGGGTCCCTGTAACTGTACAGCAGACAGTGATAATCACTGAGCTGACACGTTGCCCATCAATTGGTCCAGTTTAAGTGTATACTAATGGATGTGAAGCACCAGGCAACTCTCAAAGCAACATCCAAGAGCAACTCTCGCACTACCCATCACATGAATGCACGTTGTTGGCCAACAAGGCGGACTGAATCGCCTGTGGATGTAAAAGAAGACATCAATAAACATAAATAAACATACAACAGACTATACAGACAGTAATGGAAGATCCCCAATAGCTCCAATGTAAGTGATAAGGTGAGCCTTAAAATTTGTTAGATGACTGATAGAAATCTATTAATTCCCAGAAATACCCTGAGGCTCTTAATCTTCAATCAGAACATTCATTTGTATCCCTCCATTTCCAGTCTGCTCATGTGACTATCCAGGTAAGTCTTAAACAACCCTAGTGTGTCTGCCTCTATCACCCGACTTGGCAGTGCATTCCAGGCCTCCACTACCTTCTGTGTAAAAAAACATCTCTCTAACATTTGAGTTAAACATCACCCTCTTCACCTTGAGCCTGTGACCCCTCGTGATCGTCGCCTCCAACCTGGGAAAAAGCTTCCACTGTTCACCCTATCTATACCCTTCATAATTTTATACACCTCTATTAGGAATCAGTTCAGTAGAAATCTAAACAAAATTTCACCTAGAGAAAGATTTTACCATTTCACTAACATAACAGTGGAAGTTAGTATGGAAATCTCGCAAACTGTGTTCACACTGATAAGGCCGGCATTAACCCACTCCCCTGTTCTTTCCCATCTGTAATTCCCCTTCCTCTGTCGAGCCCCTCCTAAAATCCCCGTTTGTTTCCAACTCTAATCCCCCTTCCCTATTGTCCCAATCTTTAACCCTGCATACATTCCCATTTGTTATTCTTCCTTCCTGTTACATCTCCCTGGTTAAATCTCCCGCCCCATCTCTAATCCCCTTTTACCTCTCCCTCCACTCCTTAGCCCTCTTCCACCTCAGTTCAACTAACTTGTACTCTCCTGGAGATCTCCATGTTGTTTGATGGTTGCTGTCCCTCAATCTTTGCTCCAACCATCTGTAACTTTACAAAGCTGCAGAACGGTGTTGCTCAGCCCCACAGTCCTGCTGAGAAGTGCTGCCACGATGCTAGTTCACAGCCTCAGTAATAACGATTTGAATTCCACTATGAGACCAGTTACTTCCATTAATGCACAGCAATATGGAATTGTACCTCACAAACCTACTTTATGACCTGCTCAAACAGCACAAAAAAACTTGTCACATTTATTTTAAATATTTAAACGCTAATGATGGACAGAGATATTAAATAAGTCTCTGCTGTATCTATTACACTCCAATTAGAACTAATTGATTTATAAAGCTGGAACTGGAAGCTCCACAGTTGTGTCCCTTTCCAATTGCTCCTTTATGCTTGTATGAGGTTCTGATAGCTATGCATTTTTAGATATGGACAATTTAAGGGATTTTGATGACCCAGTTATTCATGAACCTGCACTCTCACTCAATCTCTACTTATTACCTGGTAACCTTGTGCATCCTACCAGGAATGCTACAGTCCTTGGCACACCAGGATGATATAGATCAGTTACTTTGCTAGGAATACTTGGTTGATATTTCTCTATGTATACTTCAGTTGTACAGCAGGACTACATTTCTTGTATCATAAAAGAGGCTCATCACTACAGTGAAGATACTCATGTTACACACACGCAGTATGTTGGAGACTCACTCGCTCTACATTATTCATCAGTTACCCTCTTTTTTCATACATAGATTCTGTAACTGCATTTAAATATCTATGTGTTGACAACGTATTTCCATTTTACTATAGCTCTCACGATTTGACATTCAAAGTTTGGACAGAACAGTAAACTTTCTGCTGCCCACACTGAAAACAAAGTCATAGCACAGAAAGAGGCCATACGGTACAGCAAGTCTCAGCAGAGCTACCCAGTCTCTCCCATTTCCCCATTCAATTCCCGAGGACCTGTATATTTATTTCCTTCAAGTGTCTCCAAGTCCCTTTAGAATCATTGATTATTTCTGCTTCCAGCACTCTTAACAGCAGAGTGTTCCAGGACGACTCAGTGTGAACACATTCTTCCTCATTTTCTCCTTGCATTTCTTGCATAAAACCTTCAATCTGTCTCTCTTGGGCCGGTCAGCAGATTGAGACAGGTTTCCTTTGCCTAGCTCATTGAAGCCTCTCATAATCTTGTATGTCTTTCTCAAATCTCTCAGCCCCCACAATACTCAAATTGGGATTGAATCAGACTTTTAGAAAAATGCAGCATCACATCCCTGTTTGTGAGCTCAATGTCCCGATATTTATGAAGCTCAAGAATACACATGCTCTGTTAACCTCTCTCTCATCCTATCCCACTGCCTTCAAAGGTCAAAGTACGTAACCTCTAACCCCTCACTCCCTGTACATCTGTCAACGTTTGACAGTTCACATTTCTCTGTATTAAATTCTATCTGAAAGCTAACGGAAAACTGCCAGGAAAGTGGAGTTGAAGCCAATACGAGATCAGCCATGTTCGCATTAAATGGGATAGCAGGTTCCAGCAGCTGAATAGTTTATCCCTGCTCCTGATGCCACACTGTAGGAGGCTGGGCTATAATGGAGGGCCAGTGCCGGGGGGGCGCCGCACTGCCAGAGGGCCAGTGCCGGGGGGGCGCCGCACTGCCAGAGGGCCAGTGCCGGGGGGGCGCCGCACTGCCAGAGGGCCAGTGCCGGGGGGGGCGCCGCACTGCCAGAGGGCCAGTGCCGGGGGGGGCGGCCGCACTGCCAGAGGGCCAGTGCCGGGGGGCGCCGCACTGCCAGAGGCCAGTGCCGGGGGGGGGGGGCGCCGCACTGCCAGAGGCCCAGTGCCGGGGGGGGGGGGCGCCGCCTGTCAGAGGGTCAGTGCTGAGGGAGTGCCGCACTGTCAGAGGGTCAGTGCTGAGGAGCGCCGCACTGTCAGAGGGTCAGTGCTGAGGGAGTGCCGCACTGTCAGAGGGTCAGTGCTGAGGGAGTGCCGCACTGTCAGAGGGTCAGTGCTGAGGGAGTGCCGCACTGTCAGAGGGTCAGTGCTGAGGGAGTGCCGCACTGTCAGAGGGTCAGTGCTGAGGGAGCCGGTGCCGGTGTTGCTGGGTAAGCTGTTTCTACATTCCTATTCCCAATCTCACCTCTCCAGGAGGCCGGGCTGTCGCTGTGTCCGGGGCCTCGGGCTGGGCTCGGGGATGAGGCCGGGCCAGCGAGGCCTGAAGGAGCGCGAGGGAGCGGGCCGGAAGCTAACCTCGCACGGCCCCGCCCATCAGGACCGCTTCCGGGGCCTGGTGGGCATGCTGGGATATGGCGAGGGCGGGGCCAGGCCTGGCCGCGGGTTGGGAGGAGGGGCCGGGCCGGAGGGGGCGGAGCCGGGGTTTGGGGGCGGGGCCGGAGAGACGCAGCGGTGCCGCAGTATGGGGGAGGGGCTGGAGGGGCCGGGCCGGAGCAGCGGATTGGGGGCGGGGCCGGTGATTGGGGGCGGGGCTGGCCGGATGGGCCGGGGCTGGAGGGGCGGGGCCGGAGAGGGCGGGATTGGGGGCGGGGCCGGGGATTGGGGCCGGGCCGGGGGCGGGGACTGGGGGCGGGGCCAGGGGTTGGGGCGAGGCCGAGGATTGGGAGCGGGCCGGGGGCCGGGGCGGGGCCGGGGGTTGGGGGCGGGGATTGGGGGGCGGGGCCGGGGCTGGGGCCGGGGCTGGGGGCGGGGACTGGGCGCGGGGGCGGGACTGGGGGCGGGGCCGGGGACTGGGGGGCGGGGCCGGGGATTGGGGCGGGGCCGGGGATTGGGGGCGGGGCCTGGGGGGGGGGGACTGGGGCGGGGACTGGGGGCGGGCCGGGGACGGGGACTGGGGGGCGGGGGCCGGGGATTGGGGCGGGGCCGGGGATTGGGGGGCGGGGCCTGGGATTGGGGGCGGGACTGGGGGCGGGCCGGGATTGGGGGGGGGGGCCGGGGATTGGGGGCGGGGCGGGGCGGGTGGGGCGGGCGGGGGGGATTGGGGGGGGCGGGATTGGGGGCGGATTGGGGGGCGGGGCCGGGGACTGGGGCCGGGGACTGGGGGCGGGCCGGGGACTGGGGGCGGGGCTGGGGCGGGGCCGGGGGGGGGCGGGGCGGGGATTGGGGGGCGGGGCCGGGGATTGGGGCGGGGCCGGGGATTGGGGCGGGGCCGGGGATTGGGGGCGGGGCCTGGATTGGGGGCGGGGCGGGGACTGGGGCCGGGGACTGGGGGGGCGAGGCCGGGGATTGGGGGGCGGGCCGGGGATTGGGGGCGGGGCTGGGGACTGGGGCCGGGGACTGGGGGCGGGGCGGGGCTGGGGGGGCTGGGGCGAGGCCGGGGATTGGGGGGCGGGGCCGGGGATTGGGGCGGGGCGGGGATTGGGGCGGGGCCGGGGATTGGGGGGGGGCGGGGGGGGGGGGGGGGGCGGGGGATGGGGGGGCTGGGGCGGGGCGGGGATTGGGGGGCGGGGCCGGGGATTGGGGGCGGGGCCGGGGATTGGGGCGGGCCGGGGATTGGGGGCGGGGCCTGGGATTGGGGCGGGGCGGGGGGGCCGGGGACTGGGGGGGCGAGGCCGGGGGGGGGGGGCCGGGGATTGGGGGGCGGGGCCGGGGATTGGGGGCGGGAAAAAGGGGGAAGCGGTGTGTCCGGGTCGGGAGCAGTGTCTGGTGCCCGGGCTGCGGGGTGGGGGCAGGAGGCCGGGTGCTGGGCCCAGGGGGGAGGTAGTGATGATACTGTGAGGAGCTGTGAATGGTGAACACCCTCTGTCCTGCCCCTGAGCTAGAGGAAGCACTGATGGCAGCTGGGCCCAGGACACTGACCCTGGGTGACTCCAGTAGAGATACAGAACTGTACAGGGCAGAGAAAGGCCATTCAGCCCATCAAGCCCACACTGACCAAAATCCCACCCAGGCCTCACACCCATATTTAGCTCTCGTCCTCCCAACACTAAGGGGCAAGATAGCACCTTGGACTGTAGGAGGAAACCGGAGCACCTAGAAGAAACCCAGGCAGACACGGGGAGAATGTGCAAACTCCACACGATGTAAAGATGCCGGTGTTGGACTGGGGTAGTAAGAACTCAGTAAGAATTTAGCAACAGCAATTTTAAATCCAACCGATTTATTTGATAGTAAGATTGCGAGCTTTCGACACTGTGTCTTCATCAGGCAAATGCAGTGTTCTGGTCTGCAGAGGCACTCATACCAACACAGACAGTCAGAGATTGCTGATTAGAATGCGAATCCTTACATCTAACCTGCTATTCAAGTGTTAAAGTGGCTAACAATGTGTGTGAAGGGAATCCTGAGCATTGTTAGAGAATTGTGTATTTTCTCCAGACAGCACAGTAAGTGAGGTTTTTTGCTAACCCAGGCAAGTTACGGGGGTTACAGATAGTGTGTCATGAAGCCAAGATCCCTGTTAAGACCGTCCTCATGTGTGCGGAACTTGGCTATCAGTCTCTGCTCAGCGACTCTGCGCTGTCGTGTGTCATGAAGGCCCCCTTGAAGAACATTTACCCACAGGTCGGAGGCCGAATGCCCATGACTGCTGAAATGTTCGCCCACAGAAACTCCACACAGACAGTGACCTGAGCCAGGAATTGAACCCAGGTCCCTGGAGCCGTGAACAGGGAAAAACTACAGAACAAACAGGCCCTTCGGCTCACAAGTTACACCGATCATATCTCTACCAACTAGGCTCACCTATAATCCCCAATCCTATCAAGTCCCATGTAGTTATCCAGAAATCTCTTAAAAGACCTTATCAAATCTGCCTCCACCACCACCAACAGCAGCCAATTCCACTCATCACCACCCTCAGTGAAAAACTTACTCCTGACATCTCCTCTGTCCCTGCTCCCCAGCACCTTTAACCTGTGTCCTCTTGTGCCAGCCATTCGAGCCCTGGGAAAAATCCTCTGAGAATCCACCCTATCTATTCCTCCCAACATCTTATATACCTCTATCAGGTCACCTCTCATCCTACGTCTCTCCAAGGAGAAAAAACCAAGCTCTCTCAACCTATCCTCATGAAGCATACCACCCAATCCAGGCAACATCCTTATAAATCTCCTCTGCACCCTTTCCATGGCTTCCACATCCTTCCTATAGTGAGGCAACCAGAACTGCGCACAGTACTCAAGTAGGGACTGACAAGGGTCTTACAAAGCTGCAGCATTATCTCCCAACTCCTAAACTCAATCCCTCAATTGATGAAGGCTAGTACACCATACGCCTTCTTAACCACATCATCCTCTGCCTGTGAAGCTGATTTAAAGAGTCCTATGGACCCAGACTCCAAGGTTCTTCTGATCCTCTACACTGCTAAGACTCTTACCCTTGATATTGTACTCCTTCATCTCATTGGTCCTGCCAAAATGGACCACTACACATTTATTCAGATTAAAGTCCATCTGTAGTGCTAACCACTGTGACACCTACGTGCTTAAATTGAGATAAGTAACCTCTAACCACTACAACCGTCTTCCTTTCATAAACCCTACAGTGCAGAAAGAGGCCATTTGGCCCATCGAGTCTGCACCAAACATGATTCCACTCAAGTCCTAGCCCCATATCCCTATATTTTATATCCACTAATCCCTTTAACCTACACATCCCAGGATACTGAGGGGCAATTACTTAGCATGGTCAATCAACCTAACCCGCACATCTTTGGACAGTGGGAGGAAACCGCAGTACCCTGAGGAAACCCACGCAGACACGAAGAGAATATGCAAACTCCACACAGTGACCCGAGCCAGGAATCGAACCCAGGTCCCTGGAGCTTTGAAGCAGCAGTCCTAACCGTGCTACTGTTTCGCCCCACTCTCTTTATGACTCAAACCACTGGAGAGTTTTCCCGATTCCCATTGACTCCAGTTCCGCTTGGGCTCCTTGATAACACACTGGATCAAATGCTGCCTTGATGTTAAAAACTGTCTCGCCTCACCTCTGGAATCCAGCTCTTTTGTCCATATTTGAATCAAGGCTGTAATGAGGTCAGGAGCTGAGTGACCCTGATGAAACCCAATCACAGTGTCCATGAGTAGGTTATTGCTGAATAAATGTCACTTGATAATGCTGTCGGTGACCCATCACTTTGTTGGTGATCAAGAGTAGACTGATGAGGCAGTAATTGGCCAGGTTGGATTTGTCCTGCTTTTTCTGTACAGGGCTTACCTGGGCAATGTTATTTTTGCTGGGTAGATGCCAGTGTTGGAGCTGTACTGGAACAGCTTGACTAGGGGATATTAAACTGAGCCTTCAACTTGTGTTCTTTTGGGATGCGAAGGATGTCATAAAAGACCAGGAACCTTCTTGCATTACAGTGTTGTAACTGGAGTTTATGGGTTATTACTGGAGAAGAATTAGACATTTCCAGCAGTGAAATGGGCTGCTAAAAAGGAGAGAGTGTTCATAGTTCAGCGTGGCAGAGTGCTGAGTGATCTTCATTACAGATACCTGCTATTAGCTGCAAGATAGCTGAACACCAGGCTCAATGGTGGAAATGCTGAGACTTGTTGCTGGGTTATGAGCTTTCGTGAAATGGTGAATTAACTAAAGGAGCTGAAAATTGATGTCAATCATTCTATATTATCCTGCTTCCTGTCCAAAATCGAGTCTTTACATCATCCTCCTGCTTCCTTTAATATCCCACCCAGTCTAATCCCACTCTCCCCCTCACTCCCCACACCCTTTAATATCCCACCCAGTCTAATCCCACTCTCCCCCCTCACTCCCTGCACCCTTTAATATCCCCCAGTCTAATTCCACTCTCACCCTCACTCCCTGCACTGCTAAATATCCCACCCAGTCTAATCCCACTTCCCCCTCACTCCTCACACCACTAAATATCCCACCCAGTCTAATCCCACTTCCCCCTCACTCCTCACACCACTAAAATCCCACCCAGTCTAATCCCACTCTCCCCCTCACTCCCCGCACCACTAAATATCCCACCCAGTCTAATCCCACTTCCCCCTCACTCCTCACACCACTAAATATCCCACCCAGTCTAATCCCACTCTCCCCCTCACTCCCCGCACCACTAAATATCCCACCCAGTCTAATCCCACTTCCCCCTCACTCTCCATACCGCTAAATATCCCACCCAGTCTAATCCCACTCTCCCCCTCACTCTTCACACTGTTTAGTATCCACTAGTTTGAAGTGAAGTGTTCAGTTTGGGCACTGCAATGTAGAAAATCTTTGGAGAGAATGCAACAGTGCATTACTGGAATTGTACCAAAGATGAGGGACTTCATGAGATTTACCAGGCTGATTTCTGGGGATGGTGAGACTTGTGTATGCAACTGTACTGATTTCAGGCTGTTTTCATAAAACATTTGGAGCTTCTGATTTGGATTATAACAGAGACTTGACAAGTTGGAGGCTGTGGGGTGCATGGGGAGGGAAGGGGGTGTTGGAAGGAGGGGGGAAGATCTCCAGAATCGATGAGGTCAGTGACAATCCTGGAAACAATGGTTTGATATTCGTTGGTGGGGTCATGGTCCAGGAGGAGTTCGAGGAAGTTTCTGAGAGTTGGCACTCAGCCTCTGTGAAGTAGAGCTTTGTATATCAGACATCAACAACAGCACCCTGGTCGACAGGTGGGTTTGATAGCAAAGTTGGGGTAGATGTAAGAGAAGGAAGTGCAGCAAGTTCAGAGGAAGACAGGTTAGAGTGGCTGAGAAATTGAAACAGTTGATGTCACACCAACAGTTTTCAATGAAAGAATCAAGGAGGCCAGAGGGAGGAGTCCAGGTGGAGGGAGAATACTGGAGGTAGGTGAAATGATCCATTAAACAAGAGGGAGGATTCCTGCCCAAAGAAATGAGCATGGAGGCAAAGGTGAAGGATGAAGAGTTCAGCATTGTGAAGAGCACAAAACTCATTGAGGAGAGTATGTAAGGGTATAAAGTGAAGTCCTTTGCCAAATAAAGAAATGCAACAAACTACTTGTTAAAAGATTATAAAGAAATTGCAAAGAAAGTGTAAATTATTTTTTTCCCCACTTCTGGATGTTTCTGTGTTGTATTAGTGAGTAGCTGTAGCTGTGACCTCGGCTGTACTGGAGATGAAGATACAGAATGCACCTCCAACTTTGATAGAAACAGGCAGTAACCCAGAGATATTGAAAGGCAATGGGCCCTAACAATATTCCAGCGATAACACTGAACTTACTATGCTCCTAACCCAGCTGTTCCACTACAGCATCAACCTGGCAATGTGGAAACTTGCCTGAGGTTATCCATTTGATTTGATTTGATTTATTATTGTCACATATTAGTATACAGTGAAAACTATTATTTCTTGGAAGCTATACAAAGCATACCATTCATAGAGAAGGAAACAAGAGAGCACAGAATGTTGTTACAGCCATAGCTAGGATGTACAGAAAGATCAACTTAATGCGAGATAGGTCCATTCAAAAGTCTGATGGCAGCAGAGAAGAAGCTGTTCTAGAGTCAGTCCATATGTGACTTCTGTATCTTTTTCCCAAAGAAAGAAGGTGGAAGAGAGAATATCCAGGGCGCGTGGGATCTTTCAGTATGGCAGCAGGAAGTGTAGACAGAGTCAGTGAATGGGAGGTTGGTTTGCGTGATGGATTGAGCTACATTCGCAACCCTTTGTAGTTCCTTGCAGTCTTGGGCAGAGCAGGAGCCCATATCATGCTGTGATACAACCAGAAAGAATGCTTTCTATGGTGCATCTGTAAATGTTGGTAAGAGTTGTAACTGACATGCTGAATTTCCTTAGTCTTCTGAGAAAATAAAGGCATTGGTGGGCTTTCTTAACTGTAGTGTTGGCATGGCGGGACTAGGACAGGTTGTTGGTGATCTAGACACCTAAAAACTCAAAAGCTCTTGACCTACTTCATCCCATTGACGTAGACAGGGGCATGTTCTCCGTTACATTTCCTGAAGTTGATGTGGAGATGCTGGCTTTGGACTGGAATGGCCACAGTAAGAAGTTTCACAATGACAGGTAAAAGTCCAACAGGTTTATTTACAATGTAGAACAGTACAACACAGTACAGGCCCTTCGAGCCTCAATGTTGTGCCGAGCTAAATTCAAATCCAAGATCAGGCTATCCCACTCTGTATCATTCTGCAATTGCTCCATTTGCCTATCCAATAACCGCTTGAAAGTTCCTAAAGTGTCTGACTCCATTATCACAGCAGGCAGTGCATTCTACATCCCAATCACTCTCTGAGAAAAAAAATCTACCTCAGACCACCATGAACCTTATAGTTATGCCTCTGAGTAACAGCTACATCCACCTGAAGAAATAGTCTCTGCATGTCCACTCTATCTATCCCTCTCATCACCTTATAAACCTCTGTTACGTCACCTCTCATCCTCCTGTGTTCGAAAGAGAAAAGCCCCAGCTCCTTCAATCTTTCCTCATAAGACCTACCCTCAAACTAGGCAGCATCCTGGTAAATCTCCTCTGTACTCTTTCCAATGCTTCCACATGCTTCTGGTGACCAGAACTGAACACAATATTCCAAATGTGGTCTCACCAAGGTCCGGTATAGTTGCAGCACAACCCCACGGCTCTTAAACTCAAACCCCCTATTAATAAGTTAGAAAGGCAAAAAGGGGCCACGAAGTGGCTCTGGCAAGTAGGATTAAGGAAAATCCTAAGGCATTTTACTCCTATATAAGGAGCAAAAGGATGGTTAGAGGCAAGATTGGACCTCTCAGGGACAGAGGAGGGGATCTATGCTTAGAGCCTGAGGGAATGGGGGAGATCCTGAATGAATACTTTGCATCGGTATTCACGCAGGAGACTGGCCAGATGTCTGTTGCTGATTTTGACAAAGTTGAGGATCGGTTGAGGGAAATAAAGATTACGAGGAAAGAGGTGTTGGGGCTGTTAGGCAGCTTAAAGACATATAAAGCTCCGGGCCTGATGGCATTTACCCCAGGCTGCTAAGGGAGTTGAGGGAAGACCTAGCTGGGCCTCTGACGCAAATCTTTGTCTCTTCCTTGGACACAGGTGAGGTCCCAGAGGACTGGAGGATAGCAAATGTAGTACCGTTGTTTAAAAAAGGTCAGAGGGATCACCCAGGGAACTATAGGCCGGTGAGCTTGACTTCAGTTATAGGTAAGCTAATGGAGAGGATCCTCAGGGACAGGATGTATGAGCATCTGGAGCACTGCGATCTGATCAGGGATACACAGCATGGCTTCATCAAGGGGAAGTCTTGTCTTACGAATCTAGTGGAATTTTTTGAAGAAGTGACAAAAACAGTTGATGAAAGACATGCTGTTGATGTCGTCTACATGGATTTCAGTAAGGCGTTTGACAAGGTTCCTCATGGTAGACTGATAGAGAAGGTGAAGGCGCATGGGATACAGGGCCGGGTATGTAGATGGGTCGAGAACTGGCTCGGGAAGAGGAGACAGAGGGTAGTAGTGGAAGGCTCTTTTTCCGACTGGAAGCCTGTCACTAGTGGAGTGCCACAAGGCTCAGTACTAGGTCCTCTTCTATTTGTGGTCTACATAAACGACTTGGAAGTTGGGGTAGGTGGTGAGATCAGCAAATTTGCTGATGACACTAAGATGTTTGGATTGGCGGGTACAGAGGAGCAGTGCCAGGCAATACAACAGGACATAGATAGGTTGGTAGACTGGGCAGATAGATGGCAAATGGAATTTAATCCGGATAAATGCGAGGTGATACATTTTGGCCGGAAAAATGTAGAAGAGAGTTATAGGATAAAAGGTAAAACTATTCAGAGTATAGAGACGCAGAGAGACTTGGGGGTGCAGGTTCACAAGTCTCTGAAGGGGTCTTCACAGGCGTAGAAGGTGATAAAGAAAGCGTATAGTATGTTAGCTTTCATTGAAAAGGGTATAGAATACAAGAGTAGGAGTTTGATGTTGCAATTGTATAGAACGTTGGTTAGGCCTCATTTGGAATACTGCGTCCAGTTCTGGTCGCCGTACTATCGGAAGGATGTGGAGTCCTTGGAGAGAGTGCAGAGGAGGTTTACCAGGATGCTGCCTGGTATGGAAGGACTGTCTTATGAGGAACGATTAAATAGACTGGGGTTGTTTTCCCTTGAAAGACGTCGGCTTAGAGGGGATCTCATAGAGGTGTATAAGATTATAAGGGGTATAGATAGAGTAAATGGAGGTAATCTTTTTCCACCTTCAGAAATGGATAGGACGAGGGGTCATGGCCATAGGGTGAGGGGGGCTATGTATAAGACGAATATTAGAGGGCAGTTTTTCACACAAAGGGTAGTGGGGGTGTGGAATGCACTGCCGAGTAAGGTGGTGGGAGCAGGCACGCTAGGGCTGTTTAAGGGTCTCTTGGACAGCCACATGAGCGTTATGCAGATAGAGGGATATAGTAGGACTGTTTAACTATGGCTTTTTTTTCCCCACAGGTAATTCGGTCCATACTTGACCATCAAGGAGCATGCATTCAGCAGGTGGCGCGAGGACAGCTCTTGGATGTTGATTCATGGGTTGCCTGGTGCTTCATGTCGTAAATGAGTGCTTTATCTGGACCATCTGAAGGGCACTATGACAGCTCAGTGACTATCGCTGTAGCTGTGCAGACACTTGGAATTGGGTCGGTGTCTGCGGGAGTTTGCGCGTTCTCCCCGTGGTTGCGTGGGTTTTCTCCGGGCGCTCCGGTTTCCTCCCACATCCCAAAAATTCGCTCTTAGGCTGATTGGGAAACAAATTGTCCCTATATTGAGACTCTTCCATATTAGGAATAACCTAAAATTAGAATAGGATAATGGAATTGTTACTATATAGTTATGACGGCGGCACGGGCTTGTTGGGCCGAAGGGCCTGTTTCCCGTGCTGTGTTGCTCTAAAAAAAAACACTAACACACTATGAGCCTTCTTTGCAACTCTATCCACTTGAGTGGCAACCTTCAGTGATCTGTGGATATGAACCCCAAGATCTCTCTGTTCTTCCACATTCCTCAGAACCCTGCCATTGACCCTGTAATCTCCATTCAAGTTTGTTCTACCAAAACGAATCACCTCACACTTATCAGGGTTAAACTCTATCTGCGACTTTTCGGCCCAGCTCTGCATCCTATCAATGTTTAGTATCACAAACCTACAGAGTGCTGCTCCTTCATTAGGTGAGTGGAGAGTTGGATTCACAAACAGGGCACATATAGACACCAACTCAATTACAAGATAATGGTTAGAATGCAAATCTTTTCAAGTAAAGTCTTTACAGATATAGATAATAGAGTGGAGAGATGGATAATGACAGGCTAAACAGATGTGAATTGTCACAAAACCGGACATTTAGTCGGACCTTGCAAACCCAGGCCAAATGGTGGGGATTATACTTAGTGTGATATGAACCCAAGATCCTGTTTGAGGCCGTCCTTACTGAACCCAATTTTCCACTCTCCTGATGAAGGAGCGATACTCTAAAAGCTCATGATACCAAATAAATCTGTTGGACTTTAACCTGATGCTATGAGACTTCTTACTGAAGTTGATGACAATCTCCTTCATTTTGTTGACATTGAGGGAGAGATTACAGTTCACCAGATTTCTATCTCATCATTGTTTGGGATCTGTCCCACTATAATGATGTCATTAGCAAACTTGAAAATCAAATTAGAGGCGAATTTGGCCGCAGTTATTGGTGTATAGGAAGTATAGTAGGGAGCTGCGAACACAGCCTTGTGGGACACCAGTGTTGAGGATGATCGTGGAGATGGTGTTATTCCCTATCCTTACATATTGTGGTCTGTGAGTTAGGAAGTTCAGGATCCAGTCATAGAGGGAGGAGCCGAGACCAAAGCCACGGAGTTGGGAGATGAGTTCCGCAGGAATAACAGTGTTGAAGGCTGAGCTGTAGTTGATGAATAGGCGTCTGACAGAGGTGTCTTTGTTATCTAGGTGTTCCAGGGTTGAAACAGGGTCAAGGAGATGGTACCTGCTGTAGAACTCTACACAAGAAATAGGACAAATGCAACCCGGCCGATTAGTGATCAATCAGTCTACTCTCAATCGTCAGTAAAGTGATGGAAGGGGATCATCAACAGCACTATCAAGCAGCACCTGCTCAGCAATAACCTGCTCAGCAACGCCCAGTTTGGGTTCTGCCAGGGTCACTCAGCTCCTGACCTCATTACAGTAAGAAGTCTTACAACACCAGGTTAAAGTCCAACAGGTTTATTTAGTGAATGGAGAGTTGGGCTCATCATGATTCAGGATCAAGCTCCTTCAGATGAGTGGAGAGTTGGGCTCACAAACACAGCATATATAAAGGCACAATTGCAAGATGGTAGTTGGAATGCAAGTCTTAACAAGTAATTAAGTCTCTACAGATACAGACAATGCAATGCTGAATCTGTTCAGACTCACATTCCAACTATTATCTTGCAATTGTATCCTTGTCTCTATAGGCTATGTTTGAGAACCTAACTCTCTACCTGATGAAGGAGCATTGCTCCAAAAACTGATACCAATGAAGCTGTTGGACTTTAACCTGGTGTTGTGAGACTATAGGGATATAGAACATAGAACATTACAGCGCAGTACAGGCCCTTTGGCCCTCTATGTTGTGCCAACTAGTGGTACCAATCTAATGACCCTCTAACCTAAACATTCCAATGTTATCCATATGCCTATCCACTGATCATTTGACCGCCTTTAAACTTGGCGAGTCCACAACTGCTGCAGGTAGGGCAATCCATGCCCTTACTACCCTCTTAGTAAAGAACCTACCTCTAACATCCATCCTATAACTACCACCCCTTAATTTAAAGCTATGTCTTTAAATATGGGGGTAGGGGCTGGGTGGGATTGTGTTTAGTGCAGACTCGATGGGCCGAAGGGCCTCTTTCTGCACTGTAGTGTTCTATGACTACTTATATTGCCCACCCTAGTCCCAACGCCAGTATCTCCACATCAAGTCTTGCTTCAAACATGGACAAGAGAGCTGAAAGCCACAGATGGAGTGAGTGTGACTGCCCTTGACATCAAGGTAGCATTAAACCGAGTGTGGCATCAAGGAGCCTGAGCAAAACTGGAATCAATGAGTATCAGGGCAAACTCTCCGCTGGTTGGACTCATAGCCAGCAGAAAGGAAGTGGTTGTGGAGGGTCCGTCATCTCAGCTCCAGGACATCACAGCAGAAGTTCTTCAGGGGAGTGTCCAAGGCCCAAAAATCTTCAGCTGCTTCATTAATGATCTTCCCTCTGTGATAAGGTCAGAAGTGGGGATGTTCGCTGATGATTACACAATGTCCAGCACCATTCTCACCATCCTCAGATACTGAAGCAGTTTATGTCCAAATGCAACAAAGTCTGCTCAGCATTCAACTTAAGTTGATCAATGACAAGTAACATTTGCACTACACAAGCGCCAACACCAGGAGGGACTGTGGACTCTCCACTTCTTACCTGAGCAGAAGCCCTGAATAATCTCCATTCACAACAACTGATTTTTAATGGGAGAATATCACTATCACCCGTTGAAATGCATTAATAACACCATATCCCCACTACCAGCATCCTGGGGTTTATCATTGACCAGAAACTGAACAGTATAAATACTGTGGTTACCAAAGCAGGTCAGAGGCTGAGAACTCACCTCCTGATTCCCCAAAGCCTGTCCATCAACTACAAGTCAGGAGTGTGATGGAATACGCTCTACTTGCCTGGACGGGTGCAGGTCCAACAACACTCAAGAAGCTCGACACCATCCGAGACAAAGCAGCCCACTTGATTGGCAGCCCATCCATCACTTATTAATTTCCTCCACCGCTAACACACAGTGACAGCAGTGTGTACCATCTACAGGATGCACTGCAGGAACTTAAAGATTCCTCAGGCAGCAATTTCCAAACCCATGATCTCTACCATCTAGAACATCAACCTCACCACCTTGATGTTCCCCTCCAAGTCACTCACCGTCTTGACTAGGAAATTATATCGCCATTCCTTCACTGTTGCTGAATCAAAATCCTGGAACTCCCTCCCTAACAGCATTGTGAATAGATGTCCGCAATTCAAGAAGGCAGCTCACCACTACCTTCAAGGGAATTAGGGTTGAGCAATAAATGCTGACCCAACCAGTGAGACATTCATCCTGTGGAAGAGTATAATTTTTAAAAAGACTCGTTGTTCCATGAACTATGGAGTGAAAAAAAAATACAACCGATCCAACATCTTATTAAATAAATGATTTATTTCCAGTCAGAAAGATAAATCTTTAAATATTTATATGTAAATT
This sequence comes from Sphyrna mokarran, assembly GCA_024679065.1. Taxonomy (NCBI): domain Eukaryota; kingdom Metazoa; phylum Chordata; class Chondrichthyes; order Carcharhiniformes; family Carcharhinidae; genus Sphyrna; species Sphyrna mokarran. Next base: position 1,832,504 of record JAGIQG010000013.1, on the reverse strand, counting down.
AATTTGAAAAGATTGAATTTACTTAATTAGTTTGACATATTAATACTGCACAGACTGAACGGTACAGGAACATATGTAGCACAGAGTTTGAATGTTAGAAGCAGGACTTGACAAAAATCTACCAATGAACTAGATAAACCTTCACAGATAGTGCAACCCTGACAGGTCAGAGTGTCAGTCCTCCATTATCAGAACAACGACAGGTCACAGTTTCTAGCACTGACTCCTGGCAATTTGTGTTTCTCCAGTCTCTGTCTGGTAGGAGGAAACTGACCTCTTCCCAGGCGGTGAGAGAGATGAGTAGCCAATGTGCAAAACCAAACTGCAGCGTCCTCACTCAGCCCAGTGACAGAGCAGTGAGGGGGCAAGTCAGAGCAGCCCACCTGGTCCGGAACTAAGAAAGCAAGACATGTACACACAGACAGAGAATTACAGACTAAATCACCTACCTAGGATATATATTACAGACGCATACACACTCAGATTCACAATGTTTAGTCACTATTTGTTTTACCTTTCTAGTATCCTGAACTATTCCCAGCCAGATCTGACACACATTAGACCAGCCCTAACACTGCAAACTACAGATGGATTTGTACAGGTAACAGCTCAGGTAAGAAGTGCGACTTCATTCAGGTGTGTTTTATAGGCAGGTGAGAATTCAGCTGTTGTGTACGGTGAACACTGCAATCTAACTGAGCAAATATCACAAACTAATTTCAACACCCAATTGTGCAATGACCCCAGCAAAGACCATCCAGCATCCAATAGCATCGAGCAGGGGAATGGCATGAAGCCATGATGCTCGTTGGGAGAGTTGGTACAGACATTTTGGGCCAAATGGCCTCCTCCTGCACCATAATGATTCTGTGATAGCATCTCCCATTATCAGTCGATATCTAATGTGCAGCGGTCAATGCATAGAGTGCTCAGTGAAGTTGAGTATTTCTGTTAAGTGCAAAATGTTAATACGTACTTCCCCAGAAATGTCAGACAGCTCATGTCACAGGAGGTTAACAAAACACAAGTTTCAATCCATTTTAGTGCTGTGTCAGCTACAATTAGAGTACCAGGTTTCCTGATAATTAATCTGAAAATCAAAATACCTAAATCTCTCACTGGGGCACGGCTCCCACACACACTGACTCTCACTGGGGCACGGCTCCCACACACACTGACTCTCACTGGGGCACGGCTCCCACACACACTGACTCTCACTGGGGCACGGCTCCCACACACACTGACTCTCACTGGGGCACGGCTCCCACACACACTGACTCTCACTGGGGCACGGCTCCCACACACACTGACTCTCACTGGGGCACGGCTCCCACACACACTGACTCTCACTGGGGCACGGCTCCCCCCACACACACTGACTCTCACTGGGGCACGGCTCCCACACACACTGACTCTCACTGGGGCACGGCTCCCACACACACTGACTCTCACTGGGGCACGGCTCCCACACACACTGACTCTCACTGGGGCACGGCTCCACACACACTGACTCTCACTGGGGCACGGCTCCCACACACACTGACTCTCACTGGGGCACGGCTCCCACACACACTGACTCTCACTGGGCACGGCTCCCACACACACTGACTCTCACTGGGGCACGGCTCCCACACACACTGACTCTCACTGGGGCACGGCTCCCACACACACTGACTCTCACTGGGCACGGCTCCCACACACACTGACTCTCACTGGGGCACGGCTCCCACACACACTGACTCTCACTGGGGCACGGCTCCCACACACACTGACTCTCACTGGGGCACGGCTCCCACACACACTGACTCTCACTGGGGCACGGCTCCCACACACACTGACTCTCACTGGGGCACGGCTCCCACACACTGGGACCCATCATGAAGTGTAAATGCAAACAATGTGTTACCAGGATATACTCAGCAGGTCAAGCAATATGTATGGAGCAAGAAACTGAGTTGATATTTCAAGTCTATGACTTTTGATCTGATGGGATTGGAAGGGTTCAAGAAGACAGTTGAACAGGACCTTCTGAAAGGAATGGGTAACAAATGCTGTCCTTTTGAGACATTCATTATCCAAGAAAAAATAAAAACTATTTTTTCCCTCCACTGATCCTGCCAAACCTGCCAATTATTTCAAGCATTTTCGGTTTTCATTTAAGATTCCAACATGTGTAGTATTCTGTTGTGGTGCTGGTATATTTGATCAAGAATGTTATGATAACTAAACATGGTCTCGTCTCCCAGTAGCCCCACACACCCAGCAATTAACCAGGACATGGTGGTGAGGGGTGTGGGGGGCAGGGACAGAGGAGTGGCTGCAACTCAAGATGAAAATTTCCCCCCAATGCATGGATACTGAGACTGTTGTAATCCCTGCTTATTTTCCTGACCTGAACACGAACACAAGAAATAGGTGCAGGAGTAGACTAAAAATCCAAACTGCTCCACCAGTCAACATCACAATGGCTGAGTCTCAACCTGATTTTCCCACCTTTTCTCAACTCCTTGAGACACCAGAAATCGGCCTTAAAATTATTCAACACTGGAGTATCCACAACCCTCAGAAGGACAGAATTCCTTTGAGTAAGGAAATTCCTTTTCAGTTCTCACGATCAGCCCCCTTATCCTGAGAATGTGCCCCTATGTTTTAGATTCCCCGACCAGTAAAAACAATGTCTCAGTGTCTGCCCGATAACTGATTCAGCAGGGACTGGAGAAGACATCTGGACTCTGGAATTTTATTCCACTAAAAGGAGGAATGTGGAGTTTCCCATCTCTCTGCATTAGGCCATTATACAGTTGGGTTTGAGAACTGTATTCAGGAAAAGTCATCAAGAAGCTGAGAAATGAGGGCTCAGAGATGAGGTCAAGTTTATCAATGGTTGGCACAGGGCAGATGGCTCTGGGAATGTGAGGGTACAATCTGCTTCGAGCTTGCTTCCCAGCTCGGAGGCAGAGGGAGGGTGGGGTTCCATAACTGGTATATAAACGAATTGGGGAGGGTCACAAACCCCAGGGAGGAAAGCCCATCCCAGTCTCTCCCATCCCAGGCACCCTGGAGCTGAGTCAGTGCTGAGTGTGTGGGCAAATGGTCCCAAAGGAGGGTTGCACATTTTTATTTTTTTTCCCCAAGTACAGAACACAAACCCATTTTAGATTGGAGTATTCCAGCCATGGAGATGCCCTCAGTCTGATCCAGTCACCAACTCCCAGATTGTGGGGGTTTGATCAATGGTAATTCAGAATAAGTGAAGTGCCGACATTAATCTGAGAAATTCCACAACTCTCCAATCAGACAGTGTAACAAAAGCAGCTCCATCCAAACCAAACAAAAGGACAGGGAGAGAAGAAAAGTGGGAAAGGTCCATGAAAAGTCAGAGATAATTTAAGGGGAACACAAATTTAGTTGTTTCAATTCTTAAAGTTACCAAAACATGAGCAAGGGCAAACAGCAGTTTTTTGAACAAGTTTCATATCTATACACGGACCAAACACTCCCAGGACAGGGACAGCACGGGGTTAGATACAGAGTAAAGCTCCCTCTACACTGTCCCCCATCAACACAACTCTCCCAGGACAGGTACAGCACGGGGTTAGATACAGAGTAAATACAGCTCCCTCTACACTGCCCCCCATCAAACACTCCCAGGACAGGTACAAGCACGGGGTGTCTAGACTACCGGGAGTAAGAGCTCCCTCTACACTGTCCCCCATCAAACACTCCCAGGACAGGTACAGCACGGGGTTAGATACAGAGTAAACTCCTCTACACTGTCCCCCCATCAAACCTCCAGGACAGGTACAGCACGGGGTTAGATACGAGTAAAGCTCCCTCTACACTGTCCCCCCATCAAACACTCCCAGACAGGTACAGCAGGGTTAGATACAGAGTAAAGTTCCCTCTACACTGTCCCCCATCAAACACTCCCAGGACAGGTACAGCACAGGGTTAGATATAGAGTAAAGCTCCCTCTACACTGTTCCAAAGGGAATATGGTAGAAACATCTTTATCCAGGGAGTGGTGAGAATGTGGAACTCATCATCAGAGTGGCTGAAGTGAAACGTACAGGATCAGTAAAGGGGAAACTAGACAAGAATATGAGGAGGACGTATTGAGGATTAAGATAATAGGTTTCGATGAGGAATGATCGGAGAAGGTTGTGGTGAAGCATAAACACTGGCGTGGGCTGCCTGGGCTGTATTTGTCTACAGTATCTGATATAAATGTGTGGATTAACTAAAACTAACAAATGAGAGCACCATCTGTGCGCAAACTACCACAAACAGCCAATCAGCAACTTCTAATCATTTCACATCAAATTGAAGGGAATTATTTGACAAGATTTAGGTCTAGATCAAAGTCCACAGGTCAATGATGCGCTGCCTCCAGTTCCACATGACCAGTTTAGCATCAGGGAATTGTGTAGATCAGTGTTACTGGAGCAGACAGGCCAGGATTCACTCCATGATTCTTGGTAAAAGTACTGATTGGTCATTATTAATTATTCTGTAAAATTTCCTGCAGTTGTGTGCCCATCAATTGCACATCCATTCATCACAGATGCCGAACATTGAATAGCACAGCCAGCCCAGCACTGCTATCCTCTCGCTGAGCATTCACTCTCAGCAGAAGGCAGGGAGTCTCTCCTTCCACATCAGGATTAACTGGATGGGCAGGGGTATGGGGATCTGGGCTGCGCTCTCAATACACGGCATGGCTGCAGATTCGCAGCTCCCATGTAGCATACCTGTAGAGAGAGATTGACCGCCACTGACAGCAGTCTTGTGGGGGGGCTGAAGGACAATCTCTCGTGGCTCAGGCATTCACACTGGAGAGTTTCATCCCAACACAACAGGGTGAAGAAACACCAGGAACTCTCAGATCCTCGCGCACTCACACACTCTGGGACAAAGCTTTCCAGTTGCGACAGATCTCATGGCACATGCCACTGTTTAGGAGTGTTTAATGGCTACATGGGTGCGGTGATCAGCAGTCACGACAATTTAGATGGTAGTTGCTTGGATGATTATCTCAGGGTTTTCAATCTGTTTCTTGCTCTGCACCACTCGCAGCTCCAACTGTGCTGCATTTGGCTTCTTTCCCACTCCGGCCATAACTGGAGAAAGACAAAATGAGACTGTGAGAGGAAAAGATAGAGAGAGAGACACTGGCCGAGAGCAAGAGAGGGAAAGAAAGAGAGTGAGTGAGTACATAGTTAGATACAGAGTAAAGCTCCCTCTACACTGTCCCCGTCAAACACTCCCAAGACAGGTACAGCACGGGGTTAGATACAGAGTAAAGCTCCCTCTACACTGTCCCCCCATCACACACTCCCAGGACAGGGACAGCACGGGGTTAGATACAGAGTAAAGCTCCCTCTACACTGTCCCCCCATCAAACACTCCCAGGACAGGTACAACACGGGGTTAGATACAGAGTAAAGCTCCCTCTACACTGTCCCCCCATCAAACACTCCCAGGACAGGTACAGCACGGGGTTAGATACAGAGTAAAGCTCCCTCTACACTGTCCCCCATCAAACACTCCCAGGACAGGTACAGCACGGGGTTAGATACAGAGTAAAGCTCCCTCTACACTGTCTCCCCATCAAACACTCCCAGGACAGGTACAGCACGGGGTTAGATACAGAGTAAAGCTCCCTCTACACTGTCCCCCATCAAACACTCCCAGGACAGGTACAGCACGGGGTTAGATACAGAGTAAAGCTCCCTCTACACTGTCCCCCCATCAAACACTCCCAGGACAGGTACAGCACGGGGTTAGATACAGAGTAAAGCTCCCTCTACACTGTCCCCCCATCAAACACTCCCAGGACAGGTACAGCACGGGGTTAGATACAGAGTAAAGCTCCCTCTACACTGTTCCCCATCAAACACTCCCAGGACAGGTACAGCACGGGGTTAGATACAGAGTAAAGCTCCCTCTACACTGTCCCCCATCAAACACTCCCAGGACAGGTACAGCACGGGGTTAGATACAGAGTAAAGCTCCCTCTACACTGTCCCCCATCAAACACTCCCAGGACAGGTACAGCACGGGGTTAGATACAGAGTAAAGCTCCCTCTAACACTGTCCCCCATCAAATACTCGCAGGACAGGTACAGCACGGGGTTCGATACAGAGTAAAGCTCCCTCTACACTGTCCCCCATCAAACACTCCCAGGACAGGTACAGCACGGGGTTAGATACAGAGTAAAGCTCCCTCTACACTGTCCCCCATCAAACACTCCCAGGACAGGTACAGCACGGGTTAGATACAGAGTAAAGCTCCCTCTACACTGTCCCCCCATCAAACACTCCCAGGACAGGTACAGCACGGGGTTAGATACAGAGTAAAGCTCCCTCTACACTGTCCCCCATCAAACACTCCCAGGACAGGTACAGCACGGGGTTAGATACAGAGTAAAGCTCCCTCTACACTGTCCCCCCATCAAACACTCCCAGGACAGGTACAGCACGGGGTTAGATACAGAGTAAAGCTCCCTCTACACTGTCCCCCATCAAACACTCCCAGGACAGGTACAGCACGGGGTTAGATACAGAGTAAAGCTCCCTCTACACTGTCCCCCCATCAAACACTCCCAGGACAGGTACAGCACGGGGTTAGATACAGAGTAAAGCTCCCTCTACACTGTCCCCCATCAAACACTCCCAGGACAGGTACAGCACGGGGTTAGATACAGAGTAAAGCTCCCTCTACACTGTCCCCATCAAACACTCCCAGGACAGGTACAGCACGGGGTTAGATACAGAGTAAAGCTCCCTCTACACTGTCCCCCATCAAACACTCCCAGGACAGGTACAGCACGGGGTTAGATACAGAGTAAAGCTCCCTCTACACTGTCCCCCATCAAACACTCCCAGGACAGGTACAGCACGGGGTTAGATACAGAGTAAAGCTCCCTCTACACTGTCCCCCCATCAAACACTCCCAGGACAGGTACAGCACGGGGTTAGATACAGAGTAAAGCTCCCTCTACACTGTCCCCCCATCAAACACTCCCAGGACAGGTACAGCACGGGGTTAGATACAGAGTAAAGCTCCCTCTTCACTGTCCCCATCAAACACTCCCAGGACAGGTACAGCACAGGGTTAGATACAGAGTAAAGCTCTCTCTACACTGTCCCCCATCAAACACCCCCAGGACAGGTATACACAGTACAGAGAATGAGAGATACTGATTATCTGGTTTTGATGAAAGGCTTAACATTTATTCATAGAAACATGGACACAAGAAGCATGATTAGGCCATTTGGCCCTTTGAGCCTGCCCCGCCATTCATTTTGATCATGGCTGATCATCAAATTCCTATCCTGATTCCCCTTGCTCCCAATTGCAAAGAATGGGAATGGGCACATCTTAAGCCAACCCATGTTCCACTCCACACAATCTGGGTCAAGTCTGTGTGTCCCCAGTTGCTCCCAGAATCAATAGGGGCAGCCCCTACTCACCTTTGGCATTGGAGATTGTGCGGGTCACAATGTGCTGAAGGGCAGAGACCGTCTTCTCACAGGCAATCTGTGTGGAGAAACGGGGGCACGTTAGGGTCAGCTGGAACAGTGGCACATACAGAAGAAGACTTCAGCCGAAGGGAATACTGAAAATGTTGCAAGAAAGATAAGTGCCGGCTAAGAGGAAAGATGGGAAATGTAGGATTAGAGAGCCGTGGATTACTGGGGATATTGAGGACTTGGTTAGGAAGAAAAGAGAGGCGTATGATAGGTCAAAGCTGCTGGGAATGGAGACAGCATTGGAGGAATATACAGAGAGTAGGAGGGAGCTCAAACAGGGAGTTAGAAGGGCAAAAAGGGGGCATGAAATGGTTTTGGCAGATACGATTAAGGAAAATCCAAAGGCTTTTTACTCCTATGTTACGAACGAAAGGGTAGTTAGAGAAAAAAAATCAGACATCTTAGGGACAGAGGAGGGGAACTGTGCTTAGAGCCCGAGGGAATGGGGGAGATCCTGAATGAATACTTTGCGTCGGTATTCACGAAGGAGAGGGGCTTGTTGACCGGCCCTGTCTCTGAGGGAGCTGTGGACCAGTTGAGGGAAATATCCATACCGAGGGAGGAAGTGTTAGAGCTTCTAGGTAGCATTAAAACTGATAAATCTCCGGGACCGGATGGCATTTATCCCAGGCTGCTTAGGGAGGTGCGAGGTGAAATTGCTGGGCCTTTGACGCAAATCTTTGACTCTTCTTTGGACACAGGTGAGGTCCCAGAGGACTGGAGAATAGCTAGTGTTGTACCGTTGTTTAAAAAGGGTAGTAGGGATAACCCTGGAAATTATAGGCCGGTGAGTTTGACGTCAGTGGTAGGGAAGCTGTTGGAGGGGATTCTTAGAGATAGGATGTATAGGCACTTAGAGCGTTGTGATCTGATTAGGGATACACAGCATGGATTTGTTAAGGGGCGGTCGTGCCTTATGAATCTGATAGATTTTTGAGGAGGTGACAAAAATGGTTGACAAAGGGCAAGCCATTAATTATATGGATTTCAGTAAGGTGTTTGACAAAGTCCCTCATGGGAGGTTAGTTGAGAAGGTCACGGTTAATGGGGTACAAGGACAGGTAGCTAGATGGATAAGTAACTGGCTTGGTAATAGGAGACAGAGAGTAATAGTGGAAGGGTGTTTCTCTAGCTGGAGGTCGGTCACTAGTGGAGTGCCGCAGGGCTCGGTACTGGACCTCTTCTATTTGTAATATATATAAATGACTTGGAAGAGGGAGTAAGTGGAGTGATCAGCAAGTTTGCAGACGATACAAAGATGGCTGGACTTGCGGATAGTGAGGAGCATTGTCAGGCGATGCAGCAGGACATAGATAGGCTGGTAGCTTGGGCAGACAGATGGCAGATGGAATTCAATCCTGATAAATGTGAGGTGATGCATTTCGGGAGAAAGAATGTAGGGGGGAGGTATATGATAAAGGGTAGACCTATTAAGAGTATAGAAACGCAGAGGGACCTGGGGGTGCAGGTGAACAAGTCTGAAGGTGGCAGAGCAAGTGGAGAAGATTGTGAAGAAAGCATATGGTATGTTAGCCTTTATAGGAAGGGATATAGAGTACAAGAGCTGGCCTTTAATGTTGCAGTTGTATAGAATGTTGGTTAGACCTCATTAGGAATACTGCGTCCAGTTCTGGTCACCTTACTACCGGAAGGATGTAGAGACTCTGGGGAGAGTGCAGAGGAGGTTTACCAGGATGCTGCCTGGTGTGGAAGGTCTGAGTTACAAGGAGAGGTTAGGCAAATTGGGGCTGTTTTCCTTGGAAAGACGTAGACTTAGAGGAGATCTGATAGAGGTGTACAAGATTATGAGGGGTATAGATAGAGTAAACAGGGTTAAGCTTTTTCCTAGGATGGACTCAAATATCATGAGGGGTCACGGGCTTAGGGTGAGGGGGCGGGAGGGGTGTGGAGGTATAATTTGAATGTTAGAGGGAGTTTATTCACACAGAGGGTGGTGGGGGTATGGAATGCGCTGCCAAGTAAAGTGGTGGAGGCAGGTACTCTGGAGTTATTTAAGAAATACTTAGATGGGCACATGAACAGAATGGGAATGGAGGGGTATAGAAAACTGATTTAAAATAGGGATCATGAGCCTTGGGAGTCCCTGGGAAGTGTGTAAATAGATGATGATATTGATGTACTTGTTTTTATCCTACAGGTGCTTTGGTCCACCTTGTTGTCTAACGAGCAGACACTCGATGGGCGTGAGAGGCCTAGCTCTTGGATTTTTTTTTAGAGAGTATACCTAGTGCTCACATCGTTATGATACACTTGAATAGAGCATTGATGAGGCAACACGACGCTCAGTGACTATCGCTGTGCTGTGAGATACATCGGATTTGGGCCTGTGTCTGTGGAGTTTGCGCATTCTCACATGTGCTTGCGTGGGTTTTCTCCGGGAGCTCCGGTTCCTCCCACATCCCAAAGATATAGAACATAGAACATAGAACAATACAGCACAGAACAGGCCCTTCGGCCTTCGATGTTGTGCCGACCATAATAAAAAGCAATGCCCCTCCAAACTAAACCATTCCCTTCTCTTCCATATACTTATCAATTAACCTCTTAAACGCCACCAAACTTGGCGCATCTACAACAGCTGCAGGCAGGGCATTCCACTCCCAATCACTCTTTGAGTAAAGAACCTACCTCTGATATCCGTCCTATAACTCATACCCCTTAATTTAAAGTTGTGTCCCCTCGTGCTAGCTTTCTCCATCCTAGGAAAAAGGCTATCACTGTCCACCCTATCCAAAACCTCTAATCATCTTATAGGTTTCAATAAGATCCCCCTTAGCCGCCTCTTTCTAACGAAACAACCTCAAATCTTCAACTCTCTTCATAGGACATGCCCTCCATACCAGGCAACATCCTAGTAAACCTCTCGTACCCTCTCCAATGCCTCCACATCGTTCTTAATAATGTGGCGACCAGAAACTGCACCACAATACTACAAAGTGCGGCCGCACTAGAGTTTGTACAGCTGCAACAGATGCGGCGGCTCCTAAATCAATCCCCCTACCAATAAAAGCTAAGGACTCCATAAGCCTTCCTAACAACTTCCCACTGACTGCCTACTTTCGGATCTATTAGACACATACACCAAGATCCTTCTGTTCTCAACATATAAGAGCCCTACCATTAGCCCTATACTCTACACATTTATTGTTCCTGCCAAAGTGCATTACCTCACACTTTTCCACATTAAACTCCATTTGCCACTCTCGGCCCAGCTCTGCAACTGTCCAAGTCACTCTGTAAACTAAAACACCCCTCTTCACTATCTACCACACACCAACTTTAGTATCATCTGCAAATTTACTGATCCATCCCTCAATACCCTCATCCAGATCATTTATAAAAATTACAAACAGCAGGGGCCCCAAACAGACCCCTGAGGCACACCACTCGTCACGAACTCCACGATGAAAATCTCCCATCAACCACCACCCTCTGTCTTCTATCTGCCAGCCAATTTCTAATCCAATTAGCTAAATCACCCTCTATTCCACACATCTGCATTTTCTGTAGAAGTCTTCCATGGGCCACCTTATCAAAAGCCTTACTAAAGTCCATATATACTACATCAACCGCCTTACCCCCATCCACCTCTCTGGTCACTTTCTCAAAAAACTCAATGAGGTTAGTAAGGCATGACCTACCCTTCACGAAACCATGCTGACTATCCCCAATCAATTCATTTCTCTCTAAATAACTATAAATCCTATCCCTAATAATTCTCTCCAATACCTGCCCACAACAGAAGTAAGACTCACTGGCCTATAATTCCCAGGAAGGTCTCTCTTCCCCTCTTAAACAATGGGACCACATTCGCCATCCTCCAGTCCTCCGGAACCACACCCGTAACCAACGAGGACCTGAAGATCAGAGCCAGAGGCTCTGCAATCTCCTCTCTTGCCTCCCAGAGAATCCTAGGGTAAATCCCGTCCGGCCCAGGGGACTTATCCAACTTCAAAACCTCGAGAATTTCTAACACATCCTCCCTATCTACTACAATACTCCCCAATTTGCAACCCTGTACCTCAGTGCTCTCCACAGCTACATTTCCAGCATTTTCTACATTTTCATGCTCTTAGGCTGACTGGCAAAACAATTTCTCCCTAAATTGTCTTGCAAATTTGGTTCCAATGCATAGATCTATAAACACAGACAGGGATCACGGGTAGAGGTGGGAACATCGGGGTGGCAGCACAGGCTTGTTGGACCAACGGCCTGTTTCCCGTGCTGTTTTGTTCTTTGTTCATATTCAGCACCCGTACCCCAGTGAGAGTCAGTGTGTGTGGGAGCCGTACCCCAGTGAGAGTCAGTGTGTGTGGGAGCCGTACCCCAGTGAGAGTCAGTGTGTGTGGGAGCTGTACCCCAGTGAGAGTCAGTGTGTGTGGGACCCGTACCCCAGTGAGAGTCAGTGTGTGTGGGACCCGTACCCCAGTGAGAGTCAGTGTGTGTGGGACCCGTACCCCAGTGAGAGTCAGTGTGTGTGGGAGCCGTACCCCAGTGAGAGTCAGTGTGTGTGGGAGCCATACCCCAGTGAGAGTCAATGTGTGTGGGTCACGTATCCCAGTGAGAGTCAGTGTGTTTGGGAGCCGTACCCCAGTGAGAGTCAGTGTGTGTGGGAGCCGTACCCCAGTGAGAGTCAGTGTGTGTGGGAGCCGTACCCCAGTGAGAGTCAGTGTGTGTGGGAGCCGTATCCCAGAGTCTGTTTCTAGGTTCTGGAGTAGAATACTGAGAAATAAAGAAAAATATTGTTTTCATTTCATTGACGTTTAGCGGCGCAACAATTGACTTTTTAGCCTGTGGTGTGGCCAAGGATTACCCATCATCTCAGATTGCATAGAAGCTACTTAGCATGCAATCTCTATTATGCAGAAGGAAGTCATTCAGCCCGTCGAGTCTGGATTGACCACAATTTCACCCAGGCACTGTTCCTGTAACCTCAGGCATTTACCCTGCTAATCCCCCTATCACTAATGGGCAATTTATCATGGCCAATCAACCCAATCCTCACATTCTTGGACTGCAGGAACAATCCAGAGCATCTGGAGAAATCCACACAGATGGGAGAATGTGCAAACTCCATACAGAGAGTGAGCGAGGCCAGACAGACTGCATCAGCTCAATGGCTTCTTGTTCTGTCTGATCCTGTAATGAGATATTTGTACATCATTTTATTAATTCTCTGAAAACTCTAGTTCCTGACATGCACTCCAGAAAAAACACCTTCTTTGTATTTTTCTTCCCAAGTCCCACAATTTTCCATTTCCACAACGTTGTTCCCTTACCCATTGAAAACCTTGGCCCCTGCATCACTTCACAGCTCTTACTATATCTGCCCAATTGGGCAGTCTGCCTGGATCCTGTAAGTGAACTCCTCCCTAATATTATGTGGCCAAATTATGTGTCATCTGCAAACTTCTAAATAGTGCTGCTCCTGATACACGCAGATGTTGTCGACAAGTTATTGGACCAGTGACCCCCCACACAGACCTGGAAACGATCCAGAAACACAAATTCAAATCCCACAATAGCTGCTGCTGGCCTATGTAAATACAATGCAGCAAAATCAACACCAAAAGTTCACGGGGATCTTTAGGCAAGGAAATCTGCTGCCCTTACTTGGTCTGGTCTACATGTGACTCCAGAACCACAGCAATGTGATTGCTTCTGAAATGCCCGAGTGAGACATTCAGTTCAATGGACAACAAAGGCTGGCCTTGTTGTGCCCACATTTTAAAACTAAACTTGATCATTTATATATCAAACAAGAAAAACAAAAAAAAAACCTTAAACTGATCCTTGGAGACCCCCAATGCAGTCATCTCCCCAATCAGATATACTCTCTGCCTTAAACTGCTTAACTTTGACAATTACCACATCAAAGCAAGCACTATCTCTTCAGTATCCTGACAGCTGACTGTCCCGTGGATGAGATCTGCAATGTTTCGCTTACCTTCAGGTTATTGGGGTGCTGATGTGTCCAAGCCAGCAGCATCGCGGCAAATAAATCTCCCGTCCCTACAAACACAGCATCCACCTTGGGTATCTCCATTCGAATTCGCTCCGTTACTTGTGAACCACCTGCTATCACTGATCACAACAAATCCACAATCAATGAGAATCAGGCAGGTATGTGGGAAGACATGATAATAATGAATTAAATCAAATTTTGAGGTGGTGATTAGGTATGTGGGTGAGGGCAGTACATTTGACATAATCTACATGGACTTCAGTAAGGCAGGGTCCCACACGGGAGGATGATGAATTATCACAGAATCCCTATAGTGCGGGAGTCGGCCCACCAAGTCCACTCCAACAACAATCCCACCCAGACCCTATCCTGTAACCCTATGTATTTACCTAGCTAGTCCCTCTGACACTACGGGCCAATTTTGCATGGCCAATCAACCTAACCAGCACATCTTTGGACTGTGGGAGGAAACCCATGCAGACATTCGGAGAACGGACAAACTCCACAAAGGTGGTAGCACGAGGCTGGAATTGAGCCCAGATCTCTATCACTGTGAGGTGGCAATGCTAACCACTGTGCAGCAAAAGAGCCCATTGGATCCAGGGCAATTTGGCAAATTGGTTCCAAAATTGGCTCAGTGGGAGGAAGCAGAGGGTAATGATCGAAGATTGTTTTTGTGACTGGAAGCCTGTGTCCAGTGGTGTACTGCAGGGATTGCTGCTGGGTCCTACACTATCTGTAGTGTACATTAATGATCTAGATGTGAATGTGGGAGTATGATCACTAAGTGCACTGACAACTTGAAAATTGGTGCGTGGTAAATAGTGAGGAGGAAAGCCTTGGTTTACAAGGTGATATAGATGGGCTGGTCAGACGGACAGAACAGTAACAAATGGAATTTAACCCTGGAAAGTGGGAGGTGATGCATTTTGAGAGGACTAGCCAGGTAAGGGAATACACAATGAATAGTAGAATGCTAGAAGGTACAGAGGACTAGAGGGACCTTGGGATGCAGATTCAAAGATCCCTGAAGGCAGCAGGACAGGGAGGTAAAGTGGTTAAGTAGGCATATGGAATACTTGCCTTTATTAACTGAACATAGACCATAGAACATAGAACATTACAGCACAGAACAGGCCCTTCGGCCTTCGATGTTGCGCCGACCAAAATAAAAAGCAATGACCCTCCAAACTAAACCATTCCCTTCTCTTCCATATACTTATCAACTAACCTCTTAAACGCCACCAAACTTGGCGAATCTACAACTGCTGCAGGCAGGGCATTCCACTCCCGAACCACCCTTTGGGTAAAGAACCTACCTCTGATATCGTCCTATAACTATCACCCCTTAATTTAAAGCTGTGTCCCCTCGTGCTAGCTTTCTCCATCCTAGGAAAAAGACTATCACTGTCCACCCTATCTAAACCTCTAATCATCTTATGTGTTTCGATTAGGTCCCCTCTTAGCCACCTCCTTTCTAACGAAAACAACCTCAAATCCCTCAGCCTCTCTTCATAAGACCTGCCCTCCATACCAGGCAACATCCTGGCAAACCTCCTCTGTACCCTTTCCAATGCCTCCACATCTTTCTTATAATGTGGGGACCAGAACTGCACACAATACTCCAAGTGCGGCCGCACTAGAGTTTTGTACAGTTTGCAACATGACGTTGCGGCTCCGAAATTCAATCCCCCTACCAATAAAAGCTAAGACTCCATATGCCTTCTTAACAACCTTCTCGACTTGACTGCCTACTTTCAGGGATCTATGCACATACGCACCAAGATCCCTCTGTTCATCTAGACTACTAAGAATCCTACCATTTGCCCTATACTCTACACATTTATGATTTCTGCCATAGTGCATTACCTCACACTTTTCCACATTAAACTCCATTTGCCACCTCTCGGCCCAGCTCTGCAACTTGTCCAAGTCCCTCTGCAAACTATAACACCCCTCTTCACTATCTACCACTCCACCGACTAGTGTCATCTGCAAATTTACTAATCCATCCTTCAATACCCTCATCCAGATCATTTATAAATGATCTGGTATAAATAAACCGAGGCATTGATATTACAGCAGGAAGGTAATGATGGAACTGCATTAAGTGCTGGTTACACCACAGCTAGAGTACTGGGTGTAGTTCTGGTCACCACACTATAGGAAGAATATAATTGCAATTGAGGGTGCAGAGGAGATTCCCCAGGATGCTGCCTGGTCTGGGGCATTTCATTAGAACATAAGAACTAGGAGTAAGAGTCGGCCATCTGGCCCCTCGAGCCTGCTCTGCCATTCAATAAGATCATGGCCAATCTTTTCATGGACTCAGCTTCATTTACCCACTCACTCACCATAACCCTGAATTCCTTTACTGCTCAAAGATTTCTCTCTTCAGCTTTCAAGAGAGGCTGGGATTGTTATCCTTACAGCAGGGGAGATCTGATTGAGTTGTATAAAATTATGAAGCACATTGATAGGGTATACAGGAAGAAACATTTCCCCTTCATAATGGGGTCAATAACAGGTGACATAAATTAAGGTAAGCAGCAGGAGATTTAGGGGGGATTTGAGGAAAAGCTTCTTCTCCCAGAGTGTGGTGGGAATCTGGAACACTGCCTGAAAGGGTGGTAGAGGTGGGGACCCTCACAACATTTAAGAAGTATTTACACGAGCACTTGAAATGCCTCAGTACACGCAGCAATGGAGCAAGTGCTGGAAAATGGGGTTAGAATAGATAGGTGTTTGATGGCCTGCACAGATACAATGGACCACAGGGCCTCTTTCTGTGGTGCAGAGCTCTATGACTCCACAAACAGGGTAGAGCCTAACCATGCAGAAGGCAGCCATTTGATTCATTATATAGAGTTGAGCTCTTTGAAAGAGATCTTCAATTTATTGCCGTACCCAAGATTTCCCCCCGTAAAGTTGCAAAATATTTCCTCCTCAATTGTCCTAGGAACAGAGGAATTAGGAGCAGAAATGGGCAATTTTACCCCGAGATTGCTCTGCCATTCAGATTGCGGGTGATCTCTCCCTGGTCTCAAATCCACCTCCCCACCTGTTCCCCATATCACCTCATCCCTATTTTATTAGAATTATATCTATCTCCTTCTTGAAACCATTCACTGATTCAGGCTCCACCACGCCACAGAGCAGTGAGTTCCAAACATTCACCACCCTCTGTGAGAAGTAGCTCCTCCTCATCTCAGTATTAGCGACCGCGCAGGGCGCCGCGCTCAGAGCGACCGCGCAGTTTCCTTTGACCATTATGAGGTTTCACCCTGGACTCTAAGCTCTTAGTAAGAATTTAGTAATACCAATTTAGAACATAGAACATTACAGCGCAGAACAGGCCCTTCGGCCTTCGATGTTGCGCCGACCAATATAAAAAGCAATGACCCTCCAAACTAAACCATTCCCTTCTCTTCCATATACTTATCAACTAACCTCTTAAACGCCACCAAACTTGGCGCATCTACAACTGCCGCAGGCAGGGCATTCCACTCCCTAACCACCCTCTGGGTAAAGAACCTACCTCTGATATCCGTCCTATAACTATCACCCCTTAATTTAAAGCTGTGTCCCCTCGTGCTAGCTTTCTCCATCCTAGGAAAAAGGCTATCACTGTCCACCCTATCTAAACCTCTAATCATCTTATATGTTTCGATAAGGTCTCCTCTTAGCCGCCTCCTTTCTAACGAAAACAACCTCAAATCCCTCAGCCTCTCTTCATAAGACCTGCCCTCCATACCAGGCAACATCCTGGTAAACCTCCTCTGTACCCTCTCCAATGCCTCCACATCTTTCTTATAATGTGGGGACCAGAACTGCACACAATACTCCAAGTGCGGCCGCACTAGAGTTTTGTACAGTTGCAACATGACGTTGCGGCTCCGAAATTCAATCCCCCTACCAATAAAAGCCAAGACTCCATATGCCTTCTTAACAACCTTATCGACTTGACTGCCTACTTTCAGGGATCTATGCACATACACACCAAGATCCCTCTGTTCATCTAGACTGCTAAGAATCCTACCATTAGCCCTATACTCTACACATTTATTATTCCTGCCATAGTGCATTACCTCACACTTTTCCACATTAAACTCCATTTGCCACCTCTCGGCCCAGCTCTGCAACTTGTCCAAGTCCCTCTGCAAACTATAACACCCCTCTTCACTATCTACCACTCCACCGACTTTAGTGTCATCTGCAAATTTACTAATCCATCCTTCAATACCCTCATCCAGATCATTTATAAAAATTACAAACAGCAGGGGCCCCAAAACAGACCCCTGAGGTACACCACTTGTCACCGAACTCCACGATGAATATCTCCCATCAACCACCACCCTCTGTCTTCTATCTGCTAGCCAATTCCTAATCCAATTAGCTAAATCACCCTCTATCCCATACATCTGCATTTTCTGCAGAAGTCTTCCATGGGCCACCTTATCGAACGCCTTACTAAAGTCCATATATACCACATCAACCGCCTTACCCCCATCCACCTCTTTAGTCACTTTTTCAAAAAACTCAATGAGGTTAGTAAGGCACTGACTATCCCCAATCAATTCATTTCTCTTAAATAACCAAATCCTATCCTTAATAATTCTCTCCAATACTTTGCCCACAACAGAAGTAAGACTCACTGGCCTATAATTCCATGGAAAGTCTCTCTTCCCCTTCTTGAACAATGGGACCACATTCGCTATCCCTCCAGTCCTCCGGAACACACCAGTAACCAACGACGACCTGAAGATCAGAGCCAGAGGCTCTGCAATCGCCTCTCTTGCCTCCCAGAGAATCCTAGGGTAAATCCCGTCCGGCCCAGGGGACTTATCCAACTTCAAACCCTCAAGAATATCTAGCACATCCTCCCTATCTACTTCAATACTCCAGTTTGCAACCCTGTACTCAGTGTTCTCCATAAACATTTCCAGCACTCTGCGTGAATACCGAAGAGAAATATTTATTCAGTGCCTCACCAATCTCTTCAGGCTCCATGCACAACTTCCCACTGCTGTCTATGACTGGCCCTAATCTTGTCCTAACCAATCTTCTATTCTTAACATATCTAAAGAAAGCTTTAGGATTCTCCTTAATCCTATCAGCCAAAGTCTTCTCGTGTCCCCTCTTAGCTCTCCTCAATTCACTCTTTAGCTCCCTCCTGGCTAATCTATAGCTATCCATTGCACTAACTGAGCCCTTACTTTACTGAGTTCTTACCACCCCAATCCAACGCCATCATCTTTACATCATGACTCTAAGCTCTTGACAGTTGATTCAATTGCTGAGCAACTGTCAGGCCTTTTGGCTCCATGGGTTGTGACTGTCTCAATATGGTGTGGATACTTGGCATTACTAGATCAAACGAGCACGTCAGTGTCTGCTCCAGCCATCTGATTTTAACATGCTTTTTTAGGGAGCTTAGGTGAAAATGATTGTGCTCTTGGTGTGACTGTGTTACACCGTTCAATTCTTACATGTGTAGAGCAGAGTGGGCAGTAATATTGCTCGATTGACTGAGATCGGTACGCAAACCTGCTCCACTTCTTTGCCAGGCCGATGTTCCAAGTCTGCTCTACACTCAAACTGGAACACCACAGTAACAAGGATACCCACGTCAGACTCCTATTTATTGACTACAGGTTATCCTTTAACATCGTTATCCCTCCAAAACTCATCTCCAAACTCGGTAGCTTGGGTCTTGGCTCCTCTCTCCGTGATTGAATCCTGAACTTTCTAACTTACAGACCACAGCCAGTAAAGATAGGCAACAATACCTCCTCCAAGATCATTCTCAATAGCGGTGCCCCACAAGGGCACTATACTCCTTATACATCTCTGACTGTGCAGCCAAATTCCCCTCCAATTCCATTTTCAAGTTTGCTGATGACACCATGATAGTGAGTTGGATCTCAAACAATGATGAGACAGAACGCAGGAATGAGATAGAGAATCTGGTGAACTGGTGCAGCAACAATAATCTCTCCCTCAATGTCAACAAAACAAAGGAGAATGTTATCGACTTCAGGAAGCATAGTAGAGAACATACCGCTGTCTACATCAATGGGGAAGAAGAAGAAAGGGTCGAAAGCTTCAAATTTCTCAGTGACGAGATCACCGACATGTCCTGTTCCCCTCATGCTGACAGTATCGTTAAGAAAGCCCACCAACACTTCTACTTTTTCAAAAGACGAAGGAAATTTGGCATGTCGGCTACAGCTTTCATCAACTTTTACAGATGCAAATACAAAGCTTTCCAGATGCAGTTTGGTATGGCTCCAGTTCTGATCAAGACCACATAAATCTATAAAAGTTTATGAATGTAGCCTAATCCATCACTCAAACAGCAGTCCATCCATTGACTTTGACCATACTTCTCGCTGCCTCAGCAAAGCAACTGCATAAATATGGACCCCAGACATTCTCTCTTCCGCCTTCTTCTGTTAGGAAAAAGAAACAAAAATTTGAGGTCCCGTACCGACCGACTCAAGAACAGCTTCTTCCCTTCTGCTGTCAGACTTTGAAAGGACCTACCTTGCATTAAGTTGCTCTTTCTCTACACCCTCGCTGTGACTGTAACACTACATTCTGCACTCTCTCATTTCTTTCTCAATGAACAGTATGCTTTTCCTATATAGCACTCAAGAAACAATAGCTTTTACTGTGTACTAATATATGTGACAATAAATAAGTCAAATCAATATTGCTCTGTGGACTCAAAATGGGTAGTAATATTGTTTGGTAAGCAAACCAGCTCCTCTTGATTCTCAGGCTAATGTTCAAAGTCTGTCATAGGCTACACCTGATTAACAATTCTTGCAGGCATTTTGTTATCAATATCTAGAACAAAGAACAGTACAGCACAGGAAACAGGCTCTTCGGCCCTTCAAAGCCTGCGCTGCTCATTGGTCCAACTAGACTATTTGTTTGTATCCCTCCATTCCCAGTCTGTTCATGTGCGTATCTAGTTCAGTCTTAAACAATCCCACCATCTTGCTTGGCAGTGCATTCCAGGCCCCCACCACCCTCTGTGTAAAATACATCCCTCTGATATCTGAGTTAAACCTCGCCCCTCTCACCTTGAGCCTGTGACCCCCTCGTGATCATCGCCTCCAACCTGGGAAAAAGCTTCCCATAATTCACCCTATCTATACCCTTCATAATCTTATACACCTCGCCTCTCATTCTCAGTCTTTCCAGTGAAAACAACCCCAATTTACCCAATCTTTCCTCATAGCTAAGACCCTCCATACCAGGCAACATCCTGATAAACCTTTTCTACACTCTCTCCAAACCTCCACATCCTTCCGGTAGTGTGGCGACCAGATCTGGACAGAGTACTCCAAATGTGGCCTAACCAACATTCTATACAGCTGTAACATCAGACTCCAGTTTTTATACTCTATACTCTGTCCTCTAAAGGCAAGCATACCATATGCTTTTATTGGTAGGGGGATTGAATTTCGGAGCCGCAACGTCATGTTGCAACTGTACAAAACTCTAGTGCAGCTGCACTTGGAGTATTGTGTGCAGTTCTGGTCCCCACATTATAAGAAAGATGTGGAGGCATTGGAGAGGGTACAGAGGAGGTTTACCAGGATGTTGCCTGGTATGGAGGGCAGGTCTTATGAAGAAAGGCTGAGAGATTTGAGGTTGTTTTCGTTAGAAAGAAGGCGGCTAAGAGGAGACCTTATTGAAACATATAAGATGATTAGAGGTTTAGATAGGGTGGACAGTGATAGCCTTTTTCCTAGGATGGAGAAAGCTAGCACGAGGGGACATAGCTTTAAATTAAGGGGTGGTAGTTATAAGACGGATGTCAGAGGTAGGTTCTTTACCCAGAGGGTGGTTAGGGTATGGAATGCCCTGCCTGCGGCAGTTGTAGATGCGCCAAGTTTGTGGCATTTAAGAGGTTAGTAGATAAGTTTACAGACGAAAAGGGAACGGTTTAGTTTGGAGGGTCATTGCTTTTTCCTAACTGGTCGGCGCAACATCGAGGGCCGAAGGGCCTGTTCTGCGCTGTAATGTTCTATGTTCTATATGCCTTCTTCACCACCTTCTCCACCTGTATGCCACCTTCAAGGACTTGTGGACTTGCACGCCCAGGTCCCTCTGTGTGTCTATACTCTTGATGGGTAGCTCCCCCCTACATTAGTTCTACCAAAATGATAGAACTTTGCATTTATCAGGATTAAATTCCATCTGCCATTTCTCCGCCCAATTTTCCAGCCTATCTATATCCTGCTGTATTCTCTGTCAACGTTCATTGCTATCCACAAGTCCAGCCATCTTTGTGTCATCCACAAACTTACTGATCACATCAGTTACACCTTCTTTCAAATCATTTATATATAATCACAAACAGCAGAGGTCCCAGTACAGAGCCCTGCGGATCACCACTAGTCACAGACTTCCAACCTGCAAGACCTTTTCACTGCTACCCTGTGTCTTCTGTGTCCAAGCCAGTTCTTTACCCATCTAGCCACCTTTCCTTTTATCCCATGAGATTTAACCTTTTGCACCAACATGCCATGAGGGACTTGTCAAATGCTTTACTAAAATCCACATAGATGACATTCACAGCCCTTCCCTCATCAACCATTTTTGTCACCTCCTCAAAAAACTCCACCGATAAGTTGAGTTGTTTCCTTCTCTATGAATGGTATGTTTTGTCTATAGAGCATGCAAGAAATAATACTTTTAAGTTGAGAGTGTGCTGCTGAGTTAAGTGAGCTTATTCACTGTGGAAAGGTTCTGATAATGAACATTCCTGGAAAATGACTTTAGTTTTCCTTCTGCTGATTGCAAGGCTGAAGTTGTGGCTTACATTGGAAAACTGTTCAATCCTACATTACACATCCAGCTCTGAAGCAACTAGCTGGTGCTCAAAATCATTAAACAGGTCAAAGTATGCCCTTGGAGAGCCTTGTCTTTGACTGGTGTCACCTCAGATAGAGTAGCTTCCTGCTCGTGTGACCAGGTTAATAAGCAGGGGAGACATGACAGAGTATGACAGGGTGTTGGTGGAGAATTACTGCCAGCATGCAGCTTCCTCTAACTTCATTAATTGCTTCCAAATAGACCGAGTTCAGTGAGTTTCATAACCAGCCGTTCACCTACTCCATTCTTAAAGTTCCAAAGCCAATGCTCAGAATGGAGCAGATAAACCCAAATCCATTCCTTGCTTGAACCAAATTCAAAATCCAATTGAAACCAATTCCAGGTTCAAGCTGGCAGGACGAGGCATTGTACTCCATCTTGAGCTTGATCTGATGTTTGATCTTAGCCAAAATACCATTTTCTAAACTTGAGCTGATACAGCATCATCTGCTGCTAGACAGGATTGTTCTCATTGTTTCCAATAGACAAGATCAGGAGAGAAGCTGATGGCAACCTGTGACAGACTGAGAGCTGAAAGACCTTTCACAATGCGGTTAAATTGCTCTGTTCACTTTTCTAAAATTTGGGATTTTTCTGTAAACTGTGTTACTCATCTGCACCGAGCATTGATGACGAACCAGTAGACTGAGTTGTAGACAATTTCAAGGCTTGACAGAATCACTTCCGTGATTTGTGTCTGGATATAACGGAGGTTGTCTGTTTCCTCTTTCAACTCTCTGAGGCTGCACTTGACAGCCATATAATGAGCCTGACATCAGAATCAGGTCATGTGGGCATTGTGCTTGGACAGTGATGACTTGTCAGTGAGATAAATCCTGCACAGGCGATGTTTGTCTGAGATAAAACCTACACAGGCAATGTTTCTCTGAGATAAACCTTGCAGAGTCAATGTTCCTCCTTCAGTAGTTTTTGGATGTTTGGATTGCCTCATTGTTTTCACTGGAGCAATCTTGATGGCGTGGAAACTCCAGAGTAGTGAAGTACTCCGTACACTTCAACATACTACCAGCCATCCACAAGGCAGTTAGCGTCCATTTTGGGATGACTTCTGTGTTTCTCAGAGATCCCTTCTTGACTGCTTTTTTGAGTCTCAAAGTGCTTATGGACATTAGTGTTCTGGGAATGCCGAAAAGGATGTATCTTGATGGTTAGGTATAAACTAATAAAAAAGCGGTTGATGCAACAGTCAGCACCACATAGAGCTTCCATTGCACTCACACCCTGCCTGTCCCTCTGCCAGAGACGGACATACTCAATTTGATGCTTAAGTACAGAATGAGAATACATTTAACATTCCTCAAGGAGTAGAAAAATCATTAGTGATCAGAGCTCATGCTCAGCAAGAAGAAGCCATTACCACGAGAGTTAACAATGTTGTTTGTACCCTGCCCTCGTTTCATAACCTGCACTGACGTGCCAACACATACCGGCACTGATACACAGAATTATTCCTGTATAAAGGAAGATGGCTATGGTGGTTGCACCGCATCACCAGAGGGTCAGTGCCGAGGGAGTACTGCACCGCTGGAGAGTCAGTACCAAGGGAGTGCCGCACCGCCGGAGAGTCAGTACCAAGGGAGTGCCGCACCGCCAAAGGGTCAGTGCTGAGAGAGTGCCACACCACCGGAGGATCAGTGCCGAGGACGAGCACCGCACCGCCAGAAGGTCAGTGCCGAGGGAGCGCCGTACTGCCAGAAGGTCAGTGCCGAGGGAATGCCGCACCGCTGGAGGGTCAGTGGCGAGGAGTGCCGCAGTAACTTGTCCTAACTTCAATCTTAAATAGGGACTTCTTATCCTTAAATCGCGCCCTTGGCTTCTAGCTTCCCCCGACAAGAGGAAATATATTCCTAGTATCAATTCCATCAAATCCCCTCAGGGATTTCATCGTTCATCTAAACACCAATGGATTAAGGCCCAACCTGCAAAAGATCTCATCTCAGGAATGAGTCCAGTGAACCTTCTGTGAACTGCTTCTAACATAGTTTTAGTTTTCTCATGTAACAGAACAGTATTCCAGATATGGTCTCATCATGTCACAGCTGCTTTTATAAATCCATTTCTCTTGCACTAAACACCAATATCCAATTTGCCTTCCATATTGTTTGCCGTTCCTGCGTACTAACGTTTACCGATTCATGGATTAAGACACTCAGATCCTTCTATAACACCGAGTTCTGCTTTCTTATTCTTCCTGCCACATTTTTCCACATTAGCTTTCTGACAAATTTCAGCTTACTCATTTAACCCATCTTTATTCATCTGTTCTTGATAATCTACTTTCCTATCTTTTTGTGGTGACTGAACAAATATTATTACACCATTGTTTTATCAACTGCAAATTTAAGTGCAATAGATCTTGTCTCTTCACCCGAGCCATTGATGTTGATTGTAAATAGTTTAGGCCGCAGCACAATCTCTGGAACACGCTTGTCACATTTTACTAAACTGAAAATAGTCCAATTATTCCCACTCTCTGCTTCCTTTTCCATTATGTGGAACTGTTGGACTGGGGTAAATACACTGAGAAGTCTCATAACGCCAGGTTAAAGTTCAACAGGTTTATTCGATAGCAAAACCACTAGCTTTCAGAGTGCTTCTCCTTCATCAGGTGAGTGAGGAGTTCTGTTCACACGCAGGGTATATAAAGACACAAACTTAATTTACAAAATAACGGTTAGAATGCGAGTCTTTACAGGTAATCAAGTCTCAAAGGTACAGACAGTGTGAGTGGAGAGAGAGTTAAGCACAGTTTAAAGAGATGTGTATTGTCTCCAGCCAGGTCAGTTAGTGAGATTTTGCAAATCAAGGGGGTTACAGATAATGTGACATTGATAGTGTTTTTTGTAATTTGACAGTGACAACAATACCACACAACCCTGCCACAGCAACTTCTGCAAGACATGTCAGATCATCGACATGGATGACATTATCAACATGAGAACACCATCCAGCAGGTACACGGTACATACTCTTGCAACTCGGCCAATGCTGTCTACCTGATATGCTGCAGGAAAGGATGTCCCGAGGCGCGGTACACTGGGGAGACTGTGCAGACACTACGACAACGGATGAATGAACATCGCTCGACAATCACCAGGTAAGACTGTTCTCTTCCTGTTGGGGAATACTTCAGCAGTCACAAGCATTCAGCCTCTGATCTTCGGGTAAACGTTCTCCAAGGCTGGATGGGTGTCAGATCTCTCGGTGAGAAAGCATTTTGGGGATAGTGATCATAACTCTATCTCCTTTACGCTAGCATTGGAGAGGATAGGATCAAGCAAGATAGGAAAGTGTTTATCTGGAGTAAGGGGAAATATTAAGCTGTCAGGCAAGAAATTAGAGACATAAATTGGAAGGAGGTATTCTTGGGGATACGTACTGAAGTAAGGTGGCAGATTTTCAAGGAATGTTTGGAGTTCTGCACGATAACGTTCAGATGAGACAGGAAAATTATGATAGGTTACAGGAACCGTGGCGCACGAAAGTTGTAACCAACCTAGTCAAAAAAAAAAGTGTATAAAAGGTTCAGGGAGCTAGGTAATGTTAGGGATCTAGAAGAGTATCCAGCTTATAGGAAGGAACTTTCGAAGGAAATTAGGAGAGCCAGAAGAGGTCATGAGAAGACCTTGGCAGGTAAGATTAAGGAAAATTCTAAGGTGTTTTACGAATCTGTGAAGAGTAAAAGGATGAAATGCGAAGGAATAGGACCTTTAAAATGTGACGGTGGGAAAGTTTGTATAGAACCAGTAGAAAAAGCAGAAGTACTCAATGAATACTTTACTTCAGTATTCACGGTGGAAAAAAATCTCGGTGATTGCAGGACAGGCTTGCAGCGGGTGGAAAACCTTGAGTGTGTGGACATTAAGAAAGAAGATGTGTGGGGGCTTTTGAATAGCATCAAGATAGATAGGTCACTGGGACCAGATGGGATATACCCCAGATTACAGTGGGAGACGAGGGAAGAGATTGCAGAGCCTCTGACGATGATCTTTGCATCCTTGATGGAGATGGGAGAGGTTCTGGAGGATTCCAAATGTGGTTCCTATATTCAAGAAAAGAAATAGAGGTAGTTATGGAAATTATCGGTGCGTCTAACCTCAATGGTTGGTAAGTTGATGGAAAAGATCCTGAAAGACTGGATTTATGAACATTTAGAGAAGTATAGTATGATTAAAAGTAGTCAGAATGGCTTTGTTAAAGGCAAATCGTGTCTTACGAGCCTGGTTGAGTTTTTTGAAAATGTGACTAAACATGTTGACAAAGGAAGAGCAGTAAATATGGTTTATATGGACTTCAGCAAGGCATTCGATGAGGTCCCCCATGCAAGGCTTATTGAGAAAATGAGGGGCATAGGATCCAAGAGGACATGGCTTTGATGATCCAGAAGTGGCTTGCCCTCAGAAGACAGAGAGTGGTTGTAGATGGGTCTTTTTCTGCATGGAGGTCACTAGTGGAGTGCTCCAGAGATCTGTTCTGGGACCCTTGCTGTTTGTGATTCTTATAAATGACCTGGATGAGGAAGTGGAGGGATGGGTTAGTAAGTTTGCTGATGACATGAAGGTCAGAGGTGTTGTGGATAGTTTGGAAGGATGTTAGAAGTTACAGTGTGACGTAGATAGGATGCAAGACTGGGCAGAGAAGTGGCAGATGGACTTCAACCTGGATAAATTTGTATTGGTACATTTTGACAGGTCAAATAGGATGAAGGAATATAATATTAAGGGTAAGACTCTTAGCAGTGTAGAAGATCAGAAGGATCTTGGGGTCCGGGTTCATAGTATTCTTAAAACAGCTTCGCAGGTAGAGGATATAGTTAAGAAGGCATATGCTGTTATGGCCTTCATCAATTGAGGAATTGAGTTAGGGAGTCAGGAGATAATTCTGCAGCTGTATAAGACCCTGATCAGACCCCATTTGGAGTACTGTGCTCAGTTCTGGTTACCTCATTACAGGGAGGATATGGAAGCCATTGAAAAGGTGCAAAGGAGATTTACAAGGATGTTACCTAGATTAGGTGGCATTCTTTATGAGGATAGGTTGAGAGAGCTTGATCTTTTGTCCTTAGAGAGACGAAGGATGAGAGGGGGCCTGATAGAGATGTATAAGATGATGAGAGGTATTGGTCAGGTGGACTCTGAGGCTTTTCCCCAACGTTGAAATGGCTGCCACAAGAGGATACAGGTTTAAGGTGCTGGGGAGTAGGTACAGAGATGTCAGGGGTAAGTTTTTCACTCAGAGAGCAGTGGATGAATGGAACCAGCTGCCATCGGTGGTGGTGGAGGCAAATTTGTTAGGATCTTTTGGGAGACTTCTGGATGAGTACATGGAACTTAGTAGGATGAGGGTTATAAGTAAGCCTAGTAGGTAGAGATAAGGTTGGCACAACTTGTGAGCCGAAGGGCCTGTTTGTGCTGTAGTTTTTCTATAATTCTATAATTCTAAGGCGGCTTTGATGACATACGATAGCGCAGAGTGGCTGAGCAGAGACTGATAACCAAGTTCCGCACACGAGGATGGCCTCAACTGGGATCTTGGGTTCATATCACACTATTCGTAACCCTCATGACTTGCCGAGGCTTGCAAAATCTTACTAACTATCCTGTCTGGAGACAATACATATCTCTTTAAACTGTGGTTAACGTTCTCTCTACTCTCACTGTCTCACCTTTGAGACTTTATTACCTGTAAAGACTTGCATCCAACCATTATTCTATAAATTGAGTTTGTGTTTTTATATCCCGTGTTTGTGAACAGAATTTCCACTCACCTGATGAAGGAACAGCAAGCGCTCCAAAAGCGAGTGGCTTTTGCTACCAAATAAACGTGTTGGACTTTAACTGGCATTGTGGGATTTCTTACCCACTTTATCAATACCAGGAGTTACTGCATGACAATGTGACAGAACTCAATTAACTGCAGTAGAGATACATCAATAACAGGCATTTCAAGACACAAGGACTGATTAGAGACAGTCAGCAGGGGCTTTGTGAGTGGAAAATCATGTCTCACAAATTTGATTGAGTTTTTTGAAGGGATAAGCAAGCAGGTAGATGAGGGCACGACAGTTGATGTTGTCTACATGGACTTTAGCAAGGCCTTTGACAAGGTACCGTACGGTAGGTTGTTGCATAAAGTTAAATCTCACAAGAGTAAGGTATGTAAATGGATACAACATTGGCTCCTTCACAGAAGCCAGAGAGAAGGTGGGTTGTAGAGAGTTGTTATTTAAACTGGAGGCCTGCGACCAGCAGTGTGCCTCAGGAATCAGTGCTGGGTCCACTGTTATTTGTCATTTATATTAATGATTTGGATGAGAATATAGGAGACATAGTTAGTAAGTTAGCAGGTGACACTAAGACACTAAGAGGCTTAGTGGACAGTGAAGAAAGTTATCTCCAATTGCCGCGGGGTCTTGATCAATTGGGCCAGTGGGCTAACGAATGGCAGATGGAGTTTAATTTAGATAAATGCAAGGTGATGCATTTTGGTAGATTGAACCAGGGCAGGACTTACTCAGTTAATGGTAGGGCATTGGGGAGAGTTACAGAACAAAGAGATCTCGGGGTACAGGTTCATAGCTCCTTGAAAGTGGAGTCACAGGTGGACAGAGTGGAGAAGAAGGCATTCAGCATGCTTGGTTTCATTGGTCAGAACATTGAATACAGGAGTTGGAATATCGTGTTGAAGTTGTACAAGACATTGGGAAGGCCACACTTGGAATACTGTGTGCAATTCTGGTCACCCTATTATAGAAATGGTATTATTAAACCGGAAAAAGTGCAGAAAAGATTAACCAGGATGCTCCCAGGACTTGATGGCTTGAATTATAAGGAGAGGCTGGATTGACTGGGACTTTTTTCTCTGGAGCGTAGGAGGCTGAGGGGTGATCTTATAGAGGTCTATAAAATAGTGAGGGGCACAGATCAGTGAGATAGTCAATATCTTTTCCTACAGGTAAGGGAGTCTAAAACTAGAGGGCCGAGCTTTAAGGTGAGAGGGAAGAGATACAAAAGTGTTCAGAAGGCAATTTTTTCACAAAGAGGGTGGTGAGCACCTGGAACAAGCTGCCAGAGATAGTAGTAGAGGTGAGTACAATTTTGTCTTTTAAAAGCATTTAGATAGTTACAGGGGTATGATG
Organism: Sphyrna mokarran; assembly: GCA_024679065.1. NCBI lineage: Eukaryota > Metazoa > Chordata > Chondrichthyes > Carcharhiniformes > Carcharhinidae > Sphyrna > Sphyrna mokarran. The sequence continues at coordinate 1,802,931 of JAGIQG010000013.1, read as the reverse complement.
GGTATAGAGGGATATGGGCCAAATGCGGGCAATTGGGATTAGCTTAGGGATTTTAAAAAAAATCGGCATGGACAAGTTGAGCCAAAGGCCTGTTTCCATGCTGTAAATCTCTGTAACTCTAACATCAGGTGCTGTGGGAGAGGCATTACTGAGTGACAGTGTGAGGGAGCTGGGTTAACATCAGTACAGATACAGTCAGTAACACAGGGTGCTGGGGGGAGAGAGGGGTTACTGAGTGACAGTGTGAGGGAGCTGGGTTAACATCAGTACAGATACAGTCAGTAACACAGGGTGCTGGGGGAGAGGGGTTACTGACTGACAGGGAGCTGGGTTAACATCAGTACAGATACAGTCAGTCACACAGGGTGCTGGGGAGAGAGGGGTTACTGAGTGACAGTGTGAGGGAGCTGGGTTAACATCAGTACAGATACAGTCAGTAACACAGGGTGCTGGGGGAGAGGGGTTACTGAGTGACAGGGAGCTGGATTAACATCAGTACAGATACAGTCAGTCACACAGGGTGTGGGGGGAGAGGGGTTACTGAGTGACAGTGTGAGGGAGCTGGATTAACATCAACAGAGATACAGTCAGTAACACAGGGTGCTGGGGGAGAGGGGTTACTGAGTGACAGGGAGCTGGGTTAACATCAGTACAGATACAGTCAGTACACAGGTGCTGGGGAGGAGAGGGGTTACGGGTGACAGTGTGAGGGAGCTGGATTAACATCTGTACAGATGCAGTCAGTAACACGGGGTGCGGGAGGAGAGAGAGGGGTTACTGAGTGACAGTGTGAGGGAGCTGGATTAACATCAGTACAGATACAGTCAGTAACACAGGGTGAGGGGGGAGAGGGGTTACTGAGTGACAGTGTGAGGGAGCTGGATTAACATCAGTACAGATACAGTCAGTAACACAGGGTGCTGGGGGGGAGAGGGGTTACTGAGTGAGGGAGCTGGATTAACATCAGTACAGATACAGTCAGTAACACAGGGTGCTGGGGGGAGAGAGGGGTTACTGAGTGAGGGAGCTGGATTAACATCAGTACAGATACAATCAGTAACACAGGGTGCTGGGGAAGAGGGGTTACTGAGTGAGGGAGCTGGATTAACATCAGTACAGATACAGTCAGTAACACAGGGTGCTGGGGATGAGGAGTTATTTTGTAAGTGGTCTGTTCACTAGACATGAAAACGAAAGAACTCTCAAACCTTCCAGGTGAATAGCAAAAGTTTATCCTGACTGAAAAAAGCATGCATTTCAATAGTATTTCCACTTTCCAAAGTGCTTTACACCCAATGACGCACTTTTTGAATTATAGTCAGTGTTGGGAAATTGATAATTATTTTAATAAAACAAGTTTCCACAAACAATAGTAACATTTAAGAAGCATCTGAATGGGTGCTTGAATAAGAAGTGAACGGAGGGATACAGACTGAGTAAGGGCATCATGGTCGGCACAGGCTTGGAGGGTCAAAGGACCTGTTCCAGCACTGCTTTTTCTTTGTTCTTTGTAAACAAGCATACGATAATGACTCAGATAATCCGCCTTTTGTAATGTTGATGTGGAGATGCAGGCATTATATTGGGGTGGGTACAGTAAGAAATCTCACAACACCAGGTTAAAGTCCAACAGGTTTATATGGAATCACAAACTTTTAGAGGCTCCTTCAACCAGGTGAGCAAATCACCTGGTGTTGTGAGATTTCTTACTCTTTTTGTAATATTGATTGGAGAATAACTAGCAGCCAGGACAACGGGGAAAACTCGCCTGTCCTTTATCAGGATCAGGGGATCTTTTATCCAGGATGAAAGTTTGAGCCTTCCTTTAAAATGATCTGAATAACAGAAGAAGCTGAAAGGGCCTCTCTCCTCTTCCAAAGTCCACTAGAAACAATATCCCGGCAATGCATGGAGTGTGTTGGACTTGATTCTGCACTAAAGACTCTGAAGTGGCACTTTAACCCTCAGACTCTGTGGGAAAGTGTTACCCACTGAACCACAGCAGACCCAAACTGTGTCGACCTGAGTTAATCACATTGTTAGAAACAAACTTATCCTCTTCATCTGTATGACAGAAACCTCACTTACCCTTCCTCTGGCTGCCGAGGGTCACCAGGTAGTTGTCCCCCAGTGCAGAGGGGAGATCGGAGCTTGTGATGACCACCGTATCAGGACCCATTGCATGGAGAACATCCATCACCTGCAACAGACACAGGGACTCAGTTCTAACCTTACATATTCTCAGCATATTTAGTCTGTATCTAACCTAGCAATGTATACTAGAACACAACAAATAGGGGCAGGAGTACACCATTCAGCCCATCAAGCCTGCTCCACCATTCAATACAATCACAGCTGATCTTGGGCTTGAATTTCATTTTCCCATCCATTCTCCAAATCTCTAATTCTCTGAGAAGCCAAGAATCTACCTATTCCAGCCTTAAATCTATTTTATAACGGAGGATCCACAACCCTCTGAAGCACAGAAATCCGAAGATTCACAACCCTTTGAGTGAGGAAATTTCTCCTCCCCTCAGTCTGTCAGCAGGAGGCAGTGGTGTACTGGTATTGTAACTGGACTAGTAATTCAGAGACTCAGGGATCTGGGTCTGGGCTTGAATCTCACCATGGCAGGTGGTGAAATTTGGGATCAATAAAAAATCTAATGATGGCCGTGAAACCATTGGTGAACACCATTAAAAGAACTCTGGTTAAATAATGTCTCTTTAGGGAAGGAAATCTGCCATCCTTATCCAGTCTGGCCTACATGTGCCTCCAGAGCCACAGTACTCTGGTTAACTCTTAATTGCCCTCAGAGAAGTGCAATAAACCTGGCAGAGCCAGCAACACTTACATCCCATGAATACGTTTATTTAAATAATTGATTCGTTATCCTGAGCCTTTTTTAGATTCCCCAACCAGTGGGAACAATTTCTCAGCATCCATCCTATCAAACCTGTTCAGAAACATGCAATCCCACAGTGCAGAAGGAGGCTGTTTGGTCCATTGTGTCTGCACTAACTCTCTGAGATTGCATCCTACCCACGTCCTATCCCTGTAACCTGCTAATCTTTCGATGCTAAAGTGCAATTTAGCATGGCCAATCCACCTAACCTGCACATCTTTGGACTGTGGGAGGAAAAACCCACGCAGACACAGGAGAACATGCAAACTCCACACAGGCAGTCACCCAAAGCCAGGAGTGAACCTAGGACCATGGTACTGTGAGGCAGCAGTGCTAACCACTGCACCACTCAAATCTTGTAGGTTTCAATGTGATCAACTCTCATTCTTCTAAACTCCAGAGAATTTAAACCCACTTTTCTTCACCTCTCATCACAGGACATCTCCTCTACCCAATCTAGCGAACCATCCACCATGCTGCCTCCGATGTATATCCTTTCTTAAATATGGAGACTAAAGTTTAATTTTCTTTTCTCTTTTAGGATGGAAACAGAGGGATATGGTCCCTGGAAGGGTAGGGGGTTTTGGCTCAGTCAGACAGCATGGTTATGGTCCTTGATAAGTATGTCCCTGTCAGGCAAGGGGGAAATGGTCGAGTAAGGGAACCATGGTGTACTAAAAAAGTTAATTTGCTGGTTAAAAGGAAAAAGGAGGCTTATGTCAGGATGAGGCTTGAAGGTTCAGTTAGTGCAATGGATAGCTATAGATTAGCCAGGAGGGAGCTAAAGAGTGAGTTAAGAAGAGCTAAAAGAGGACATGAGAAGACTTTGGCTGATAGGATCAAGGAGAATACTAAAGCTTTCTTTAGATATGTTAAGAATAGAAGATTAGTTAGGGCAAGATTAGGGCCAGTCAGAGACAGCAGTGGGAAGTTGTGCGTGGAGCCTGAAGAGATTGGAGAGGCACTGAATAAATATTTCTCTTCGGTATTCATGCAGGGTGATGTAAATGTAGTGGTGGAGAACACTGGGATACAGGATTGCAAACTGGAAAGTATTAAAGTAGGTAAGGAGGATGTGCGAGATATTCTTGAGGGTTTGAAGTTAGATAAGTCCCCTGGGCCGGACGGGATTTATCCTAGGCTTCTTTGGGAGGCGAGAGAGGCGATTGCAGAGCCTCTGGCTCTGATCTTCAGGTCGTCGTTGGTTACGGGTTTAGTGCCGGAAGACTGGAGGATAGCGAATGTGGTCCCATTGTTCAAGAAGGGGAATAGAGACTTTCTGGGGAATTATAGGCCGGTGAGTCTTACTTCTGTTGTGGGCAAAGTATTGGAGAGAATTATTAGGGATAGGATTTATAGTTATTTAGAGAGAAATGAATTGATTGGGGATAGTCAGCATGGTTTTGTGAAGGGTAGGTCGTGCCTTACTAACCTTATTGAGTTTTTTGAAAAAGTGACCAAAGAGGTGGATGGGGGTAAGGCAGTTGATGTGGTATATATGGACTTTAGTAAGGCGTTCGATAAGGTGGCCCATGGAAGGCTTCTGCAGAAAATGCAGATGTATGGGATTGAGGGTGATTTAGCTAATTGGATTAGGAATTGGCTAGCTGATAGAAGACAGAGGGTGGTGGTTGATGGAAGTTATTCATCATGGAGTTCGGTTACAAGTGGTGTACCTCAGGGATCTGTTTTGGGGCCCCTGCTGTTTGTAATTTTTATAAATGATCTGGATGAGGGTATTGAAGGATGGATTAGTAAATTTGCGGATGACACCAAAGTCGGAGGAGTGGTAGATAGTGAAGAGGGGTGTTATAGTTTGCAGAGAGACTTGGACAAGTTGCAGAGCTGGGCTGAGAGGTGGCAAATGGAGTTTAATGTGGAAAAGTGTGAGGTAATGCACTTTGGCAGGAATAACAAATGTGTAGAGTATAGGGCTAATGGTAGGACTCTTAATAGTGTTGATGAACAGAGGGATCTTGGTGTATATGTGCATAGATCCCTGAAAGTTGGCAATCAAGTCGATAAGGTTGTTAAGAAGGCATATGGAGTCTTAGCTTTTATTGGTAGGGGGATTGAATTTCGGAGCCGCAACGTCATGTTGCAACTGTACAAAACTCTAGTGCGGCCGCACTTGGAGTATTGTGTGCAGTTCTGGTCCCCGCATTATAAGAAAGATGTGGAGGCATTGGAGAGGGTACAGAGGAGGTTTACCAGGATGTTGCCTGGTATGGAGGGCAGGTCTTATGAAGAGAGGCTGAGGGATTTGAGGTTGTTTTCGTTAGAAAGAAGGCGGCTAAGAGGAGACCTTATTGAAACATATAAGATGATTAGAGTTTTAGATAGGGTGGACAGTGATAGCCTTTTTCCTAGGATGGAGAAAGCTAGCACGAGGGGACATAGCTTTAAATTAAGGGGTGGTAGTTATAGGACGGATATCAGAGGTAGGTTCTTTACCCAGAGGGTGGTAAGGGTATGGAATGCCCTGCCTGCTGCAGTTGTAGATGCGCCAAGTTTGGTGGCGTTTAAGAGGTTAGTAGATAAGTATATGGAAGAAAAGGGAATGGTTTAGTTTGGAGGGTCATTGCTTTTTCCTAATTGGTTGGCGCAATTAGGGCCGAAGGGCCTGTTCTGTGCTGTAATTTTCTTTGTTCTGAAAACTGCACCAGATATGATCTCAACAAAACCCTGGAACAACTGTAGCAAGATTTATTTATTCCAATACTTCTATCACCTTACAATAAAGGCCAATATGCCATTTGTCTTCCTAATTGCTTGCTGCACTTGAAGTCAGCATGTTAACTATGTGTGAACTGCAGGTTCCTTGTACAAACACGCCAAATCTATGTGTCTTCAATAAATTTCACATCTTTTAAAACTATTCTGCATTTCCATTCTTACCACCAATAAGAATAACATCCCAATTGCCTACATTATGCTCCATCTGCCTTCTTATTGCCCACTCACTTCTGCCAATATCTGCAGCCTATGTCCTCCCACTGCTCATCTACCCACCAATTCTGATAAAAGCTCATCCAGGCTCGAAATGTTGGCTCTATTCTCTCTCCAAGAATGCTTTCAGGTCTACTGAGATTTCCGGTGTCCTTTGTTTTTGTTCCAACTTTCCACCCAGTTCGGTCTCATCATCAAACTTAGATGAAGAGGCACAGAGTAATATAGTGGAGTCATTAATACTGACTGTAAATAGTTGAGTCCCCAGCACTGATCCTTGCAGCACTCCACAATTCACAGCTTGCCTGCTTGAAATTACCCAGTTTATGGCCACTGTCTGTTTCTTGTCTGATAACCAATCCTCTATCCATGCTAATAATGGTAAAATCACCATACAGGGAAAGGGCTGACTGGTGAGAATTTAACCTGAGATCACTACACCTCAAGCAAGGGCAAGGTTGAGAAGCAGGGCCTTCATGAATAACCTCAACCACTGCAGAAATTGACATCAGTGATAAGAAAAGTGCTGGAATTTTTTCCTTAGAATGTGATAAATGAACACTTACAAAATAATGATGGGACTGGATAGACTGGACATGGATTAATGAAAGGGGAATGTTGGACAAATCGGAGTTTTTTTGAGGATGTTATAATTAGAATACATAAAGGAGATCATTCAATGTGGCATATTAAGATTTCCAAATAGCCCTATCAGATGGGATAAGGATCCACAAAAGATTTGTTAGCAAAAATAGAGCATATGGAATTGTATGTAATATACTGACATGGACTGAGTCAGTGGGCAAAAACATGCTGAGGCAATATAATATGAGAAATGTGTTTCTTATATGAGGAAGACGCAGGAAAATAGTGCTGAGACTAAGATTGGCCTTGATCTCGTTGAATGACAGAGCAGGCTCAAAGGGCTTACTCCAATTCTATTTTCTCTGTTCCCATCTACTGCTTCCCCTTTATCCATCTGACTAGTTACATCTTTAAATTTATTAAAGATTACTTTGTTTTCGTAAAATCATATTGACTTGTTTTAATCATGCCTAGGTACATGTAAAGATTCCAACAACTGGTCTATAAGAACATAAGAAATAGGAACAGGAGTAGGCCATACAGCCTCTTGAGCCTGCCCCGCCATTCAATAAGATCATGGCTGATCTGTAGTGGTTCAGTATCACTTTCCCGCTTTCTCCCCGTAATCCTTAATTCCCTTGTCAATTAAAAACCTATTCACTCTTGACTTGAACATATTCAGTGAGGAAGCCTCCACCACTTCAACAGGCAGAGAATTCCAAAGATTCACTGCTCTTCACGTGAAGAAACTGCTTCTCAACTTTGATCTGAATACCCCCCCCAATCTTGAGGCTGTGCCCTCTAGTCCTGCTATCTTTGCTAAGTGGGAAGAGTCTCTCGACCTCTATCCTATCCATCCCCTTCATTATCTTATACGTCTCTATAAGATCCTCTCTCAGCCTTCTAAACTCCAACAAGTACAAACCTAGCCTATTCAGTCTCTCCTCATAATCCAACGCCCTCATCTCCGGTATCAGCCTAGTGAACCTTCTCTGCACCCGTTCCAAGGCCAATATATCCTTCCTCAAATGCGGCAACCAAAACTGCGCACAGTTCAGTTTGGGATGCACATAGTTCACTGGAATGAACTACTATAGTTCATCGCTTTCTCTCTCCCTCTCTTCTTGAAAAGCACCCTCACTCTGAAGGCCCCCTTAGAGTTTAGAGCAACACAGCAAGGGAAACAGGCCCTTCGGCCCAACGAGCCCGCGCCGCCGTCATAACTATATAGTAGCAATTCCATTATCCTATTCTAAATTTAGGTTATTCCTAATATGGAAGACTCTCACTATAGGGACAATTTGTTTCCCAATCAGCCTAAGAGCGAATTTTTGGGATGTGGGAGGAAACCGGAGCGCCCGGAAAAAACCCACGCAACCACGGGGAGAACGCGCAAACTCCCGCAGACACCGGCCCAATTCCAAGTGTCTGCACAGCCACATCGATAGTCTCTGAGCTGTCATGGTGCCCTTCAGATGGTCCACATAAAGCACTCATATACGACATGAGGTACCAGGCAACCCATGAATCAACATCCAAGAGCTGTACCCTCACCACCTGCCGAATGCGTGCTCAAATTATGGACCGAATTACCTGTGGAAAAAAGCCGTAGTTAAACAGTCCTAATATATCCCTCTATCTGCATACCGCTCATGTGGCTGTCCAAGAGACCCTTAAACAGCCCCAGCGTGCCTGCTCCCACCACCTTACTCGGCAGTGCATTCCACACCCCCACTACCCTTTGTGTGAAAAACTGCCCTCTAATATTCGTCCTATACATAGCCCCCCTCACCCTATGGCCATGACCCCTCGTCCTATCCATTTCTAAAGGTGGAAAAGTTTACCTCCATTTACTCTATCTATACCCCTTATAATCTTATACACCTCTATGAGATCCCCTCTAAGCCGACGTCTTTCAAGGGAAAACAACCCCAGTCTATTTAATCGTTCCTCATAAGACAGTCCTTCCATACCAGGCAGCATCCTGGTAAACCTCCTCTGCACTCTCTCCAAGGATTCCACATCCTTCCGATAGTACGGCGACCAGAACTGGACGCAGTATTCCAAGTGAGGCCTAACCAACGTTCTATACAATTGCAACATCAAACTCCTACTCTTGTATTCTATACCCTTTTCTATGAAAGCTAACATACTATACGCCTTCTTTATCACCTTCTCCACCTGTGAGGACACCTTCAGAGACTTGTGAACCTGCACCCCCAAGTCTCTCTGCATCTCTATGCTCCGTATAGTTTTACCTTTTATCCTATAACTCTCTTCTACATTTTTCTGGCCAAAATGCATCACCTCGCATTTATCCGGATTAAATTCCATTTGCCATCTATCTGCCCAGTCTACCAACCTATCTATGTCCTGTTGTATTGCCTGGCACTGCTCCTCTGTACCCGCCAATCCAAGCATCCACAAGGAGTTGTGGCAACCCCTCCCCTCCCTACCCCCAAAACCCACCACCCTGGGACACTGATAGGCTGGGGAAAAGGGTGTCCCAACGTATCTCCCAATACCTCAGTCACCTCCCACTACGACCCACCCAGGGCGACCTCTAACCTCAATCCCCCAACACTTACCTTTTCAAAGGTGCCAGGATTTTGTTCCAGGTCGAGTGCGCAGGACCAATTCTGGCCACTGTGGTGCTCTGCTGGCTGGGGTAGAGCGCTGTCAGCCAATCTGATTAGACTTTCTACCAACAGTGGCTAGAATTCCTGCCTGTGGCTAATCACCACCCGACTGAGTTGGTTCAGTGGGAGTTGCAGAGCCCATGGCTGAGTGTTACACACCGAGTCTCAGGGTGGTGAAAACTGATTGCTCACTTTCCTTTAAATCCTACCCGTCTTACAACTCATGTCTTGGTGATTAGATTTAAATCATCTACCTTCTCAAGAGCAATGATGGATGGGGAATACATGCTGGCCTAGCCAGTGACAGAGAGGTTTAGATAGGGTGGACAATGATAGCCTTTTTCCTAGGATGGAGAAAGCTAGCACGAGGGGACATAGCTTTAAATTAAGGGGTGGTAGTTATAGGACGGATGTCAGAGGTAGGTTCTTTACCCAGAGGGTGGTAAGGGTATGGAATGGCCTGCCTGCTGCAGTTGTAGATGCGCCAAGTTTGGTGGCGTTTAAGAGGTTAGTAGATAAGTTTATGGACGAAAAGGGAACGGTTTAGGTTAGAGGGTCATTGCTTTTTCTTAATTGGTCGGCGCAATATCGAAGGCCGAAGGGCCTGTTCTGCCCTGTAATGTTCTATGTTCTATGGATACCAACTGTAAAATAAATTGTGTCTCGAGTTCATTTATCTTGTTGATGATCCCCTGCCCCCGCTCCCCACATTTACCAGTTAGTTTAAAGCTCTGACACAGCTCCGGGTATTTGGTTGGCCAGGCCTCTGATCCCCAGCTAGTCCAAGTGAAGCTCATCCCTGTTGAATAGCTCACTCTACCCTGAATACTGATGCAATGTCCCATGAATCAAAATTCCTGCTTTCCAGATCACTCCAGCTACATTTCATTTTCTGCTCTGCTTGTCCAAATGCCAATTGATGCCTAGCTCGGGAAACAGAGAATACTACCTTTCACATTCTGCATTTTAATTTGGCCTCCAACTCCTCAAATTCTTTGAGCAAAATGTCATTTTTGGTCCTACCTATCCTGTTGATTGCCATGTAGAACTGGTTTCTCCTCACTGCCACTGGAAGACATCTCCTTAACCAGGCAGGTTAAACAACCTTTAGCAGGTCTTTGTAGTGGCTGCAGTGAGCAGTATCTACCGGATTATACCGACTCCCATCACCACCAGATTCTTCTTCACTCCTCCCATTTGAATCACATCCTGTTTCATGGTGCTGTGGGCAGTCCCTGCAGCCCCGCTCCTCATCCACACAGGCAGCAGGCACCACCTATCTGCTGGACAAAGTCAGGGGCTAAGACTCCTCCAGCACTGCCTGATTCGCACCCACATCCTCCTGTCCCTGACCTCTGACCAACTCAAAACTTCTGCCCAATCTGCTGCTTGCATCAAGAAAACTCTCCCAGATGCTCCAGATGTCAGCACTCTAGTCCAAAATTGCCGCAGCTACTGACATTATCCCTAATTACATTGCATAGATTCCAAATGTTGCTGACGTACTGCAAACCCAGCCATTTCAGAAAAGCTTAATGAATAGTTGACAGTGAGCTGCACTGAGCTCAGAAAGAAAGAAAGTTAGGTCACCAACTACTAGAAGTCAAAAAATAGGAAAGAAGCCACTCAAACCCCCCTTTCCACCTGAACCAAATGCCCAACATCACAGTTTACCTCCCACTCTGAAATTGTCACAAATAACTGTACCCTCTAGCTCCATACCTATCCTGGGAGTGTTTGATGGGGGACAGTGTAGAGGGAATTTTACTCTGTATCTAACCCCGTGCTGTACCTGTCCTGGGAGTGTTTGATGGGGGGACAGTGTAGAGGGAGCTTTACTCTGTATCTAACCCCGTGCTGTACCTGTCCTGGGAGTGTTTGATGGGGGACAGTGTAGAGGGAGCTTTACTCTGTATCTAACCCCATGCTGTACCTGTCCTGGGAGTGTTTGATGGGGGACAGTGTAGAGGGAGCTTTACTCTGTATCTAACCCCGTGCTGTACCTGTCCTGGGAGTGTTTGATGGGGACAGTGTAGAGGGAGCTTTACTCTGTATCTAACCCCGTGCTGTACCTGTCCTGGGAGTGTTTGATGGGGACAGTGTAGAGGGAGCTTTACTCTGTATCTAACCCGTGCTGTACCTGTCCTGGAGTGTTTGAGGGGACAGTGTAGAGGGAGCTTTACTCTGTATCTAACCCCCGTGCTGTACCTGTCCTGGGAGTGTTTGATTGGGGGACAGTGTAAGGGAGCTTTACTCTGTATCTAACCCCATGCTGCCTGTCCTGGGAGTGTTTGATGGGACAGTGTAGAGGGAGCTTTACTCTGTATCTAACCCCGTGCTGTACTGTCCTGGGAGTGTTTGATGGGACAGTGTAGAGGGAGCTTTACTCTGTATCTAACCCCATGCTGTACCTATCCTGGGAGTGTATGATGGGGACAGTGTAGAGGGAGCTTCACTCTGTATCTAACCCCGTGCTGTACCTGTCCTGGGAGTGTTTGATGGGGACAGTGTAGAGGGAGCTTTACTCTGTATCTAACCCCGTGCTGTACCTGTCCTGGGAGTGTTTGATGGGGACAGTGTAGAGGGAGCTTTACTCTGTATCTAACCCCGTGCTGTACCTGTCCTGGGAGTGTTTGATGGGGGCACAGTGTAGAGGGAGCTTTACTCTGTATCTAACCCCGTGCTGTACCTGTCCTGGGAGTGTTTGATGGGGGGACAGTGTAGAGGGAGCTTTACTCTGTATCTAACCCCGTGCTGTACCTGTCCTGGGAGTGTTTGATGAGGGACAGTGTAGAGGGAGCTTTACTCTGTATCTAACACTGTGCTCTACCTGTCCGGGGAGTGTTTGCAATTAACACAAAATGCTGAAAAACTCAGCAGAACAGATAGCAATGGTAGAGAGAGAGAAAGACAATAAATATTTCAGAGCTCTGAAGAAGACACTGACAAACTTGAAACAATAACTCTGTTCCTCTCTCCACAAATGCTGCCAGGCCTGCTGAGTTTCTCCAGTATTCTCTGCTATTATTTCAGATTTCCTTTTAGCCAGTGCGGTGCCGGGTCTGGAAGTGTAGCGAGAACTTTTCTATTAAACACAAGGACCCTGAGCCCTTTGAGGACACTTACCATGAACGGTACATCAGAGTCAGCGTGCGCGGGAGCCGTACCCCAGTGAGAGTCAGCGTGCGCGGGAGCCGTACCCCAGTGAGAGTCAGCGTCGCGGGAGCCGTACCCCATGAGAGTCCGGCGGGAGCCGACCCCAGTGAGAGTCAGCGTGCGCGGGAGCCGAACCCCAGTGAGAGTCAGCGTGCGCGGGAGCCGAACCCCAGTGAGAGTCAGCGTGCGCGGGAGCCGTACCCCAGTGAGAGTCAGCGTGCGCGGGAGCCGAACCCCAGTGAGAGTCAGCGTGCGCGGGAGCCGTACCCCAGTGAGAGTCAGCGTGCGCGGGAGCCGTACCCCAGTGAGAGTCAGCGTGCGCGGGAGCCGAACCCCAGTGAGAGTCAGCGTGCGCGGGAGCCGAACCCCAGTGAGAGTCAGCGTGCGCGGGAGCCGTACCCCAGTGAGAGTCAGCGTGCGCGGGAGCCGTACCCCAGTGAGAGTCAGCGTGCGCGGGAGCCGTACCCCAGTGAGAGTCAGCGTGCGCGGGAGCCGTACCCCAGTGAGAGTCAGCGTGCGCGGGAGCCGAACCCCAGTGAGAGTCAGCGTGCGCGGGAGCCGAACCCCAGTGAGAGTCAGCGTGCGCGGGAGCCGACCCAGTGAGAGTCAGCGTGCGCGGGAGCCTACCCCAGTGAGAGTCAGCGTGCGCGGACCGGGACCGACCCCGAAAGTGCGAGCCGAACCCCAGTGAGAGTCGCGTGCGCGGGAGCCGTACCCCAGTGAGAGTCAGCGTGCGCGGGAGCCGTACCCCAGTGAGAGTCAGCGTGCGCGGGAGCCGTACCCCAGTGAGAGTCAGCGTGCGCGGGAGCCGTACCCCAGTGAGAGTCAGCGTGCGCGGGAGCCGTACCCCAGTGAGAGTCAGCGTGCGCGGGAGCCGTACCCCAGTGAGAGTCAGCGTGCGCGGGAGCCGTACCCCAGTGAGAGTCAGCGTGCGCGGGAGCCGTACCCCAGTGAGAGTCAGCGTGCGCGGGAGCCGTACCCCAGTGAGAGTCAGCGTGCGCGGGAGCCGTACCCCAGTGAGAGTCAGCGTGCGCGGGAGCCGTACCCCAGTGAGAGTCAGCGTGCGCGGGAGCCGTACCCCAGTGAGAGTCAGCGTGCGCGGGAGCCGTACCCCAGTGAGAGTCAGCGTGCGCGGGAGCCGTACCCCAGTGAGAGTCAGCGTGCGCGGGAGCCGTACCCCAGTGAGAGTCAGCGTGCGCGGGAGCCGTACCCCAGTGAGAGTCAGCGTGCGCGGGAGCCGTACCCCAGTGAGAGTCAGCGTGCGCGGGAGCCGTACCCCAGTGAGAGTCAGCGTGCGCGGGAGCCGTACCCCAGTGAGAGTCAGCGTGCGCGGGAGCCGTACCCCAGTGAGAGTCAGCGTGCGCGGGAGCCGTACCCCAGTGAGAGTCAGCGTGCGCGGGAGCCGTACCCCAGTGAGAGTCAGCGTGCGCGGGAGCCGTACCCCAGTGAGAGTCAGCGTGCGCGGGAGCCGTACCCCAGTGAGAGTCAGCGTGCGCGGGAGCCGTACCCCAGTGAGAGTCAGCGTGCGCGGGAGCCGTACCCCAGTGAGAGTCAGCGTGCGCGGGAGCCGAACCCCAGTGAGAGTCAGCGTGCGCGGGAGCCGAACCCCAGTGAGAGTCAGCGTGCGCGGGAGCCGAACCCCAGTGAGAGTCAGCGTGCGCGGGAGCCGAACCCCAGTGAGAGTCAGCGTGCGCGGGAGCCGAACCCCAGTGAGAGTCAGCGTGCGCGGGAGCCGAACCCCAGTGAGAGTCAGCGTGCGCGGGAGCCGAACCCCAGTGAGAGTCAGCGTGCGCGGGAGCCGAACCCCAGTGAGAGTCAGCGTGCGCGGGAGCCGAACCCCAGTGAGAGTCAGCGTGCGCGGGAGCCGAACCCCAGTGAGAGTCAGCGTGCGCGGGAGCCGAACCCCAGTGAGAGTCAGCGTGCGCGGGAGCCGAACCCCAGTGAGAGTCAGCGTGCGCGGGAGCCGAACCCCAGTGAGAGTCAGCGTGCGCGGGAGCCGAACCCCAGTGAGAGTCAGCGTGCGCGGGAGCCGAACCCCAGTGAGAGTCAGCGTGCGCGGGAGCCGAACCCCAGTGAGAGTCAGCGTGCGCGGGAGCCGAACCCCAGTGAGAGTCAGCGTGCGCGGGAGCCGAACCCCAGTGAGAGTCAGCGTGCGCGGGAGCCGAACCCCAGTGAGAGTCAGCGTGCGCGGGAGCCGAACCCCAGTGAGAGTCAGCGTGCGCGGGAGCCGAACCCCAGTGAGAGTCAGCGTGCGCGGGAGCCGAACCCCAGTGAGAGTCAGCGTGCGCGGGAGCCGAACCCCAGTGAGAGTCAGCGTGCGCGGGAGCCGAACCCCAGTGAGAGACCGCGTGCGCGGGAGCCGAACCCCA
>JAGIQG010000013.1:1628430-1788246 GCA_024679065.1 Sphyrna mokarran | reverse complement strand
GAATTGTTTGCTGTGATGGTTTTTGCCACTGTGTCATACAGGAGAGGGTCCAGAATGGGCCTCAGTTTAAATGTCTCTGCTGATGGCAGTTCTGATGTGTCCACATGTTCATTTGGAATTGAAGCATTTAACTGGTTACAAACTGTTACCTCAATTGCCTCCTTTTCTGTGTTCATCTTCTTTCCCGCAAGAATTCTGAAACAGAAAAGGTCAAATTGCAGTTGATTTAAATTGTAAACGTCACCTAAAAACCTGGCAAATGGTGTCAATTTGGACTGCCCTGCAACACAATTCAAAGTGACTGGAGTTGAGTTTCTGCACAAATCCCACTGTCTCTGCCTTCTTTCAGCTCTATTCTTTGCAGCTATTGCCCCTCCCTCTCTCTCCATTTCGAGTCCTGCCCATCCTTTATTCTTCAGTTTCCCTCTCTTAGTCTCAGTTCTGATATCCCCAATTACTTCCTCCCTAATATCGCCACGTTTAATGCATCCAGAGTCAATTTGCATA
Organism: Sphyrna mokarran; assembly: GCA_024679065.1. Taxonomy (NCBI): domain Eukaryota; kingdom Metazoa; phylum Chordata; class Chondrichthyes; order Carcharhiniformes; family Carcharhinidae; genus Sphyrna; species Sphyrna mokarran. The sequence continues at coordinate 1,787,739 of JAGIQG010000013.1, read as the reverse complement.
TTCCTAACGCGTTGACATTAGTCAAAGAATTCATAGGCAACAAGGTCGCCTGTTCTAATCACTTGGTGATAAGGAAGATATTGCAGCACTCTGTGCATTGTTTTTCTAACCTTGCCCTCAAAATGTCTGTATCTTGTTCCTCAAAGTGCAGAATGACTATCTGCTGGTGCTCCACATATAACAGCTGCAGAACCAGACAACAAGGGTCTTTGCATGGACCCTTCAATCAGCGCTCACTCTGAAGCAGGACTGCAACGAGACACTCAGTAAGAATAACTATGTTATTCAGTCAGGTCACCTCACTGTGTCTTTTAAAACGTTTAAAGTGAGGGTGAGGCTATCAACTCCTTTACTTCTGAAAGCAGCTGGAGTGCCACTTTCATCAGCACCCCCTTCTTCAGCACCAGGTACCAAGAGATAGCTAGCAGGTGACAATGGAGTCACAGGTAGAAGGCAGCATGCTGCTGCCCTGTGCAGCTTATTCCCACTTTGTGGTGGGGGAACAGTGTGTAGATAGGAGAAGATGATATCAATAACATCAGGTGCTGACACTTACTCTGCTTCATATTGGTTTGGAGTGATGATGTCTGCGAGTGGGACCACTTTCTCTTTGTAAGCTGGAAGGAGGTTTTCTGGAACATACTAGAAAGAGAAGATGACATTCAGCAAAACAGAATCTGCTGGACACACAGAGGCAGAGAGAGATTCACACAGAAGACTCACCATGTATCCATCCCCATTCCTTTTATCGCCCATCACTGGGTCACAAACTGGAAGAGAAATAAATGAACAATCAGTTTTTATTTATATGAAAAGCCCCTGCCTCGCACATGTTCAAACCCCTCACACGCTGGTCCCTTCGAAGCTGCAGCTTTTCATGTCAAAGAACAAAACAGCATGGGAAACAGGCCCTTCGGCCCAATGAGCCCGCGCCGCCACCTTGATGTTCCCATCTCGACCCGCAATCCCTGTCCATGTTTATAGATCAGTGGATTTAAAACCAAATGAGACAATTTAGGGAGAATTTGTTTTGCCAATTAGTCTAAGAGCACATCTTTGGGATGTGGGAGGAAACCGGAGCACCCGGAGAAAACTCACGCAAGCACGGGGAGAATACGCAAACTCCCACAGACACAGGCCCAAATCCATGCATCTGCACAGCACAGCAATAGTCCTTCCTATAAAGGCTAACATACTATATGCTTTCTTCACAACCTTCTCCACTTGCTCTGCCACCTTCAGAGACTTGTTCACCTGCACCCTCAGGTCCCTCTGCGTTTCTATACTCTTAATAGGTCTACCCTTTATCATATACCTCCCCCCTACATTCTTTCTCCCGAAATGCATCACCTCACATTTATCAGGATTGAATTCCATCTGCCAGCCCAAGCTACCAGCCTATGTCCTGCTGCATCGCCTGACAATGCTCCTCACTATCCGCAAGTCCAGCCATCTTTGTATCGTCTGCAAACTTGCTGATCACTCCACTTACTCCCTCTTCAAAGTCATTTATATATATTACAAATAGAAGAGGTCCCAGTACTGAGCCCTGCGGCACACCACTAGTGACCGACCTCCAGCTAGAAAAACACTCTTCCACTATTACTCTCTGTCTCCTATTACAAAGCCAGTTACTTATCCATCTAGCTACCTGTCCTTGTATCCCATTTGCCTTGACCTTCTCGACTAACCTCCCATGAGGGACTTTGTCAAACGCCTTACTAAAATCCATACAGACAACATCAACGGCTCACTCTTCGTCCACCGATTTTGTCACCTCCTCAAAAAATTCTACCAGATTTGTCTTCTGGTACTTCAGGTACATGAAAGAATACAATCTATCAAGTGTGATGGTGGGAAAGTTTGTATGGAACCGGAAGAAATAGCAGAAGTATTTAATGAATACTTTACTTCAGTATTCACTATGGAAAAGGATCTTGGTGGTTGTAATGCAGGCTTGCAGCGCTTAAGCATTTAGACGTTAAGAGGGTGTGTTGGAGCTTTTCAAAAGCGTCAAGTTAGATAAGTCGCCGGGACTGGATGGGATGTATCCCAGCCTACTGTGGGAGGTGAGGGAGGAGATTGCTGAGCCTCTGGTGATGATCTTTGCATCATCAATGGAAATGGGAGAGGTTCCGGAGGATTGTGACATTGTTCCTTTATTTAAGAAAGTGAGTAGAAATAGCCCTGGAAATTATAAACTGGCGAGTTTCACCTCAGTGGTTGCTAAGTTGATGGAGAACATCCTGAAAGGCAGGATTTATGAACATTTGAACATAGAACACTACAGCACAAACAGGCCATTTGGCCCACAAGTTGTGCCGATCATATCTATACTTACCAGGCCATAGAACTATCTATAACTCTCAATCCCATTAAATCCCATGTACTCATCCAGAAGTCTCTTAAAAGACCCCAGTGAGTTTGCCTCTACCACCACTGATGGCAACCGATTACATTCACTCACCACCCTCTGAGTGAAAAACTTACATAGAACATTACAGCGCAGAACAGGCCCTTCGGCCTTCGATGTTGCGCTGACCAATTATGAAAAAAAAGCAACGACCCTCCAAACTAAACCATTCCCTTCTCTTCCATAAACTTATCAACTAACCTTTTAAACGCCACCAAACGTGGCGCATCTACAACTGCCGCAGGCAGGGCATTCCACTCCCTAACCACCCTCTGGGTAAAGAACCTACCTCTGATATCCGTCCTATAACTATCACCCCTTAATTTAAAGCTGTGTCCCCTCGTGCTAGCTTTCTCCATCCTAGGAAAAAGGCTATCACTGTCCACCCTATCTAAAACTCTAATCATCTTATATGTTTCGATTAGGTCCCCTCTTAGCCGCCTCCTTTCTAATGAAAACAACATCAAATCCCTCAGCCTCTCTTCATAAGACCTGCCCTCCATACCAGGCAACATCCTGGTAAACCTCCTCTGTACCCTCTCCAATGCCTCCACATCTTACTTCTAACATCTCCTCTGTACTCACCCCTCAAAAACCTCAGTCCTCTCGCAGCGACCATTTCAGCCCTGGGAAATAGCCTCCGAGAATCCACTCTATCTATTCCTCTCAACATTTTATAAACCTCTATCAGGTCATCTCTCAACCTTCGTCTCTCCAGGGAGAAGAGACCTAGCTCTCTCAACCTATCTTCATAAGGCATGCCTCCCAATCCAGGCAACATCCTTGTAAATCTCCTCTGCACCCTCTCAATAGCTTCCTCATCCTTCCTACAGTGAGGCGACCAGAACTGCACACAGTACTCCAAGTGGGGTCTGACAAGGGTCTTATATTTGGAGAGGTAAAGTATGATTAAGAATAGTCAGCATAGCTTTGTCAAAGGCAGATCATGCCTTATGGGCCTGATTGAATTTTTTGAGAATGTGTCTAAACACATTGACGAAGGAAAAGCAATAGGTGTGGTTTATATGGACTTCAGCAAGGCATTTGATAAGGTCCCCCATGCAAGGCTTATTGAGAAAGTGAGGGGGCATGGGATCCAAGCAGACATTGCTTTGTGGATCCAGAACTGGCTTGCCTAGTGAAGGCAGATAGTGGTTGTTGATGGGTCTTTTGTTGCATGGAGGTCAGTCACCAGTGGAGTGCCCCAGGGATCTGTTCTGGGACCCTTCCTCGTTGAAATTTTTATAAATGACCAGGATGAGGAAGTGGAGGGATGGGTTGGCAAGTTTGCTTATGACACAAAGGTTGAAGGTGTTGTGGATAGTGTGGAGGGATGTCAGAAGTTGCAGCGAGACATAGATAGGATGCAAGATTGGGCAGAGAAGTGGCAGATGGACTTCAATCCAGATAAGTGTGAAGTGGTTCATTTTGGTAGGTCAAATAGGATGGCAGAATATAATAACATAGGACACCTGGCAGTGTGGAAGATCAGAAGGATCTTGAGGTCCGAGTTCATAGGACGCTCAAAGCAGCTGCGCAGGTTGAAGCTGTGGTTAAGGTGGCGTATGGTGTACTGGTCTTCATCAATCGAGAAACTGAATTTAGAAGTCGGGGGATAATGTTGCAGCTGTACAGGGCCCTGGTCAGACCCCACTTGGAGTACTGTGCGCAGTTCTGGTCGCCTCATTACAGGAAGGATGTGGAAGCCATAGAAAGGGTGCAGAGGAGATTTACAAGGACGTTGCCTGGGTTGGGGAGCATGCCTAATGAAGACAGGTTGAGGGAGCTCAGCCTTTTCTCCTTGGAGAGACGAAGAATGAGGGGTATAAGATGTTGAGGTATTGATCGAGTGGATAGTCAGAGGCTTTTTCCCAGGGCTGAAATGGCTGCCACAAGAGGACACAGGTTTAAGGTGCTGGGGAGTAGGTACAGAGGAGGTGTCAGGAGTAAGATTTTCACTCAGAGGGTAGTGGTTGTGTGTAATGGACTGCCGGGCAGCGGTGATGAAGGCGGATTCGATAGGGTCTTTTAAGAGACTTTTCGATAAGTACGTGGAACTTAGTAAGAGAGGGTTATAGGTAAGTCTAGTAATCTCTAAGGTAGGGACATGTTCAGCACAACTCTGTGGGTTGAAGGGCCTGCATTGTGCTCTCGCTTTTCTATGTATATATGAGTTGGGATAATCGTCCTTAAAGAGGAGGTTTGATAGAGGCAGAAACAAAATCGTGATGGACAAAAAACACCAGAGAGGGAGGGTGAGGAAAATTGCTTTTTCAAAAGGAATGAGAAGCAGATTCAATAGGAACTTTCAAAAGGGAATTTGATAAATCTTTGAAACAGAAATATTTGTAGGAGTTTGGCGAAAGGGCAAGGGCAGTGGGATTCATTGGATAACTCTTCCAAAGAGCCAGCACAGATGCAATGGGCCAAATGGCTTCCTGCTGGACTCTCTTATTGCACAATTTGCTGACCCAAACTCAACTTCTGATTGAGCACCTGCTCCCATGTTATGTTATAACGCAATGTGAATTCACAGTCCAAACCCAACCCTCAATAGGGCAAATTATTCATGAGCCAATTAGATGAATGGAGGTCCTCTCAAACAGAACCAATTTCAATCAGCAGCACAGACTCTGGGTGTAAACAGAGCCAGCAATAATCTCAGCCATCAGTTTAAGCAGGGTCAGAGAGCAGAGAGTGAAGGTCAAAACTTTCAATTATCTACAAGGTGACTCTCATGGTTAGATAGGAATCGCAAAGCAAATCCCTGCTCCATGTTACTGATCTATTATCTATCAGTTATTCAAGACTTACCATAAACCAGCTTAGGGTTCTGTCTCCTCAGCTCCTGAATAATTTCCATCACCTTATCCAGAAATGAAGTGTCTCTGGTGTAACCTTACAAACAGACACAGTGTGTCATTCACTGTACAAAGAAATCAGGGAGCAGGAACTTTCACAATTCGCCAGCTTCACAATTTGCTTCCGACAGGTATCAACTCACCTCAGAAAGCTGATAGGAAGTGCATCTGTCCCCATAGGGTAGCACTTTCAAATAAATCTTTGGTTTTTTTTTGTAAGCAACTGTCCCAAATACTCCCAGGACGGGAACAACACAGGATGAGATACAGTGTAAAGCTCATTCTACACTATCCCCATCAAACACTAAGAAATCTCACAACACCAGTTAAAGTACAACCAGTTTATTTGACAGGAAACCCACAAGCTTTCAGAACTCTGTTCCTTCGTCAGGTGAGTGGAAAGTTCTGATCACAGAAGGGCATATAAAGGCACACACTGTTTACAGAATACTGATTAGAATGCGAGACTTTACAGCTAATCATTCTAATCAGTATTCTGTAAACTATGTGATTTTATATGCCATTCTCTGATCAGAACTTTCCACTCACCTGACGAAGGAACAGAGTTCTGAAAGCTTGTGGGTTTACTATCAAATAAACCTGTTGGCCTTTAACCTAATGTTGTCAGATTTTTTATTGTGTTTACCCCAATCCAATGCCAGCATCCCCACATCATGCTCATCAAACACTCCCAGGACAGGTACAGCACGGGGTTAGATACAGAGTAAAGCTCCCTCTACATGTCCCCCACCAAACACTACCAGTAACAGCACGGGGTTAGATACAGAGTAAAGTTCCTTCTACACTGTCCCCATCAAACACTCCCAGGACGGGTACAGCACGGGGTTAGATACAGAGTAAAGCTCCCTCTACACGTCCCCCACCAAACACTCCCAGGACAGGTACAGCACGGGGTTAGATACAGAGTAAAGTTCCCTCTACACTGTCCCCCATCAAACACTCCCAGGACAGGTACAACACGGGGTTAGATACAGAGTAAAGCTCCCTCTGCTCTGTCAGTTGCTTCAATAGTTATACTCAGGATGCAAACTTTGCAATCTATGCCTACCTGTCAGAACATAATCGTAGCGAGTCACATCATTCAGTTTGAGCCCTTCATATAGTGTCTGGAGCTCCTCCGCTTTCATGGTTTGTCCCTTCCAGTGCTCATATCCTAAAGGTTAAACACAGGAGATTGTGAATTAGAGATGGTTGGAGGGAAAGCGACAAAGACCACTGCTTTAGGGAGTTTGTGCACTGCTAGCAAGGGGGAGTTCTAACAATTTACCTTCCATTCAAACCAATGGCTTGATCCGATTTGTGCCCTCGTTGATCTAGATTTGACAGTTTGTGACAACACTAACAGCAGCTGTGGGAATTGAATTGGATTGGATTATTATTGTCACAGATATCATTATACAGTGAAAAATACTGCTTCTTACAAGCCATTACAAACATACCATTCATAGAGTACACAGGGGAAAAGGAAAGGAGAGGGTGCAGATTATAGTGTTACAGTCATAGCTGGGGTGAAGAGAAAGATCAATTTGAATGTAAGGTAGATCCATTCAAAAGTCTGACGGCAGCAGGGAAGAAGCTGTTCGTGAGTCAGTTGGTAGATGTCCTCAGCCTTTGTATCTTTTTCCCGATGGATGAAGGTGGAAGAGAGAATTCTGGGGTGTATGGGGTCTTTGATTATGTAGACTGTTTTTTTGAGACAGCAGGGAATATAGATAAGTCAATGGATGGGAGGCTGTTTTGTGTGATGGGCTGGGCTATGTTCACAACCTTTTGTAGTTTCTTGAAATACCAAGCTGTGCTGTAATCAGAAAGGATGCTTTTGATGGTGCGTAAGAAATTGGTAAGAGTTGTAATGAACATACCAAATTTCCTTAGCTTTCTGAGAAAGTAGAGATGTTGGTGGGCTTTCTTAACTATAGTGTAGCATGGAGAGACCAGGATATATTATTCATGATCTGAACACCTAGAAACCTAAATTTCTCAACCATCTCCACTTCATCGCAGGGCTATGTCTTCCACTACATTCACTGTTCAAGTTCCAGACTGTGCTGCCAGGACTATTGTCTGATCTTTTACATACATCTATATCCTGACTCTCCCAAGTGTTCCAGGAATGTTTCCTGGGTCCTGACACGAGATCCGAGACTATTTGTGAAGCTTGACTGCACTTGTTTGAATTAATGTTATAAAGACATTCCAATTCCCACCAGAAAGTAAGAACAGAGCGTACAGAAAGGAGAAACAAGGAAAAGGAAACATACAATTCAGGCCCCATTCACCTCCCCCAAAAAAACCACCATAAAACAATGAGCTGAATGGCCTTTTCTCTGTACTCAGTCACACCATGGTATTGCTGACAAGGCTGGTATTTTTGACTCATCCCTAATTGCTCTTAATCAGAGTGGCTTTCTGAACCACTTTGCTGAGAGTCTGGAGTGACGTGTAGGGCCAGGCCAGGTAAGGACAGCAGACTCCCTTCCCTAAAGGGACATTAGTGAACCAGGTGGGTTTTTATAATAATCAATAATAGTTTCACAGTCACCATAGCTAAAACAAACTTTATATTCCAGATTTAATAATTGAATTCTTCTTTGAAATTCCACGAGCTACAGTGCTCTACAATCGTGACTCAAGCAACATCAGTTGTGAGTTAAACCAGTTTCTTTTGGAATTTATTGCAATATTCTCTGCTCTTGTCCTCTCCTTCAGCAACAGAAGAGTGAGGAAGTCCTTCTTTGCTATACCTTTAGCACTGCTGCCTCACAGCACCAGGGATCCAAGTTCGATTCCCGCTTGTCTGTGCAGAGTCTGCACGTTCTCCTCGTGTCTGTGTGGGTTTCCTCTGGGTGCTTTTGTTTCCTCCAACAGTCTGAAAGATGTGCTGGTTAGGTACATTGACCCAAACAGGTGCCAGAGTGTTTCACTGTAACTTCATTGCAGTGTTAACGCAAACATTAATTGTGATTAATAAATAAGCAAATAAACTTTGTTTTTGTTCACATGACAATTAACTGGGCTGTATTCCTCATGTCTACTGACTCATCAAACTGCAGGGAGAAACATTCACAGCCTGCTAAGTCTTGGTGTATTTGCTGAGTCACATATCCTGAAGAATAATTCCACCCTCCTGGCTACTGTTAAAGCATCAAGCGGCACGCTCTTGATGGCTGTCATCATTCCACATTTGTTTTTGGAATATTTGAACAAGGTGTGGGCAGTGATTATCACAGCCTTCCTCATAACTTCACCATCGGTGAACAGCACGTGGCTAATGTGAAAAGACATCTTTTTGCAGCCTTGCCTTTCCCCACATGTTTTGAAAAGAGTGGCTGTTAACATTCTCTTGAATTTCCCAACTTTGAATGATGCTGCTTAAATGGAAATTTGTTTGAAATTTTGCATGCACTGTCTTAATACTATTCCAAATCAGCTCTTTCACTTAAGGCCAAACTCTGTAAACAAATGAGACAAATGATTTTGCCTTTGACATCGGTTCCAAAAAAAAAAATTCACTTGTCCATTCCAGGTGGAAATGGTAAATTTTGCTCTCTTGGAGGTCTCTCGCTTATCATTTTGGCTTCATCCAGTTTATCCAATGTCTTTATGCCTGCAATTCAGCAGTCAATAAGCTGATTCGGTTGTCACTGTGAGATATCAGAGTCCTGCACATTTATAGCAGCAATTCAGCAGTCAGTGATAACTGACTTTTCACGATTCCAGGACCAATTATTTGGAGACCACGGAGTTAAGGAGAGTATTTCTGTGCTGGAGAAAGAGAATGTCGCAGAGGGTTCAGGAACAAAATCAATTTGACTGAAGCTGAGGAACAAAAGGAGTGTGATTCCATTGCTCAGTGGAGTCTGTAAACCACCAACTAGTGAGAAGGATGTAGGAGAACAAAACTACAAGGAATCATAGAATCCTTGCAGTACAGAAAGAGACCATTCAATCCAAATAGCCTGCACCGATGACAATTGCGCCTTATCCCCATAACCCCACATATTTACCCCACTATCTCGTGGGCCGAAGGGCCTGTTTGTGCTGTAGTGTTCTATCCCCGAAACTAAGCATGGCCAATCAACCTAATCCACACAATTTTGAAGTGTGGGAGGAAACTGGAGCACCAGAGGAAATCCACGCAGAGACAGAGAAAGTGTGAACTCCACACAGACAGTGACCTGAGCCGGGAATCGAACCCAGGTCCCTGCTGCTGTGAGGCAGCAGTGCTAACCACACTGCTACCGTGCTGCCCCAGGAATTCCAGAGAAATGCAAACATTATGGAGAAGTTTTAGTGGGGTCTACAGCTATCCAAATGCAGACCGAGACAGCGACAGCACAAAGGCTAAAAGTTCCTGGATTGTGCCCAGGAGAATTTTCTGTAGCTGCTTGTATCCAGACCAACAAGTAAGGATGCACTATTGGACTTGGTTCTTGGAAATGAAGTGGGCCAAGTAGATCAGGGGTCAGTAAGTGAAGATTTAGGAGACTGTGATCATTCAACCGGAAGGTTTAGGATAATGATAGAAAAGCAAAATAGGCAATCCAGAATAGAAATTATTAACTGAGGGAGAGATGAATTCAATGGGGCAGGAATGGAGCTGGGCCAGTTAGACTGGAACAAAAGGTTGGCGGGAAAAACTACAGCTGAACAATGGGATACCTTCAAAACAGAAATGGTCCAGACATAGTCGCACTATATTCGCTTCAAAGAGAAAGGTAGGACAAAGAAATCCAGATCCCTGGATGAAAAAGGAAACAGAAATTAAAATAAAACAAAGTATGTTTATAACAGGCTTCAGGTAGAAAATACAGTTGAGAACCAAGAGGAATACAGAAGTGTCAGAGAAGAGGTGAAAAAGTACATTTAGAGAAGGAAAGAGGGATTCTGAGAAAAGACTGGCAGCTAAACTAAAGGGGGAATCCTAAAATCTTCTATAGGCACATAAACAGTAAAAGAGCGCGAAAAGGAGGAGTACGGCTGGATAGGGAACTAAAACAGATTTTACATATGGAGGCTGGGGCATGGCTGAGGAATGAAATAAAAACTTTACATATGTCTTTACCAAGGATAACAGGCTACACAGGTCATCGTGACAACTGAGGAAACTCGTCCCTAAAAGAGTTCAGAATTGAAAATGGGAAAGTGTTGAATAGACTGTCGGTACTGAAAGTTGACAAGGCACCGCATTTGGATGAGATGCATCAAGGATATTAAAGGAAGGGATAATGGAAATTGCAGGGGCATTGGCCCTAACCTTCCAGCTTCTCCAGACTCAGAGAGATGCCAGAAGACTGGAGAATTGCAAATGTTACACCCTTGTTTAAAACAGGCTGCAAGGATAGACCCAACAATTACTGGCCAGTTTAATAACAGTAGTGCGCAAGATTCTAGGCATAACTATTCCGGATAGAATTCATAGTCACATGGTAAAACATGGGTTGACTGAGAAAATGATGTAGAAATGCCGGCGTTGGACTGGGGTAAACTCAGTAAGTCTGACATCAGTTTTAAATCCAACTGATTTATTTGATAGTAAACTCGCAAGCTTTCCGCTTTATGGCCTTTGTCAGGCGAATGAGGTGTTCTGGTCTCCAAAAGCGCACACATCAGCACAGACAGTTTACAGATTGCTGATTAGAATGTGAATCTTTACACCTAACCTGCTATTCAAGTCTTAAAGTGGCTAACAATGTGGGTGGAAGGAGCACTGAACACAGGTTAGAGAGATGTGTATTGTCTCCAGACAGCACAGTAAGTGAGGTTTTTTGCTAATCCAGGCAAGTCACAGGGGTTACAGATAGTGTGACATGAAGCCAAGATCCCTGTTGAGACTGTCCTCACGTGTGCGGAACTTGGTTATTAGTCTCTGCTCAGCGGCCCTGCGCTGTAATGTGTTGTGAAGGCCCCCTTGAAGAACATTTACCCGAAGGTCAGAGGCCAAATGCCCATGTCAGCTGAAGTGTTCGCCAACAGGAAGGGAACTGTTTTGCCTGGTGATAGTCGAGGGATGCTCATTCATCCGCTGTCGTAGTGTCTGCATGGTCTCCCCAATGTACCATGCTTCGGGATATCCTTTCTTGCAACGTATTAGGTAGACAACGTTGGCCGAGTTGCAAGAGTACGTACCGTGTACCTGGTGAATGGTGTTCTCACGTTGGATGATGTCACCATGTCGATGATCTCGGTACAGCAGGCAGCATCCATGTCTCCGGAGTCTTCAACATGTCATTGATGATGAACATCTCACCAGGGCCATCCCCACCCCCCCACTTCTTGCTTTCAGACAACCATGCAACCTCAAACAGATCGTTGTTCGCAGCAAATTATCCAACCTTCAGGAGAACAGTGACCACAATACCACACAACCTTGCCACAGCAACCTCTGCAAGACATGTCGGATCATGAACACCTCATTCGCTTGACGAAGGCCGTAAAGTGGAAAGCTTGCGAGCTTACTATCAAATATATCGGTTGGATTTAAAATTGGTGTTGTCATACTTCTTACTGTGTTGACTGAGAAAAGCCAGCATGGATTTCCAAGGGGAAAATTGGGTTTAACTAACTTGCTGGAGCTTTTGGAGGAGGTAACAGGAAGTGTCGATGAAGGTAATACTCATGTGCTAGGACTCCAACCATTCTCATTGTATATTAATAACATGGAAGAGGAAACTGAATGTATTATCTCCAAATTTGCAGATGAGACAAAGTTGGGTGGGATGGTGAGCTGTGAGGAGGATGCAGAGATGCTTCAGGGTGATTTGGACAGGCTGAGTGTGTGGGAATCTGCATAGCAGATGCGGTATAATGTGGATAAATGTGAGGTTATTCACTTTAGCAGCAACAATACGAAGGCATTACTTGAATGGATATAAATTGAGAGAGATGGATACTCAGTGAGACCTTGGAGTCCTTGTGCATCAGTCACAAAATAAGCACATAGGTACAGCAGGCAGTAGTCGTAGAGTGATAGAGGTTTACAGCATGGAAACTTGTCCATGCTGCCTTTTTTTCCTAAAACCCCTAAGCTAATCCCAATTAACCGCATTTGGCCCATATCCCTCTATACCTATCTTACCCATGTAGCTATCTAAATGCTTTTTTAAAAATAAAATGGTACCCATCTCTATTACTATCTCTGGCAGCTTGTTCCAGACACTCACCACCCTGTGTGAAAAAATTGCCTTTCTGCCACTTTTGTATCTCTCCCCTCTCACCTTAAACCTATGCCTTCTGGTTTTAGACTCCCCTATCTTTGGGAAAAGATATTGATTATCTAACTGATCTGTGCCCCTCATTATTTTATAAGGTCACCCTTCAGCATCCTATGCTCCAGAGGAAAATGTTCCAATCTATCCAGCCTCTCCTTATAACTCAATCCATCAAGTCCTGGTAGCATCCTAGTAAATCTTTTCTGCGTTCTTTCTAGTTTAATAATACCTTTCTATAACTGGGTGACCAGAATTGCACAGTTCTCCAAATGTGGCCTTATCAATGTCTTGTAGAACTTCAACAGGACATCCCAACTACCAAGCATGCCGAATGCTTTCTTCACCACTCTGTCTCACTGCGACTCCACTTTCAAGGAGCTATGAACCTGTACCCCTAGATCTCGTTGTTCTATAACTCTCCCCAACACCCTACCATTAACTGAGTAAGTCCTGCCCTGGTTCAATCTACCAAAATGCATCACCTTGCATTTATCTAAATTAAACTCCATCTGCCATTCACTAGCCCACTGGCCCAAATGATCAAGATCCTGTTGCAATTAGAGCTAAAGAAGGCAAATGGTATGTTGGCCTTTATAATGAGAGGATTTGAGTATAGGGACAGGTATGTTTTCCTGCAATTGTATAGGGCGTTGGTGAGACCACACCTGGAGTACTGTGTGCAGAACGGATGGTATAGATATGATCGGTGCAACTTGTGGGTCAAAGGGCCTGTATGTGCTGTAGAGTTCTATGTTCTGTGTTCTATGTTTTGGTGTCCTTACCTGAGGAAAGATATCCTTGCTTTGGAGGGAGTACAGTGAAGGTTTATCAGGCTGATTCCTGGGATGGCAGGTCTGTCACATAAGGAGAGGCTAAGTCGGTTAGGATTACATTCACTGGAGTTTTAGAAGAGTCAGAGGGATCTCACAGAAATCTATAAAATTCTAACAGGGTAGATTCAGAAAGAATGTTCCCAATGGTGGAGGAGTGCAGAACAAGGGGTCATAATACGAGGATAAGGGTAAATGACTTAAGACTGTAGCGAGGAGAAATTTCTTCACTCAGAGTAGTGAATGTGTGGAATTCAGTACCATAGCCGTGAAGTTAGTTGAAGCCAGAACATTGTGTGGCTTCAGGAAGGAATTAGATATAACTCTTGGGACTGATGGGATCAAGGGATATGGGAGAAAGGGGATCACGATATTGAATTTGATGATCAGCCATGGATAATGGGCTGAATGGCCTACTGCTTCTAACTTCTATGTAATGCTGTTGATGTGACATGCATGGACTTTCAGAAGGCATTCAATACAATGCCACGCAACAGACTTAGGAGAAAAGTTAACGCTGATGGAATGAAAGGGGCAGCAGCAACATGGATGTGAAACTTGCTGAACAATAGGAAGCAGAGAGTAACGGTCAATGGATATTTTCCGTCTGGAGGAAAGTTTCTACTGGAATTCCCCAGGGGTCAGGATTTCTTGGTATTTAGTATTGATCCAAATCTTGTTGTGCAGGTGACAATTTTAAAATTTGTGAATGATACAAAACTTGGAAGTATTGTAAACTGTGAAGAGGACAGTGTAGAACTTCAAAAGAACAGAGACAAGTTGGAGGAGTGGGCGGATAGATAACAGATGTGGTTTCACTAACATCCTATACAATTGCAACAACACTTCTCTATTTTATACTTCAGTCCCTTTTCAAATAAATGCCAACATTTCATCTGCCTTTTTTATTACATGCTGTACCTGCATACCAATTCTCTGCAATTCGTGAACACAGACACTCAGAGTCCTCTGCCTGGGAATATTTTGAATCTGCTTCTCATTTAGCTAATAATTTGTCTTTCTACTGGACAACATCACACTTATCCACATTAAACTCCATCCGCCACATTTTGCATCTTACATATCTCAATCATGGCCTACTTAATCTCCTCGGCTCCAAGAAAAACAACCCCAGTCTATCCAATCACTCTTCACTACTGAAACTCTTCAGTCCAGGCAACATCTGGATAAATCTCCTCTGCATCCTTTCCAGTGCAATCATATCCCTCCTATAATGTGGATTCCAGAACTGCACAGTGCTCCAACAGTGGCCTAACCAATGTTTCATGTATAAAGAGGTCACCTATGACATGACAGACAATGTGACACCTGTCGCTAGTATTCCTTAAATACGGCTGAAAGTCCATGTCTGTATTTTCAATGTCACACAAAACAGAATCCAGAAGCTTAAAAAGGCATACAGCATGACACAGGTGTGAAATAAATCCCAGGGTTATCAGTTAAGGTGATGGTTTCATCAAGCGTGGGGCTGAGCAACTTAAGTAAATCTGGAATAGATTCCAGGTCTAACGAGATGCTAGCTGGAGATTGTGACGGCGCCCAGACCCCGGGGAGCCCCCGTGACGACGCCCAGTCCCCAGGGAGCCCCCGTGACGATGCCTCATTGTTTGATTACTACACAAAAACTCCAGCTCACTGTAAGGAACTTCAGATTTCTCATGGTCAACCAGAATACAATAAGTGAAATGACACAACACACTTACACACGGGTATTCCAGTGAGAGTCAGTGTGTGTGGGAGCCGTACCCCAGTGAGAGTCAGTGTGTGTGGGAGCCGTACCCCAGTGAGAGTCAGTGTGTGTGGGAGCCGTACCCCAGTGAGAGTCAGTGTGTGTGGGAGCCGTACCCCAGTGAGAGTCAGTGTGTGTGGGAGCCGTACCCCAGTGAGAGTCAGTGTGTGTGGGAGCCGTACCCCAGTGAGAGTCAGTGTGTGTGGGAGCCGTACCCCAGTGAGAGTCAGTGTGTGTGGGAGCCGTACCCCAGTGAGAGTCAGTGTGTGTGGGAGCCGTACCCCAGTGAGAGTCAGTGTGTGTGGGCCCAGTTATCTCGGGTGTCAGTTCTCCTCTTTATTTCATGGGAAGTGTGTGTTGCAGCTGAAGGCAGCATTTGTTGCCCATGTCCTTTAACTGAGAGGCTTGTTTGGCCATTTTTGTGGGCAGTTTCATATCAGCCACAATCTTTACACCATGGTTCAAATCACAATAACTATTTGACAAACTGAGGTCATTTGGCCCAACTTCAATACACTTATTCAGTAATTGATCTTCCCCCTGTCATGGGCAATTACAGTTGGGTAATAAATGCTGTCTTAGGTAACAATGCTTTAACCTCCTGAATGAACAACAGCAGCAGTGACATTATTTCTGAGGAAATGTCTGGAGTTCTGAATCTTACCCGTGTGGTTGGAGAACTGAACCGAGTTCACTAAATCCACTTCGAATCCCAACACCTGTTGGAGCAAAACACAGTCAGGTTACAGAGAGGGAGATTAGGGAGGAGTGGATGTGGAGTTGGATTCAGATCGGCAGAGTTTGGGTTTGTTATGGGAACTTCCCTACCTGGGAACATATTTCGGTGTGTAATTTTTTGGTGAGTAATTTTAGGGGACAAATATTTCAGGGTATACCTGGGGGGTATATTTTGAGGTACATTTGGTGACTATATCTGAGGGGTATATTTTGGAGTAAATCTAGGGAGTATGTTTTGCGGTACATCTCAGGGATATATTTTGGGATATATGCCAAGGTGCATATTTTTGGGTATTTCTATGGAGTATATTTTGGGCTATATCCTGGAAGTATATTTTGGTATATATTTCAGGTATATTTATGAGATATATTTTGAGGTATATCTCAGGAATATATTTTGAGTGTATCTGCAAGTTTATTTTGGGATATAGCCAGAGGGTACTTTAAGGTACATATAGGGTAAATTTGGCTGCATTGCAGGTATATTCAGGCTGTATTTCAGATACATCTGAGGCTTATTATAGACATTTTCAGGCTACATTTCAGGTACATCTGGGGGTGTATTTTGGGCATATTCAGATTATATTTCTGGCTCTATTTCGGGAACATTGGCACTGCATTGAAGGTTTATTCAGGCTGTATTTCCAGTATATCTGGAGGTGTATTTCAGGAATATTCAGGCTGTATTTTGGGGATATATTTTGGGTATATTCCTGATTGAGGATATACACCTTCCGACGTATCTGGGGGTATATTTGGGTATATTCAGGCTGTATTTCAGGTATATCTGGGGTGTATTTGGGTATATTCAGACTATACTTTGGGGCTTATTTCCGGTATATCTGGGGCTGTATTTACGTTATATTTCTGGCTTTATTTCATAGAACATAGAACATAGAACAATACAGCACAGAACAGGCCCTTCGGCCTTCGATGTTGTGCCGACCAAAATAAAAAGCAATGCCCCTCCAAACTAAACCATTCCCTTCTCATCCATATACTTATCAACTGACCTCTTAAACGCTACCAAACTTGGCGCATCTACAACAGCTGCAGGCAGGGCATTCCACTCCCTAATCACTCTTTGAGTAAAGAACCTACCTCTGATATCCGTCCTATAACTCATACCCCTTAATTTAAAGTTGTGTCCCCGTACAATGTTTCACGTACATTCGGGCTGTATTGGCGGTATATTTCAAGTATACCTGGAGCTGTATTTGGAGTATATTTGGGGCTCCGCGCTGGGTAGAGGATCAGGGCGCTCCCCCCCACCGGGCGGATATCGGGGCTCTCCCCCTCCCGGGCGGATATCAGGGCTCTCCCCCCCGGGCGGATATCGGGGCTCTCCCCCCCTCCCGGGCGGATATCGGGGCTCTCCCCCTCCCGGGCGGATCGGGGCTCTCTCCTCCCGGGCGGATATAGGGGCTCTCCCTCCCCCGGCGGATATCGGGGCTCTCTCTCGGGGCTCTCTCTCCCGGGCGGATTATCGGGGCTCTCTCTCGGCGGATATCGGGGCTCTCTCTCTCCCGGGCGGATATCGGGGCTCTCTCTCTCCCGGGCGGATATCGGGGCTCTCTCGGATATCGGGGCTCTCTCTCCGGGCGGATATCGGGGCTCTCTCTCATCGGGGCTCTCTCTCCTCCCCCGGGCGGATATCGGGGCTCTCTCTCTCCCGCGGATATCGGGGAGGGCTCTCTCTCTCTCCGATATCGGGGGGGCGGATATCGGATATCTCTCTCTCTCCCCGGGCGGATATCGGGGCTCTCTCTCTCTCCGGATATCGGGGCCGGATATCGGGGCTCCTTCTCTCTCTCCCGGGCGGATATCGGGGCTCTCTCTCCTCTCCCGATATCGGGCGGATATCGGGGCTCTCTCCCCCCCGGGCGGATATCGGGGCTCTCTCCCCCCCCGGGCGGGGGATATCGGGGCTCTCTCTCTCTCTCCGGGCGGTATACGGATCTCTCTCTCTCTCCCGATATCCCCGGGGGCGGGATATCGGGCTCTCTCATCGGGCTCTTCCCCCCCCGGGCGGATATCGGGGCTCTCTCTCTCCCGGGCGGATATCGGGGCTCTCTCCCCCCCCCCGGGCTCCCCGGGGCTAGGATATCGGGGCTCTCCCCCCCCGGGCGGATATCGGGGCTCGGATATCGGGGCTCTCTCCCCCGGGCGATATCAGGGGGGCTATCTCTCTCTCCCGGGCGGATATCGGGGCTCTCGGATATCTCTCCCCCCCGGCGGATATCGGGGCTCTCTCTCTCTCTCTCCCCCGGCGGATACGGGGCTCTCTCTCTCTCTCCCCCGGGCGGAATATCGGGGCTCTCTCTCTCTCCCCCCGGGCGGATATCGGGCTCTCTCTCTCTCCCGGGCGGATATCGGGGATCTCTCTCTCTCCCGGGCAGAATCGGGGCTCTCTCTCTCTCCCCGGGGGCGGATATCGGGGCTCTCTCTCTCCCCCCCGGGCGGATATCGGGCTCTCTTATCTCTCCCCGGGCGGATATCGGGGCTCTTCTCTCCCTCTCTGGCGGATATCCGGGCGGATATCGGGCTCTCTCTCTCCCCCGGGCGGATATCGGGGCTCTCTCTCCCGGGCGGATATCGGGGCTCTCTCTCCCCGGGCGGATATCGGGGCTCTCTCTCCGGGCGGATATCGGGCTCTCTCTCCCGGGCGGATTCGGGGCTCTCTCTCTCCCCCGGGCGGATATCGGGCTCTCTCTCTCTCCTCCCGGGCGGATATCGGGGCTCTCTCTCCCCCCCGGGCGGATATCGGGGGCTCTCTCTCTCTCTCTCTCCCCCGGGCGGATATCGGGGCTCTCTCTCCCCCCCGGGCGGATATCGGGGCTCTCCTCCCCCGGGCGGATATCGGGGCTCTCTCTCTCCCCCGGGCGGATATCGGGCTCTCTCTCTCTCCCCCGGGCGGATATCGGGGCTCTCTCCCCCCGGGCGGATATCGGGGCCTCTCTCCCCCCCGGGCCGGGACGGATATCGGGGCTCTCTCTCCCCCCGGGCGGATATCGGGCTCTCTCTCTCCCCCGGGCGGATATCGGGGCTCTCTCTCTCACGGGCGGATATCGGGGCTCTCTCTCTCTCTCTCCCCCGGGGCTCATCAGGGCGGATATCGGGGCTCTCTCTCTCTCTCCCCCCGGGCGGATATCGGGGCTCTCTCTCCCCCCCGGGCGGATATCGGGGATCTCTCAATCTCATCGCTCTCGGATATCCTCTCTCCCCGGCGGATATCGGGGCTCTCTCCCGGGCGGATATCGGGGCTCTCTCTCCCGGGCGGATACGGGGCTCTCTCTCTCTCTCCCGGGCGGATATCGGGCTCTCTCTTCCCCGGGCGGATATCGGGGGGCTCTCTCTCCCGGGCGGATACGGGGCTCTCTCCCGGGCGGATATCGGGGCTCTCTCTCCCGGGGCGGATATCGGGGCTCTCTCTCCCGGGCGGATACTCGGCTCTCTCTCCCGGGCGGATATCGGGGGGGCGGATCATTCGGGGGGCGGATATCGGGCTCTCTCCCCCCGGATATCGGGGGGGCGGGGGCTCTCTCTCTCCCCGGGCGGATATCGGGGCTCTCTCTCCCCCCCCGGGCGGATACGGGGCTCTCTCTCCCCCCGGGCGGATATCGGGGCTCTCTCTCCCCCGGGGGTATCGGTGATAGGGGCTCTCTCTCCCGGGCGGATATCGGGGCTCTCTCTCCCGGGCGGATATCTCTCTCCGGGCGGATATCGGGGCTCTCTCCTCCCGGGCGGATATCGGGGCTCTCTCTCCCCCCCGGGCGGATATCGGGGCTCTCTCTCTCCCCCGGGCGGATATCGGGGCTCTCTCTGACTGACCTGCAGCGGGAAAGCGGCCGATTTGTTTCCCACGAAGCCGCGGACGACGTGACTCTGGATGGAGAGAACCCGGCACTCGGGCTCGGGCTCGGGCTGCTGCTCGGGCAGCATGTCGGTGTTGTTGGGGAGCGGGGCCCGTGTCTCAGAGTGTCCTCCCGGGGGTACGTGCTGCTCTGCCGCCGCGCTCAGGCCCGGATCTCCCGCTCCGCTCTCCGGCACCGGGGCTCAGGCGCGGCGCGGACACCTACCGGAAACGGCCTGAGGTCCCCAATGGCCGCGGAGCGCCGGGGAAAGGCCCCATCAGCGTCCCGGTTACCCGGCAACGGGTCACCCGGCAACCGCGAGGTCACCCGGCAACCGCGAGGGGGGTGGGGTGGCGGGGCAGAGCGGTCCCCATGGAAACCCCCCAGCCCTGTTACCATGGTGACAGCGCCCCGCGCCCCAAACCCCTTCCCAGTGCCCCACCCTGATTCTCCATCCCGGCTCCCCATCTCTGCTCCAAACTCCATCCCGGCTCCCCATCTCTGCTGCAAACTCCATCCCAGGCTCTCCATCCCAGCTCCCCATCTCTGCTCCAAACTCCATCCCGGTCCCCATCTCGCTCCAAACTCCATCCCGGCTCCCCATCTCTGCTCCAAACTCCATCCCGGCTCCATCTCTGCTCCAAACTCCATCCGGCTCCCATCTCTGCTGCAAACTCCATCCCAGGCCTCCATCCCAGCTCCCCATCTCTGCTCCAAACTCCATCCCAGGCTCCCATCTCTGCTCCAAACTCCATCCCGGCTCCCCATCTCTGCTCCAAACTCCATCCGGCTCCCCATCTCTGCTCCAAACTCCATCCCAGGCTCCCCATCTCTGCTCAACTCATCCCGTCATCCCGCTCCCCATCTCTGCTCCAAACTCCATCCCAGGCTCCCCATCTCTGCTCCAAACTCCATCCCGGCTCCCCATCTCTGCTCCAAACTCCATCCCGGCTCCCCATCTCTGCTCCAAACTCCATCCCGGCTCCCCATCTCTGCTCCAAACTCCATCCCAGGCTCCCCATCTCTGCTCCAAACTCCATCCCAGGCTCTCCATCCCAGCTCCCCATCTATGCTCCAAACTCCATCCCAGCTCCTCATCCTGGCCTCGAAACCCCATCCCTATCCTGGCTCCAAACTCACTCCAAACCTCATTCTATTCCCAAGATTTCATCCGCATCGAAACTCCATACAAATGTAGTACCGTTGTTTAAAAAGGGTCAGAGGGATAACCCAGGGAACTATAGGCCGGTGAGCTTGACTTCAGTTATAGGTAAGCTAATGGAGAGGATCCTCAGGGACAGGATGTATGAGCATCTGGAGCGCTGCGATCTGATCAGGGATACGCAGCATGGCTTCGTTAAGGGGAGGTCGTGCCTTACGAATCTAGTGGAATTTTTTGAAGAGGTGACAAAAACGGTTGATGAAGGACAAGCCGTTGATGTCGTCTACATGGATTTCAGTAAGGCGTTTGACAAGGTTCCCCATGGTAGGCTGATAAAAAAGGTGAAGGCGCATGGGATACAGGGCCAGGTATGTAGATGGGTTGAGAACTGGCTTGGAAGGAGGAGACAGCAGGTAGTAGTGGAAGGCTCTTTTTCCAACTGGAGGTCTGTCACTAGTGGTGTGCCACAGGGCTCTGTACTAGGACCCCTTCTATTTGTGGTGTATATAAATGACTTGGAAGAGGGGGTAGGTGGTGTGATCAGCAAATTTGCTGATGACACTAAGATGATTGGATTGGCGGGTACTGAGGAGCAGTGCCTGGCAATACAACATGACATAGATAGGCTGGTAGATTGGGCAGATAGATGGCAAATGGAATTTAATCCGGATAAATGCGAGGTGATGCATTTTGGCCGGAATAATGTAGAGGGGAGTTATAGGATAAAAGGTAAAACTATCCGGAGTATAGAGATGCAGAGAGACCTGGGGGTGCAAGTTCACAAGTCTCTGAAGGTGTCAGTACAGGTGGAGAATGTGGTTAAAAAAAAGCGTATGGTATGTTAGCCTTCATAGGAAGGGGTATAGAATACAAGAGTAGGAGTCTGATGTTGCAGGTGTATAGAACGTTGGTTAGGCCTCATCTAGAGTACTGCGTCCAGTTCTGGTCGCTGTACTACAGGAAGGATGTGGAGGCCCTGGAGAGAGTGCAGAGGAGATTTACCAGGATGCTGCCTGGTATGGAAGGGCTGTCTTACGAGGAAAGATTGAAAACACTGGGGTTGTTTTCCCTTGAAAGACGTCGGCTGAGAGGGGATCTTTTAGAGGTATATAAGATTATGAGGGGTATAGATAGAGTAAATGGTGGTAAGCTTTTTCCACCATTAGAAATGGATAGAACGAGGGGTCACGGGCTCAGGGTGAGGGGGGCTATGTATAAGACGAATATTAGAGGCCAGTTTTTCACACAAAGGGTAGTGGGGGTGTGGAATGCACTGCCGAGTAAGGTGGTGGGAGCAGGCACGCTAGGGTTGTTTAAGGGTCTCTTGGACAGCCACATGAGCGGTCTGCAGATAGAGGGATATAGCAGGACTGTTTGAATATCGGGAGGACCAAATAGTAGTAGACTATCTTTTAGTTTCGTCTCGGGAATGTCTTAGTTTTTTTTTTAGCATGTTTAATTAAGTCTTATTTGTTTCCGCAGGCAATTCTGTCCACCTTGTTGACCAACAAGGGGCATGCATGCGGCATGTCGTGCGAGAGCTGCTTTTAGAGGTTGCTTCAGGAGTTGCCTAGTGCTTCATGTCGTCAGTGTATGCTTAAACTGGACCATCTGATGGGCAACATGACAGCTCAGAGACTATCGCTGTTGCTGTGCAGACACATGGATTTGGACCTGTGTCTGCGGGAGTTTCCGCGTTCTCCCCGTGGTTGCGTGGGTTTCCTCCGGGTGCTCCGGTTTCCTCCCACATCCCAAAAATGTGCTCTTAGGCTGATTGGGTAACAAATTGTCCCTATATTGGTCCCTATATGGAATCTTCAACAATAGGCATAGCCTAAAGTCAAGGATATGTCATTAGGACGTTAGGACAGCGGCGTGGGCTCGTTGGGCCGAAGGGCCTGTTTCCCGTGCTGTGTTGCTCTTTGTTCTTTGTTCTTTGTATCCCCAAAACCCCAGCCCCAAAATCAGAGCTCCACATCCTGGCTCTCCATCTGTACTCCACATTCCCACTCCAAACCCCATCCTTAAAACCTGGTCCAATCCCATGTCCAAAATCCCAGCTCCAAACTCTATCCGCAAATCTCGGCTCCAAACGCCATCCCCAAAATCCCGGCTCCAAACTCCATGCCCAGAGTCCAGGCCTCATCCCGGCTCCAACCCAAATTCATCTACATCCCATTCAGCTCCAATCTACGTCCTGGTCTTATCATAAGAACATAAGAAATAGGAACAGGAGTAGGCCATCCAGCCCCTCATGTCTGGCCCGCCATTCAATAAGATCATGGCTGATCTGTAGTGGTTCAGTATCACTTTCTCGCTTTCTCCCCGTAATCCTTAATTCCCTTGTCAATTAAAAACCTACCCACTCTTGACTTGAACATATTCAGTGAGGAAGCCTCCACCACCTCACCAGGCAGAGAATTCCAAAGATTCACCACCCTCTGCATCAAGAAACTCCTCCACAACTCCGATCTGAACCGCACCACCACCCCCCCCCCCTCCCCCCCCGCCCCCACCCCTCACTAATCTTGAGGCTGTGCCCTCTCATCCTGCTATCTTTGTTAAGCGGGAAGAGTTTCTCAATCTCTACCCTATCCATCCCCTTCATTATCTTATATGTCTCTATAAGATCCCCTCTCAGCCTTCTAAACTCCAAAGAGTACAAACCTAGCCTATTCAGTCTTTCCTCATAATCCAACGCCCTCATCTCCGGTATCAGCCGAGTAAACCTTCTCTGCACCCCCTCCAAGGCCAATATATCCTTCCTCGAATGCGGCGACCAAAACTGCACACAGTACTCCAGCTGCGGCCTCACCAGTGCCCTGTACAGCTGTAACAGAACCTCCCTACTTTTATATTCTATCCCCCTCGCTATAAAGGCCAACATTCCATTCACCTTCTTAATCACCTGCTGCACCTGCAGACTGTGTTTTTGCGATTCGTGCACAAGGACCCCCAGGTCCCTCTGCACCATCACATGCTGCAGCTTTTCTCCATTTAAATAGTAATCCTTCCTACAGTTATTCTTCCCAAAGTGGATAACCTCACACTTGCTAACATTATACTCCATCTACCAGCTATTGACTAGCAGATAGAAGACAGAGAGTGGTGGTTGATGGAAGTTATTCATTGTGGAGTTCGGTTACAAGTGGTGTACCTCAGGGATCTGTTTTGGGGCCTCTGCTGTTTGTAATTTTTATAAATGATCTGGATGAGGGTATTGAAGGATGGATTAGTAAATTTGCAGATGACAGCAAAGTCGGAGGAGTGGTAGATAGTGAAGAGGGGTGTTATAGTTTGCAGAGAGACTTGGACAAGTTGCAGAGCTGGGCTGAGAGGTGGCAAATGGAGTTTAATGTGGAAAAGTGTGAGGTAATTCACTTTGGCAGAAATAACAAATGTGTAGAGTATAGGGCTAATGGTAGGACTCTTAATAGTGTTGACGAACAGAGGGATCTTGGTGTATATGTGCATAGATCCCTGAAAGTTGGCAATCAAGTCAATAAGGTTGTTAAGAAGGCATACGGAGTTTTAGCTTTTATTGGTAGGGGGATTGAATTTCGGAGCCGCAACGTCATTTGCAACTGTACAAACTGTGCTGCGACCGCACTTAGAACATAGAACATTACAGGCAGAACAGGCCCTTCGGCCTTCGATGTTGCACCGACCAATTAAGAAAAAGCAATGATCCTCTAACCTAAACCATTCCCTTTTCATACATAAACTTATCTACTAACCTCTTAAACGCTCCCAAACTGGCGCATCTACAACTGCAGCAGGCAGGGCATTCCATACCCTTACCACCCTCTGGGAAAGAACCTACCTCTGACATCCGTCCTATAACTACCACCCCTTAATTTAAGCTATGTCCCCTCGTGCTAGCTTTTTCCATCCTAGGAAAAAGGTATCACTGTCCACCCTATCTAAACCTCTAATCATCTTATATGTTTCAATAAGGTCTCCTCTTAGTATTTGGATACTTAATACTTGGAGTATTGTGTACAGTTCTGGTCCCCACATTATAAGAAAGATGTGGAGGCATGGAGAGGGCACAGAGGAGGTTTACCAGGATGTTGCCTGGTATGGAGGGAAGGTCTTATGGAGAGGCTGAGGGATTTGAGATTGTTTCGTTAGAAAGAAGGCGGCTAAGAGGAGACCTTATTGAAACATATAAGATGATTAGAGGTTTAGATAGGGTGGACAGTGATAGCCTTTTTCCTAGGATGGAGAAAGCTAGCACGAGGGGACATAGCTTTAAATTAAGGAGTGGTAGTTATAGGATGGATATCAGAGGTTAGGTTCTTTACCCAGAGGGTGGTAAGGGAATGGAATGCCCTGCCTGCTGCAGTTGTAGATGCGCCAAGTTTGGTGGCGTTTAAGAGTTAGTAGATAAGTTTATGGATGAAAAGGGAATGGTTTAGGTTAGAGGGTCATTGCTTTTTCTTAATTGGTCGGCGCAACATCGAAGGCCGAAGGGCCTGTTCTGTGCTGTAATATTCTATGTTCTATGTTCTATCTGTCAGGTCCTCGCCCACTCACTCAACCTATCCAAATCTCTCTGCAGGCTTTCCACATCCTCCACGCAATTTGTTTTTCCATTCATCTTCGTGTCATCAGCAAATTTTGTCACCCTGCACTCAGCCCCTTCCTCCAGATCATTTATGTAAATGGTAAATAGTTGAGGCCCCAGCACCGATCGCTGGGGCACTCCACCAGTCACCAGCTGCCAATCAGAATAGCACCCATTAATGTTAGAGTATAGGGCTAATGGTAGGACTCTTAATAGTGTTGATGAACAGAGGGATCTTGGTGTATGTGTACATAGATCCCTGAAAGTTAGCAATCAAGTCGTTAAGTTGTTAAGAAGGCATACGGAGTCTTAGCTTTTATTGGTAGGGAAATTGAATTTCGGAGCCGCAACGTCATGTTGCAACTGTACAAAACTCTAGTGCGGCCGCACTTGGAGTATTGTGTGCAGTTCTGGTCCCCACATTATAAGAAAGATGTGGAGGCATTGGAGAGGGTACAGAGGAGGTTTACCAGGATGTTGCCTGGTATGGAGGGCAGGTCTTATGAAGAGAGGCTGAGGGATTTGAGGTTGTTTTCGTTAGAAAGAAGGCGGCTAAGAGGAGACCTTATTGAAACATATAAGATGATTAGAGGTTTAGATAGGGTGGACAGTGATAGCCTTTTTCCTAGGATGGAGAAAGCTAGCACGAGGGGACATAGCTTTAAATTAAGGGGTGGTAGTTATAGGATGGATGTCAGAGGTAGGTTCTTTACCCAGAGGGTGGTTAGGGTATGGAATGCCTTGCCTGCGTCAGTTGTAGATGCACCAAGTTTGGTGGTGTTTAAGAGGTTAGTAGATATGTTTATGGATGAAAGGGGAATGGTTTAGGTTAGGGGGTCACTGCTTGTTCCTAATTGGTTGGTGCAACATCGAAGGCCGAAGGGCCTGTTCTGTGCTGTAATGTTCTATGTTCTACCTACCCTCTGCTTCCTATTAGACAACCAATCCTCTATCCAGTCTAATACCCTATCCCCGACTCCCTGCACCCTAACCTTCTGCAGCAATCTTTTGTGAGGCACCTTATCAAATGCTTTTTGGAAATCCAAAAACACCACATCCACCGGTTCCCCTCTATCTACTGCACTAGTCACTTCCTCATAGAACTCCAATAAATCCATCAAGTACGATTTTCCCTTAACGAATCCGTGCTGCATCTGCCTGATCAAACTGTTCATATCCAGGTACCTCGTTATTTCTGCTTTGACGACAGATTCAAGCATTTTTCCTACTACAGATGTTAAACTAACCGGCCTATAATTCCCTGCCTTCTGTCTGCTACCTTTTTTAAACAGCAGTGTAACATTAGCCATTTTCCAATCTTCCGGCACTTTTCCGGAGTCCAGCGAATTTTGAAAGATAATTATCAGGGCATCCGCTATCACCTCTGCCATTTCCTTGAGGACCCTGGGATGCATTCCATCTGGTCCGGGGACTTATCTGCCCTCAGCCCCATTAGCCTATCAGGCACCACCTCTCTAGTGACTGTAATCTCATCAAGGACCTCATCTCCTACCACCCTTCTATTCTTAATTTCAGGCAAGCTATTTACGTCCTCCTCCGTAAAGACCAACACAAAAAAACTTATTCAAGGTCTCCGCTATATCCCTGTCATTCACCATTAAACCACCCCTCTCATCCTCCAAGGGTCCTACGTTAACTCTGGCCATCCTCCTATTCTTTACATATTTATAAAAACTCTTATTGTCCTTTTTCATGTTTTGAGCTAGTTTAGCCTCATATTCCATCTTTCCTTTTTTAATCACCTTTTTAGTCACTCTCTGCTGTTGTTTAAAACTTTCCCAATCCTCCGATCGCCCACTATTTTTAGCTGTTCTGAATGCCTCAGCTTTTGATTTAATACTCTCCCTAATTTCCTTGGAGAACCATGGATGATTTTCCCTTCTCCTACAGAACTTCTTCACCATCGGAATATATTTTTGCTGAGTACCGAAAAAGATCTCTTTAAAAATCCCCCACTGTTCCTCGACCGTCCTACCAACCAGCGCACTCCTCCAATTCACAGTCGCCAATTCCTCTCTCATCCTATTATAGTCCCCTTTGTTCAAACATAGTACACAGGTCTGGGACTCCACTACCTCATCCTCCATCTGCATCATAAATTCTACCATCCTATGATCACTCATCCCTAGAGGATCCTCATAGGGAATTAGAATATCCCTAATTCCACCTACCTCATTACATAGTACCAGATCCAAGATAGCTTGCTTTCTCATCAATTCTGTAACATACTGGAACCCATCTCTACAGCATTCCAAAAACTCTTCCTCCAGCCCGCCGTGTCCGACTTGTGTCGCCCAGTCAATGTGCAGATTGAAATCACCCAAACACCTTTCCCAAAAATCCCGATTCCATCCATACCCCATCCCGACCCCGTCCACAAAATCCCAACCCCAAAATCCCGACTCACCATCCCGGCTCCAAAGCCCTCCAAACCCAATGCATCCTGGCTTCAAACTCACGCCAATCCCCATCCCCAAAGTCCTGGCCTCCATCCCAGCTCCAACCCAAATCCATCCACACCTCATCCTAGCCCGAACCCCATCCACATCCAATCTCAACCCTGTCCTGGCCCCATCCCGAGCTCCCACATCCATTCCCAAGCCATTCCCAAGCTCCTGAATTCATTTCCCTCTCTGGACTCTGTCCAACCCATCAGGCTCACAATATATCCCAAGAGGAGTTTCCAAACTCATGTTTGCACCATCTCGAAAAGCCCTTATTTCCATATTAAACAACTCCAGCCCGTTTCTGATTATCTGCTGCTCAAATCCCCTTTAACGCTTTTGTCACCTCCAGCAATTATTCCAACACTTTCTAAAACCTGAAACCATCTCAAACTCTGCTGCCTATATCCATACTCTCACCATATCCCAATTCCCACCCCCCCCCCACCCCACTCCCCAAGAAACATTATCTCCTCACGAAAAAACTGGAAACAAATGGGTCATTTTCTAGTTGACGTACATGATGAGTGGTGTGCCACAGGGATCAGTGCTGGCATTTCAACTTTTTACAATTTATATAAATGACTTGGATGAAGGGATGTTTGCTGAATTTGCTGATGACATAAAGATTGGTAGGATAGTAGAACAAAGAACAAAACAGCATTGGAAACAGGCCCTTCGGCCCAATGAGCCCACGCCGCCACCCCGATGTTCCCACCTCTACCCACGATCCCTGTCTATGTTTATAGATCTATGGATTAAAAACCAAATTTGAGACAATTTAGGGAGAATTTGTTTTGCCAATTAGACTAAGAGCACATCTTTGGGATGTGGGAGGAAACCGGAGCACCCGGAGAAAACCCACGCAAGCACGGGGAGAATGCGCAAACTCCCACAGACACAGGCCAAATCCATGTATCTGCACAGCACAGCGATAGTCACTGAGCTGTCGTGTTGCCCATCAAATGGTCCAGGTCAAGCGTACACTAACGACGTGAAGCAGTAGGATACTCTTGAAAATAAATCCAAGAGCAGCCCTTTCATGACCCATCGCGTGTATGTCCCTCATGTGTTCTGTAGGCATGTGTTAAAGTTGTTACACCAGAATTGGGGATCGATGGCCAAGAGTAAATTGTGAAGAGAACATAAGAAGGCCACAGAGGAATATAGATAGGCTAAATGCATGGGTGAAAACCTGTAAATGGAAATACCGTGTGGGAAAATGTGAAAATGTTCATTTTGGCAGGAAGAATAAAAATGTTATCCAAATGGTGAGAGATTGCAGAGCTCTGAAATGGAGAGAGATCTGGGTGTCCTAACGCATGATTCACAAAAGGTTAGTAGATACAGTAAGTGTGATGATATTGTGTCTTTAAGAGATATATTTACGTCAAGTTTCTTGTGAGAGTTAGTGTTTTGTTGCAAGGGGTCGATTTGTCTGGATGAATATGCAGACAAATATTCTGGGAATATTTGTGGGAAGTGTAGTTTTTTTAAGCTTAATGTAAATTGGAGCGGTGAGAAATCCCGATACTCTACACAGGTAGAGTATCCCACCCTCCCCCCTCCTCTAACCTAAAAAGAGGGAGAGAGAGAGAGCAGGTAAGATTGTTTTTTTTTCCCTATCTGTTTTTTTTTGTGTAGCTGTAAGGGCTTTGGCTTACAGGACCTAAGCATAAAGGGTGAGACAGGGTAAGTTATAAGTTTTTATTACTTTTTCCTCTGTGTTTCTAAAGGAGGGCAAATAATGGGTGTGAGGCCGGCATGTTGTTGCCTGTGCCAGATGTGGGAGGTCTTGGAGGCTCCTGGTCTCCCAGACATCCATACCTGTGCTCGGTGTGTAGAGCTGCAGTTCCTAAGGGACAAGGTAAAGGAACTGGAGATGCAGCTTGAGGATCTTCGTCTCATTAGAGAGAACGAGGAGATAATCGACGGGAGTTATCAACAGGTGGTCACACCAGGGCAATGAGAAGAAGGCGCGTGGGTGACTATCAGGAAGGGGAAACCTCGGGTGATTGACAGCACACCGGAGGGTGTCCCCCTTCATAATAAGTACTCCTGCCTGAGTACTACTCGGGGGGGACAACTCGTCCGAGGGAGGCAGCAGTGGCCCGCTCTCTAAATCTGAGCCAGTACGTAAAAAATCTAAGGAAGAGAGAGGCAAGGCGATACTAATAGGGGACTCCACTGTGAGGGGTTCAGACAGGCGTTTTTGTGGACGCAGACGAGAGTCGCGGATGGTGGTTTGTCTTCCTGGAGCTGGGATCCGGGATGTTTCTGGATGCCTCCCAGACATCCTGAAAGGGAAGGGTGAGGAACCTGAAGTTGTGGTGCATATAGGTACTGCAGACATAGGCAGGAAGAGGGAGGCAGTCATCAAAAGGGATTATAGGGAACTAGGTAGGAAGCTGAGGAAGAGAAAAGCGAAGGTAGTAATTTCAGGATTGCTGCCTGCGCCTCGGGAGAACGAGAGCAGGAATCAAATGAGGTGGAGGATGAATGCATGGCTGAGGGACTGGAGCAGGGGGCAGGGATTCAGGTTCACAGATCATTGGGACCTCTTTAGGGGCAGGTGTGACCTGTACAGTAAGGACGGGTGGCACTTGAACCCTAGGGGGACAAATATCTTGGCAGGTAGACTCGCTAGGGTTACTGGGGAGTCTTTAAACTAGAAAAGCTGGGGGGTGGGAGTATCGATGGGACGGTGAATAAGGGGGTTAGTTCCCAGGTAGGGAAGGACTGTAGGCACTCTGAGAGGGGGGTTAGGCAGGTGGTGGAAAAGGGAAATATCCTGACTGAGGGGCTGAGCTGTGTCTATTTTAATGCCAGGAGTGCAGTAAATAAGGTAGATGAGCTTAGGGCATGGATTGCTGCTTGGGAGTGTGATGTGGTGGCCATTACAGAGACTTGGTTGTCTCAGGGACAGGACTGGGTACTACAGGTGCTGGGATTCAGGTGCTTCAGGAAGGACAGGGTTGGGGGCAAAAGAGGAGGTGGTGTGGCACTGTTGATCAGCGACAGTGTCATGGCTGTAGAGAAGGTGGAAGATGGGGAGGGATTGTCTATGGAGTCTCTGTGGGTGGAAGTTAGGAACAGCAAAGGCTCGATAACTTTGCTGGGTGTATTCTATAGGCCGCCCAATAGCAACAGGGAACTTAAGGGGCAGATAGGGAAACAGATCCTAGACAGATGTAGAAATAACAGGGTTGTCGTGATGGGAGATTTCAATTTCCCAAACATCAACTAGAATATCCCAAGGGTAAGGGGTTTGGATGGGGAGGAGTTTGTTAGGTGTGTTCAGGAAGGTTTCGTGACACAGTACATGGAAAAGCCTACGAGAGGAGAGGCTGTACTTGACCTGGTGCTTGCTAATGAGCCAGGGCAGGTGTCGGATCTCACGGTAGGTGAGCATCTTGGGAACGGAGATCATAATTCTATCTCTTTCACGATAGCGATGGAAAGAGATAGGATCAGGCAGGCTAGGAAGGTGTATGTCTGGAGTAAGGGAAAATATGAAAACATTAGGTAGGTAATTGGACGCATAAACTGGAAGGAGGCGTTCTTGGGGAAGAGTACAGAAGGGAAGTGGCGGTTTTTCAAGGAATGTTTGTCTAGGGCACTGCAAGACAACGTTCCGAGGAGTCAAGGAGGTTCTGGTAGGACGCGGGAACCGTGGTGCACGAAGGTAGTGGTGAACCTAGTTAGGAAGAAAGAAATGGTATATAAAAGGTTCAGAGAGCTAGGGGATGTTAGGGATCTAGAGGAGTATAAGGTGTGTAGAAGGGAACTTAAAAAAAAAGGAAATTAGGAGAGCCAGAAGGGGTCATGAGATGGCCTTGGCAGGGAAGATTAAGGAGAATCCCAAGGCCTTCTACAAATATGTGAAAAGTAAAAGGATGAGAAGAGAAGGGATAGGGCTTATAAAAGGTGAAGGGGGAAAAGTCTGTGTGAATCCGGAAGAAATGGCAGAGGTGCTTAACGAGTACTTTGCCTTGGTATTCACGGTGGAAAGTGAACTGGGAGATTGCACTGCAGGTTTGAGGCATACGGAAAAGATTGAGTATGTGGATGTTAGGAAAGAGGATGTGTTAGACCTGTTAAATTCTATCAAGATAGACAAGTCGCTGGGACCGGATGGGATGTATCCCAGGTTATTGTGGGAGGTGAGGGAAGTGGTTGCAGAGCCCCGGCAATGATCTTTGCGTCGTCCATGGAAACGGGAGAGGTTCTGGAGGATTGGAGGATTGCGGATGTGGTTCCTATCTTTAAGAAAGAGAACAGGGATAGTCCAGGAAATTACCGACCGGTGAGTTTGACTTCAGTAGTTGGTAAGCTGATGGAGAGGCTTCTGAGGGACAAGATTTATGAACATTTGGAGAAATTTGGATTGATTAGAAATAGTCAGCATGGTTTTGTCAAGGCAGGTCATGCCTTACGAGCCTAGTTGAGTTCTTCAAAAATGTGACTGAACACATTGACGAAGGAACGGCGGTGGACGTAGTGTACATGGACTTTAGTAAGGCGTTTGATAAGGTCCCACATGCAAGGCTTCTGGAGAAGGTGAGAGGGCATGGGAACCAAGGGGCTTTGGCCTCGTGGATCCACAACTGGCTTTCTGGCAGAAGGCAGAGAGTGGTTGTGGATGGGTCTTGTTCTGCATGGAGGTCGGTAACCAGTGG
This sequence comes from Sphyrna mokarran, assembly GCA_024679065.1. Lineage (NCBI taxonomy): Eukaryota > Metazoa > Chordata > Chondrichthyes > Carcharhiniformes > Carcharhinidae > Sphyrna > Sphyrna mokarran. Next base: position 1,755,185 of record JAGIQG010000013.1, on the reverse strand, counting down.
AGTGCCCCAGGGATCTGTTCTGGGACCCCTGCTGTTTGTCATTTTCATAAATGACCTGGATGAGGAAGTGAAGGGATGGGTTAGCAAGTTCGCCGACGATACAAAGATCGGTGGTGTTGTGGATGGTCTGGAGGGATGCCAAAAGTTGCAGTGGGACATAGACAGGATGCAAGACTGGGCAGAGAAGTGGCAGATGGACTTCAACACAGATAAATGTGTAGTGGTCCATTTTGGCAGGAATAATGGGATGAAGGAGTACAATATAAGGGGTAGGAGTCTTAGCTGTGTTGTAGAGCAGAAGATCTCGGGGTCCGGGTCCATAGGACTCTTAAATCGGCCTCGCAGGTGGAGGAAGTGGTCAAGAAGGCGTACGGTGTACTGGCCTTCATTAATCGAGGAATAGAGTTTAGGAGTCAGGAAGTAATGATGCAGCTCTATAAGCTGCATCAGACCCAGTTGGAGTATTGTGCGCAGTTCTGGTCACCTCATTATAGGAAGGATGTAGAGGCTATTGAGAGGGTTCAGAGGAGATTTACAAGGATGCTGCCCGGATTGGGAGGCAGGCCTTATGAAGATAGGTTGAGGGAGCTGGGACTCTTCTCACTGGAGAGACGTAGGTTGAGAGGCGACCTGATAGAGGTTTATAAAATGTTGAGAAGAATAGATAGGGTGGACTCTCAGAGACTATTTCCCCGAGCTGAAATGGTCACTACGAGAGGACACAGATTTAGGTGCAGGGAAGCAAATACAAAGGAGATGTCAGGGGTAGGTTTTTCACTCAGAGGGTGGTGAGTGAATGGAACCGACTGCCATCGGAGGTTGTTGAGGCAAACTCACTCGGGTCTTTTAAAAGACTTCTGGATGAGTATATGGAAAAGAATAGGATAGGGGGTTATAGATGGGTCTGTGGATTGGTAGGTGTGATCGGTGCAACTCGTGGGCCAAAGGGCCTGTTTGTGCTATATTGTTCTATGTTCTATTTTCCGAGTGGAGTTTTGATTGGGTTGATTGACAGAGACAGAGACGTGTTTAATAGAAGAAGCTAAGCTTGCAGGGAAAAGAATTTCTCTGTTTAAAAAAGAAAGATTGCTGCCTGGTTCTGAAAGAAGCTCCGTGTCTCCAGAAGTGCTCTGGCAACCAAAGTACAACCGTGTAAGTCTGTGTTTGCTAACTGATTTTGAAGAGTGGTTTAATTCTATAAGGCGAATATTGCTTGAATTAGAGCTCATGGAAATAATTTGCAGTTCAGAATTATATCTTAGAGCCAAGTATCAAGTCTGGGTGATCATTGGATCATCTAGATTCGAAACATTGGCTCTGCCCTCTCTCCATGAGTGCTGTCAGACCTACCGAGATTTTCCAGCATTTTCTGTTTTTGTATAGATTGCCTTTATATGAGAATTACATCTCATCATGTTTAAACTTTTTTGAATTGGTAAATGTTAAGCTAACTCATTTGTTATAGTTAAACTACATAGTTAAATAAAGTTTGTTAAGATAAAAGCTCTCTGGTTTTTCAGTAGAATCATGTCAGGGGTGAAATAACTTCAGGAAGTGTAGTGGAGGGACATGCTCCTATCAACATCAATAGCTTGATGGAAATGATCGAGAGCTTCAAGTTTCTAGGTGTCCAGATCACCAACAACCTGTCTTGGTCCCTCCACACTAACGCTACCATTAAAAAACCCCACTAATGCTTCAACTTTCTCAGGATATTCAGTACATCTGCTATGAATCGCTACAATTTTTATAGCTGTATCATTAAAAACCATCCTTTCCGGATATATCACAGCTTGGTATGGCTTTTGCTCTGATCAAGACTGCAAGAAACTACAAATGGTTGTGAATGTAGCCCAATCCATTGCACAAATCAGCCTCTGTCCAAATTTCTGATAGAGGTGTATAAGATGTTGAGAGGTATTGATCGAGTGGATTTTCAGAGGCTTTTTCCCAGGGCTAAAATGGCTGCCACAAGAGGACACAAGTGTAAGGTGCTGGGTTGTAGGTACAGAGGAGGTGTCGGGATAAGTCTTTCACTTACATGCTGGTAGGTGCGTGGAATGGGTGGATTGGTTAGGGTCTTTTAAGAGACTTTTCGATAAGTACATGGAACTTAGTAAGATAGAGGGTTATAGGTAAGTCTAGTAATCTCTAAGGTATGGACATGTTTGGTACAACTTTGTGGGCCGAAGGGCCTGTATTGTACTGTAGTTTTTCTATGTTTACATTTCCTGCTGCCTTGGAAAAGCATAATTAAGGACTCTACGGACCCCGGACATTCTCTCTTTCCACCTTCTTCCATTCAGGAAAAAGATACAAAAGTCTAAGATCGTGTATCAATCAACTCAAGAACAACTTCTTCTCTGCTTCCATCAGACTTTTGAATGGACCTACCTTATAGTAAGCTGACCTTTCTCTACACCCTAGCTCTGACTATAACACTATATTTTGTATCCTCTGCTTTCTTTCTCTGCCATGTACTCTATGAATAGTATGCTTTGACTGTATAATACACAAGAAAATATACTTTTCACTGTACCCCAATACATGTGACAATAATCATTCAAATCAAATTATATCCTTACTTTAATACCAAAATAACAAATAGTGGGGTCTAGCCTGAATTCATATTATATCTTGAGGTGTCAAAATTGGAGGGTCTGTTTTGAGTCCTGAAGCTATAAGACAGTGGGTATTGGGTATTTTTTTTAGGTGCTGCATTTGGTTTGCTAACGAGATCGTGTCTTGTGGAAAATGGCTTTTTCAGTGATTGAGGTTTCCCTGAGTGTGGAAGAAGTCAGTTGGAGCAGTTTACAAAAAATGGTTAAAGCAATACTTTCAGTTTTGTTGGATACACAGTCTGCCTTGGAATTGGTAAGAATTCAGTTACAGATGAAACAGCTTGAATTAGAGGCAATGACAAGGCAAAAAGAAAAAGAGAGGGAAGCAAAAGAAAAGTAATTGCGAAGCTACCATCCGTGGGATTATGACTGAATGGCTCTATATCAGAATCCTGCTTAAATGGAACAAAGAGAAAAAGAATTGAAACGGTTTGAATACGGGAAAAAAGAACAAATCAATTTGAATTTCAATTGATAGCAGCAGAAAAGGAAACAGCTTTGGCAAAATGAAAAGAATGAGAAAGAGCAGCAGTAGCACAAGAAGAAGCAGTAGAAAAAGAGAGCACAGCATTAGAAAAGGATAGAGAAAAGGATAGAGTTTTTGAACTTCAAAAGCTAGAACTGAAAAGCAAACTTAAACAGGCAGAGACAATGCTGAGGACAGTAAGGAAGAACCAGTGCTTCATAGTCAAAGGCCTGGTGGGGATCTCTTTAAATATGTCTGAGCATTGTCAAGGTTTGATGAGAAAGATGTAGAAGCCTTTTTCATTTCATTTGAGAAAGTAGCTGAACAATCAAAATGGCCACAGATCATGTGGGTGTTGTTGGTTCAAACAAAGTTGGTCGATAGAGTGAAATGTTTGAGTCACTGCCAGAGGAGGTATCTAGGGTTAATGATGAGATGAGAAAAGTCATTTTAAGTGCATATGAACTAGTGCAGTAGCCCACAAACAACAGTTTAGAAATCTAATCTGGTCAAAAGTATATAGAATTTGAAAGGACCGAACAAACTAATTCTGACAAGAACCTTGAAAATAAACTAGACATATGAAAAAAAGTTTATTTATTAGTCACAAGTAAGGCTATAACACTGCAATGAAGTTATTGTGAAATTCCCCCAGGCACCACACTCTGGTGCCTGTTCAGGCCAATGTATTTAACCTGCACATCTTTCAGATAGTGGGAGGAAACCAGAGCACCCCAAGGAAACCCAAGCAGACACAGGGACAATGTGCAAACTACATATAGACAGTGACCCAAGCTGGGAATCAAACCCAGGTCCTTGGAGCTGTGAGGCAGTAGTGCTAACCAGTGTGCATTATGCTGCTCAAAGCTCTTAGAAAAATGGTTATTTTGGAGGAATGAAAAAATTCAATTCCCGAAGTAATGAAAATTCATGTGGAAGAGCAGAGGGATAAAATTGCAAGATTGGTAGCAGGAATGGCAGATGATTTTGAGTTAGTTCCTAAATCAAGGTTTGGATTCCAACATCAATTACAATCTGTGAAGGATAGAAACTGGGGCAAAGAGAAATGCTTAATTGGTAAGCAGAGAAACACAGAAAATAGCTGCCGGAGTGGCTATTTGGCCCTTTGAGCCTGCACAACTGTTCAATATGATCGTGGCTGATCTCGCACTTTCAGTATCCCACTCCCACTTTCTCTCCATACCCTTTGATCCCTTTAGCCACAAGGGTCACATCCAGTTCCCTCTTGAACATATCTAATGAACTGATCCCAACAGCTTTCCGTGGTAGTTATATAGAAACCACAAGCAGGAGTAGGCCAATCAGCCCTTTGAACCTGCTCCTTCATACATTTTGATCATGGATGATCAAATTCAATATCCTGATTTCCCCCTTCTCCACCCCTCCCACATATCCTTTGATCCCTTTAATCCCAAGAACTATATTTAATTTCTTCTTGAAATCCGACAATGTTTTGGTCTCAATTACCTTCTGTCGTAGTGAATTCCACTCACTCATCACTCTCTGGGTGAAGAAATTTCTCCTCATCTCAGTTCTAAAAGATTTACCCCTTATCCTCAAACGCTGATCCCTAGTTCTGGACTCCCCTACCATTGGGAACATTCTTTCTGAATCTACCCTGTCTAACTGTGCTGGAATTTTATAAGTTCCAATGAGAAACTTCTTGACAGTGCGAACAAGATGGACTGAAGGACACTTCCTGCACCGTATCACTCTAGTTAAAGCTTAACTAACCTGGGAATTTTTGAAGGGATTTCCCAATACTTAACTGGGATACATCCCAAATGCAATGCTGGGATCCAGGAATTTATCGCGTTCCTTCAGTGTCCCTGGATTAAAATCCTGGAACTCCATCTATATCAGCACTGCAGGTGTACCTACACCTCAGGGACTGCAACAGTTCAAGAAGGCAGTTAATCACCCCCTTCTGAAGGGCAATTAGGGATGGGCTGTTCAAGCAAAAGAAAACCACATCTCAGGAATGCAGAAGAAAACAAAAACACACCATGGCAGCTGGGAGAATTTAAATTCATTTCATAATACACCTGGCATATAATCCAAGTGAGAGTCAGCATCTTCTGGTATGGAAGGTCTGAGTTACGAGGAGAGATTAGGCAAATTGGGGCTGTTTTCCTTAGAAAGATGTAGACTTAGAGGAGATCTAACAGAGGTGTACAAGATTATGAGGGGTATAGATAAACAGGGTTAAGCTTTTTCCTAGGATGGACTCGAATAGCACAAGGGATCACGGGCTTACGGTGAGGGGGGTAAGGTATAATTTGGATGCTAGAGGGAGTTTTTTCACACAGAGGGTGGTGGGGGTATGGAATGTGCTGCCAAGTAAAGTGGTGGAGGCAGGTACTCTGGAGTTATTTAAGAAATACTTAGATGGGCACATGAACAGAATGGGAATGGAGGAGTATAGAAAACTGATTTAAAGTAGGGATCATGAGCCTTGGGAGTCCCTGGGAAGTGTGTAAATAGATGATGATATTGATGTACTTGTTTTTATCCTACAGGTGCTTTGGTCCACCTTGTTGTCTAACAAGGGGCATACACGCGATGGGTCGTGAGAGGCCTGCTCTTGGATTTTTTTCAAGAGTATCCTAGTGCTTCACGTCGTTAGTGTACGCTTGACCTGGACCATTTGATGGGCAACACGACAGCTCAGTGACTATCGTTGTGCTGTGCAGATACATGGATTTGGGCCTGTGTCTGTAGGAGTTTGCACATTCTCCCCGTGCTTGCGTGGGTTTTCTCCAGGTGCTCCGGTTTCCTCCCACATCCCAAAGATGTGCTCTTAGGCTAAGTGGCACAACAAATTCTCCCTAAATTGTCTCAAATTTGGTTTTTAATCCATAGATCTATAAACATAGACAGGGATCACGGGTAGAGGTGGGAACATCGGGCTGGCGGCACGGGCTCGTTGGGCCGAAGGGCCTGTTTCCCGTGCTGTTTTGTTCCTTGTTCTTTGTTCATGAATTATCTCCCAGTGAGAGTCAGCACCTTCAGGAACTGTATCCCAGTGAGAGTCAGCACCTTCAGGAACTGTATCCCAGTGAGAGTCAGCACCTTCAGGAACTGTATCCCAGTGAGAGTCAGCACCTTCAGGAACTGTATCCCAGTGAGAGTCAGCACCTTCAGGATTTCAGAGAATTCTGTCGATTTTATCTTTGGCTACATGCTCACATATCACACAAAAATGCATTCTCACACGTATACATCACCCTCCTGCGTACACATTAAGCACAAGCTGATGCATTTGTGAGTTAAGGTCACTGGACAGGATTAGAATTGCTGGTGTGTGTTGTGTCTCTCCTGTTGAGTGTCAATATAATGAGATACACGTTCCGTTTTTACTGCGCTGTATGATGGAGCTGGCAGAGAGTGTAACAGAGAAACTGCTCTCTTGCACTATTCACTCATTCACTATGGCAGCAGCTTGGCGTTGCATGGAATTGGTGAGAGCATGAGTTCAGAGTGTCCTATGATGAATGACCCTGCACCATAGTGTTTACTTTTATTAGAGGACATTGATTATCAGTCCCAGTGTAAAACACATCACTATAAATCATCCTATAAATATCACTGCCAACAACTCCAACTCAAAAATTACAACTAAAATATTTCCTTTCAGTTTGATCTCTGCAATCATTCAGTAAATAATTGGTGTGGTTTGGAGTTTGTTCTATGAGGGTGTAATCCCTGGGACATATGAGAAATTGTTTCAGATTTTAACTGAGCCACTATCCAGAGTAATGTCACGAGGAGTCAATCTAACTTCAACTCACAGATTCTTCAACTGTCTGCTTGTTATGTTAATGTTTGTGAAGGTTCAGGAGATGTCTTCAGAAGCACTAACCCGAAACAGAGCAGGAGCATTACACAGCCGGATATGGAGAAACACCCATCCCAAAGACAAGATCAAGTGGCAAGGTATGGACTGGACATAACGTTTAAAATTTATTTATTAATCACAAGTAGGCTTACATTCACACTGCAATGAAATTACTGTGAAAATCCGTAGTCGGATTTACACTGTGGGAGAATGGCCAATGCACCCTAACTATGCACAGATATCGGACTGTGGGAGGAAACCAGAGCACCCGGAGGAAACCCACGCTGACACAGTGAGAATGTGCACACTCCAAGCCGGGAGTCTGGGTCTCTGGCACTGTGAGATATTGTTTCTGAGTGGTAAGCAGGGTGCAGCTTGCTAAAGAGTCTGCTGATCACACCATGTACTAATCAATCATAGAACCATAGAACCCTTCAGTGCAGAAAGAGGCCATTTGGCCCATCGAGTCTGCACTGCCCAAAATCCCATCCATGCCCTACCGCCATGTCCCAACATATTTTACCCACTAATCCTTCTAACCTCAGGACCTCAGGACATTAAGGGACAATTTTAGCATGGCCAATCAACCTAACCCACACATCTTTGGACTGTGGGAGGAAACCGAAGCACTTGGAGGAAACCCATACAGACACAGGGAGAATGTGCAAACTCCACACAGCTTTGAAATGAGGACAGGAAATGCTCTTGGCCAGTGGAATGCCCAGTGATACAGACAACAGGATCAGCAGCTAGCCTAGCTTCATACTATTCAATCACACACAGCATCACAGCATCTCAGCACCTCATACAGCACAACTCAACACAGCTAACTTCATTCAGATACGGGGAGAGGGCAGAATGGAGAAGTCGGGGGAGAGGTCAGGTGGTGGATAAGGGCAGGCGGGGGAGAAGTTCAGATGCAAGGGTGAAACAGACAGATGCATGTGGGGTAGGTCAAACAGCGGTTTGTGGGAGGGGGTTGATGTCAGACAAGAATCTGGATTATAAGAGCACCAGGTAAACAAAACATTTAAAAAAAATTATGATGTCCTAATTACAGTGAGAGTTATTGTGTGTGTGTTCGTACCCCAGTGAGAGTCAGTGTGTGTGGGAGCCGTACCCCAGTGAGAGTCAGTGTGTGTGGGACCCGTACCCCAGTGAGAGTAAGTGTGTGTAGGACCCGTACCTCAGTGAGAGTCAGTGTGTAGGACCCGTACCCCAGTGAGAATCAGTGTGTGTGGGAGACCCGTACCGCAGTGAGAGTCAGTGTGTGTGTGGGAGCCGTACCGCAGTGAGAATCAGTGTGTGTGGGACCCGTACCCCTCTGAGAGTCAGTGTGTGTGGCAGCCGTACCCCAGTGAGAGTCAGTGTGTGTGGGAGCCGTACCAGTGAGAGTCAGTGTGTGTGAGATCCGTACCCCAGTGAGAGTCAGTGTGTGTGGGACCTGTACCCCAGTGAGAGTGAGTGTGTGTGGGACCCGTACCCCAGTGAGAGTCAGTGTGTGTGGGAGCCGTACCCCAGTGAGAGTCAGTGTGTGTGGGACCCGTACCCCAGTGAGAGTCAGTGTGTGTGGGACCCGTACCCCAGTGAGAGTCAGTGTGTGTGGGAGCCGTACCCCAGTGAGAGTCAGTGTGTGTGGGAGCCGTACCCCAGTGAGAGTCAGTGTGTGTGGGACCCGTACCCCAGTGAGAGTCAGTGTGTGTGGGACCCGTACCCCAGTGAGAGTCAGTGTGTGTGGGACCCGTACCCCAGTGAGAGTCAGTGTGTGTGGGACCCGTATCCCAGTGAGAGTCAGTGTGTGGGGAGCCGTACCCAGTGAGAGTCAGTGTGTGTGGGACCCGTACCCCAGTGAGAGTCAGTGTGTGTGGGAGCCGTACCCCAGTGAGAGTCAGTGTGTGTGGGAGCCGTACCCCAGTGAGAGTCAGTGTGTGTGGGAGCCGTACCCCAGTGAGAGTCAGTGTGTGTGGGACCCGTACCCCAGTGAGAGTCAGTGTGTGTGGGACCCGTACCCCAGTGAGAGTCAGTGTGTGTGGGAGCCGTACCCCAGTGAGAGTCAGTGTGTGTGGGAGCCGTACCCCAGTGAGAGTCAGTGTGTGTGGGAGCCGTACCCCAGTGAGAGTCAGTGTGTGTGGGACCCGTACCCCAGTGAGAGTCAGTGTGTGTGGGAGCCGTACCCCAGTGAGAGTCAGTGTGTGTGGGAGCCGTACCCCAGTGAGAGTCAGTGTGTGTGGGAGCCGTACCCCAGTGAGAGTCAGTGTGTGTGGGAGCCGTACCCCAGTGAGAGTCAGTGTGTGTGGGAGCCGTACCCCAGTGAGAGTCAGTGTGTGTGGGAGCCGTACCCCAGTGAGAGTCAGTGTGTGTGGGAGCCGTACCCCAGTGAGAGTCAGTGTGTGTGGGAGCCGTACCCCAGTGAGAGTCAGTGTGTGTGGGAGCCGTACCCCAGTGAGAGTCAGTGTGTGTGGGAGCCGTACCCCAGTGAGAGTCAGTGTGTGTGTGGGAGCCGTACCCCAGTGAGAGTCAGTGTGTGTGGGAGCCGTACCCCAGTGAGAGTCAGTGTGTGTGGGAGCGTACCTCAGTGAGAGTCAGGTCGTGTGGTGTGGGAGCCGTACCCCAGTGAGAGTCGTGTGTGGGAGCCGTACATAGTTGGGGCCAGAGTCAGTGTGTGTGGGACCCGTACCCCAGTGAGAGTCAGTGTGTGTGGGAGCTGTACCCCAGTGAGAGTCAGTGTGTGTGGGAGTCGTACCCCAGTGAGAGTCAGTGTGTGTGGGACCCGTACCCCAGTGAGAGTCAGTGTCTGTGGGAGCCATACCCCAGTGAGAGTCAGTGTGTGTGGGAGCCGTATCCCAGTGAGAGTTTGTTGAGCAGGGAGGTTAAAAATGTGGAAAAGCATTTGCAGGAGATTCCATGAGTCAGGGGAACATTCTAGGAAGTGTCCGGAGATTAGGTAGTATCTGATTCTGTTGCAAATGGAGTGACAACGTGCAGTTAGTGGAGAGAAGTGTGTGTGAAAGAGAGCCCAGTGTTGACCTTGCTAATGACGTATTGGTCAATAAACTCTCCATATGTCTCTTTGCAATATCTCCATTCTTTGGTGCTTTATCTAGAGATGGCAAATAGAAATTGTCCTGATTGTCACCAAAAAGATTGACCAGGCCCACTGTTTAAAACACATTGTTATAACTTAGCCACTGGAAACCATTACCAAATATGCCCTTCTACAGAGGTACGGCTCCCACACACACTGACTCTTACTGGGGTACGGGTCCCACACACACACTGACTCTCACTGGGGTCCCACACACACTGACTCTCACTGGGGTCCCACACACACTGACTCTCACTGGGGTACAGGTCCCACACACACTGACCCTCACTGGGGTACGGCTCCCACACACACACTGACTCTCACTGGGATAAACACAGGAAGTCTTACAACACCGGGGTTAAAGTCCAACAAGTTTATTTGGTAGCAAAAGTTACTAGCTTTCAGAGCGCTTGCTACTCCTCTCACTGGGCTCTACCGAATAATCTCCTTTTCTCTATAACTGAAATCCCTTTTCCTATCTGTGATCCTCAGTCCCTTGTGAAGTTACTTTATTTAGTTCTTCCACAGGACCACAAAATGAAGGAGAAGGAATAGGCCATTTGGCCCAGCAAGTTTGCTCTGAAATTCAGTGAAATCTTTACTGATCTGATTTGATAATCTTGCCTTATCCATAATTATTAATTCCCTTACTGATTAGCATCTAGCTCAGCCTTAAACAGACTTACCAACCCAAGCCTCTACAGCTCTATGGATTAAGAAATTCACAAATTCACTCTCCTCTGGGAGACAATATTCCTCCTCTTTCTTCCCTGTTGAGCAGTTTTGTCTCTGATATCTCCTCATTTCTTTTCTTTAAGTGTCATAGTCATTGTATCTCAATGAGCTCCTCGTCTTACCTCAACCGCGTGTCTTTCATTTTGCAGAGTCATATCCGACATTGCATTCTCCATTAGTGGACTGGTGGTGCTGTGGAGAGACTGGAGTGAGCAATAAGAAGAGCAAGCAGCAATTTCTCTACTGCAGCATTGGAATCGGCTTTCATCTCCAAATCCTTCCCAATGGCAAAGTCAATGGAGCTCACCAAAGCAGTGACTATGGTGAGTAGCTGGGGAATAGCTCTGTCACCGACAGCGTGTAGGGTATGGCACAGCAGCTCTTGATGTAGTCAACGGGAGTCCAACAACATCAGAGAGCAAAAAGAAAGAGGTTCTGCTGGCGGGAAAATCAATAATTAGGAGCAAAATTCAAAAGCAGGGCCTTGCAGTGACTTGTTGAGCTCGTGGCTAACTGGCACAGGGAAGAAAAAATCCAGAAAATAAATGTGGAGCTGAAATCTGATATCAAAGGGAACTGATACCTGGAATGGGAAAGATTGAACTGTACTGCAGCATGAAATTCCACGTGAAGTGATTTGGGACCAAGATCTGAGCAGACATAGTGAACAGAGTGGCAAAAATGTCTTGAAACTAATAGGGGGCTGAGTTAGAAATGGGGATGTCTCAGTTAGAAATGGAGGGACATGGTTAGAAATGGGAGGCTGGTTTGCTACATTCACGATCTTTTGTAGTTCCTTGCAGTCTTGGACAGAACAGGAGTCATACCAAGCTGTAATACACCCCCCCAATAAGGATGTTTCCTGTGGAGCATCTGTAAAAGTTGGTGAGAGTTGTAACTGACATGCCAAATTTCCTTGGCTTCTTGAGAAAGTAGCGGTGTCAGTGGGTTTTCTATCACACTCCTGACTTGTACCTTGTAGATTATATATAGGCTTTGGGGAGTCAGAATGTGAGTTACTTGCTGCAGTATTCCCAGCCTCTGACCTGCTCTTGTAGCCAGTGTTTATATGGTGAGTCCAGTTGAGTCAATGGTAACCCCAAGGATGTTGACAGTGGGGGATTCAGTGATGGTTAATCATTGAATGTCAGGGGGCAGTGGTGAGAATGTCTCTTATTGGTGATGGGCAATTCCTGGCTCTTGTGTAGCATGAATGTAACTGGCCTTGTCTATTTCATTGACGTGCTGGGCTCATCCATCATTGAGGATGGGGATATTTATAGAGTCTCCTCCCCCAGTGAGCTGTTTAATTGTCCACCACCATTCACAGCTGGATGTGGAAGGACTGTAGAGCTTAAATCTGATCTATTGGTTGTGGGATCACTTTGCTCTGTCTATCACTTGCTGTTTTTATCTTTTGACATGCAAGTGTTCCTGTTTGGTAGCTTCACCAGGTTGACACCTCATTTTCAGAAATTCCTGGTGCTGCTCCTAGCTGCCCTTCTGCACCCTCTATTGAACGAGTGTTGATCTCCTGCTTGATGGTAATGGTTGAGTGGGAGATATGCTGGGCCATGAGGTTACAGATTGTGCTGGAATATAATTCCGCTGCTGTTAATGGCCCACAGCACCTCATTGATTCCCAGTCTTGAGTTGCTAGATTGGTTTGAAGTCTGTGCCATTTAGCACGGTGATGGTGCCACACAACATGATGGAGCTTATTCTCAATGTGAAAGCGAGAGTTTACCTCCCCAAGGACTGTGTGGTGATCACTCTTACCCATTCTGTCAGGAACAGATGAATCTGTTACACCTGGTGCAAATCTGGTCATCCTATTATAGAAATGATATTATTAAACTAGAAAGAATGCGGAATAGATTTACTAGGATGTTACTGGGACTTGATGGATTGCATCATAAGGAAGGGTTGGATAGACTGGGACATTTTTCTCTGGAGCGTGGGAGGCTGAGGGGTGATCTTATAGAGGTCTATAAAATAATGAGGGGCACAGCTCAGCGAGATAGTCCACATCTTTCCTCAAAGGTAGGGGAGTCTAAAACTAGAGGGCATAGGTTTAAAGTGAGAGGGGAGAGATACAGAAGTGTCCAGAGGAGCCACTTTTTCACACATTGGGTGGTGTGTCTGGAACAAACTGCCAGAGATAGTAATAGAGGCAGGTACAATTTTATCTTTTAAAAGGCATTTAGATAGTTACATGGAGTATGATGGGTGTAGAGGGACATGGGCCAAGTGCGGGCAATTGGATTAGCTTAGGGGTTTTTAAAAAAAGGGAGGCATGGATAGTTGGGCTGAAGGGTCTGTATCCATGTTGTAAACTCTATGACTCTATGAAAGTGCACACAGACCAGGAGCAGGAGAAGACCATACGGCCCCTCCACCCTTCTCCTCCATTGATTAAAATCATTACTGATCTCATTCTGACCTCAAATCCATATTCCAGGCAACCACAATAATGTTTCACCTTGAAAAACTTCCACCCCCTATTTTCAGGAATCTGTCCGTCTCTTGCCTTAAAAATATTCAAATACTCCCCTTCCATGGCCTTTGAGGAAGAGTAAGAAGCCTCACACCAGGTTAAAGTCCAACAGATTTATTTGGTAGCACAAGCCACTAGCTTTCAGAGTGCTGCTCCTTCATCAGGTGAGTGGGAGTTCTGTTCACAAACAGGGCAGATAATTCTTTACATGCCCTGTTTGTAAACAGGACTCCCATTTACCCAATGTCCAACTCTAGCCCTTAAATAAAAAGATTAATACTGTACACGATACTCCACATCTGCTCTCACCAGCACCCTGAATAACTCCCTTACTTTGTAATCAATTCCCCTGAGAATAAATGATAACAATCTATTCACTTTCCTAATTACTTGCTGTTCCTGTATAATCCCCTCTTGTGACTCATGCACCAGGACACCCAGATTCCTCTGAAACTCAGAACTCTGCAAATTTTTGCTATTTATATCATTATTAGGATCAAAAGCTAGAACATATCATTTGGAGCCAGACTGGACCCCAACTATTTGCTATTGTGGCATTAATGTGCAAATAAGGATGTTTTATTCCACCGTGGATTCTCCTGACAAATCAGGGAGCTTTCATCAAAACAGACTTCATTTAACAACAGTTTGTTTACACAATGGAGAGGGCTAGGGTATCATTTCAGCAGGGTTCTGATCTCACAGTGTGCTGGGAGACTCCCTCTCCCATATCAACATCGCGACCCCCACCTCCTCCCCAGCACAGGTCGCCGGAATGGGGAAGCCCGGTCCATGCCCCATTACTTCACCACCCCTTCTTCGTAGCCACCAACATGCCTCCCTTAATGTCCCACCCCTGACCTCCACTCAGGCCTTACATCTTTGGCACACTGGCATTGTGCCAGATTTGACACTGCACAGCCATGCCCCTGACCACCCAGGGGTTTTAATGACGTCCAAGTCCCTCAGTGTGACCAGTATGCCTGGTCACAGCTGGTGGAGACCATTAATTAGTTCAATTTAAGTCGCTACATTCCAGTGCCTCTTTGGGTGCACTGAGGGAGAATTTAGCACAGCAAATGCTCCTAACCTGCACCATTTCCAAATGTTCCAGTAGCTGAGAGAATCCAGTGTCAATGCTATTTAAATATATAAATTGACCCCGTGTTCTTCCTGGGGAGATCCAATTTTTCGCCATTAGAAGAGGGGCCGCGATGATTTCAAACAGTTTTGTGCCATGTGCAAAACCCTTTCTCAGGCCCTCAGGAATTTCCCTGGATGAGCGTGATCTACATCAGGTGCAGCAAGGCTGGAATATCACCCCCCCATGTGAAGGCCAGACTGGGTAAAGAGGGCAGATTTCCTTCCTTTAAGGACACTACTGAACCAGATGGGTTTTTACAACAATCCAGTAAATTCTCACCATTACTGAAACTAGTTTCATAATCTAGATTTATTTAATTAGTTGAATTTACTGATGCTTGGATTTCATGGGAATGTCCCAGGACTCCTGATTATGAGTCCAGTAATATAATCCTTAGAACCATTCTCATAAAATGCTGACTTCAAGTGTATTTTGTTTGAGGCTTTGGGATATTCAAGAGAATTGAGTTGATCAAAATGTACCTTAACGGATCATTCAATTAGATTCTAGCCAGGAACACAGTCACCTCCCAGCTACAATTCCAAACAGATTTCAGTTTATAACTTGCTGCTCTACTGATATTAATCCAGCTCCCTTACACTGTCACTCAGTAACCCCTCTCCCCCCAGTACTGTGTTACTGACTGTATCTGTACTGATGTTAACCCAGCTCCCTCACACTGTCACTCAGTAACCCCTCTCCCCCAGCACCCTGTGTTACTGACTGTATCTGTACTGATGTTAATTCAGCTCCCTCACACTGTCACTCAGTAACCCCTCTCCCCCAGCACCCTGTGTTACTGACTGTATCTGTACTGATGTTAATTCAGCTCCCTCACACTGTCACTCAGTAACCCCTCTACCCCAGCACCCTGTGTTACTGACTGTATCTGTACTGATGTTAATCCAGCTCCCTCACTCAGTAACCCCTCTCTCCCCCAGCACCCTGTGTTACTGACTGTATCTGTACTGATATTAATTCAGCTCCCTCACACTGTCACTCAGTAACCCCTCTCCCCCAGCACCCTGTGTTACTGACTGTATCTGTATTGATGTTAATCCAGCTCCCTCACACTGTCATGAGCTGTGTTATATCTTTGTTTTCAGCACCACTCACTGGTCTGTTCACTTCATCAGGTATCATGGAGCTATTTTCAGTGAAAATTGGGATTGTTGCCATTCGAGCTGTCGTCACTCGACTGTTTCTTGCAATAACCAGCAAAGGAATCTTATATGGGTCGGTAAGTATCACAGCGCAAAACCATTGAATCCTCCCAGCCCACCTCAGTGACTTGGTAAACAGCTTTAAACAGTAAACAATTGCAGCATGTTGCTGTGCAGAGGGACCTGGGTGAACTTGTGCATGAATCAGAAAATATTGGTTTGCAGGTAATTAAAAAAGCAAATGGAATTTTGCCCTTTATTACTAGAGGGGTGGAGTAAACAGCAAGGTTATGTTGCAGCTGTATCAGACTCTGGTGAGGCCATACCTGGAGTACTGTGTACAGTTTTGGTCTCCTTAATTGAGAAAGGATACAGTGGCACTGAACGGGGTGCAGAGGAGATTCACTAGATTGATTCCTATTGAGGAGGTTGGCTTATGATGAGAGATGGAGTAGATTGGGGGTTATACTATTGGAATTCAGAACAACGAGGGGACATCTTACAGAAACATATAAGATTATGAAGAGAATAAATAAGATATTTGTTTATTTATATAAGGTCTCTATTCAGAGGATAGTAAGGGCGTAGAATGCCCTGACTGCAGCAGTTGTGGACTTGCCAACTTTAAATGATCCAAATGATCAGTGGATAGGTATATAGAACATAGAACATAGAACATTACAGCACAGAACAGGCCCTTCGGCCTTCGATGTTGCGCCGACCAATATAAAAAGCAATGCCCCTCCAAACTAAACCATTCCTTTCTCTTCCATATACTTATCAACTAACCTCTTAAACGCCACCAAACTTGGCGCATCTACAACTGCTGCAGTCAGGGCATTCCACTCCCGAACCACCCTTTGGGTAAAGAACCTACCTCTGATATCCGTCCTATAACTATCACCCCTTAATTTAAAGCTGTGTCCCCTCGTGCTAGCTTTCTCCAACCTAGGAAAAAGGCTATCACTGTCCACCCTATCTAAACCTCTAATCATCTTATATGTTTCAATAAGGTCTCCTCTTAGCCGCCTTCTTTCTAACGAAAACAACCTCAAATCCCCCAGCCTCTCTTCATAAGACCTGCCCTCCATACCAGGCAACATCCTGGTAAACCTCCTCTGTACCCTCTCCAATGCCTCCACATCTTTCTTATAATGTGGGGACCAGAACTGCACACAATACTCCAAGTGGGGGCCGCACTAGAGTTTTGTACAGTTGCAACATGACGTTGCGGCTCCGAAATTCAATCCCCCTACAATAAAAGCTAAGACTCCGTATGCCTTCTTAACAACCTTATCGACTTGATTGCCAACTTTCAGGGATCTATGCACATATACACCAAGATCCCTCTGTTCATCAACACTATTAAGAATCCTACCATTCGCCCTATACTCTACACATTTATTATTCCTGCCAAAGTGCATTACCTCACACTTTTCCACATTAAACTCCATTTGCCACCTCTCGGCCCAGCTCTGCAACTTGTCCAAGTCTCTCTGCAGACTATAACACCCCTCTTCACTATGGATAACATTGGAATAGTTTAGGATAGAGGGTCATAAAATTGGTTACATTGGTCAGTGCAACATCAAGGGCCGAAGGGCCTGTACTGCGCTGTAATGTTCTATGTTTTAAGCAGGGAAGTTGTTTCCATTGACAGGTGAAACTAGAACTAGAAGGCATAGCCTCAAAATAAGGGAAGCAGGACTGAGTTGAGGAGGAACTTCTTCACACAAAGGGTTCTGTGGAATTCCCTGTCCAATGAAGCTGTTGAGGCTAAGTCATTGGATGTTTTTAAGGCAAGGATAGATAAATTTTTGAACAGCAAAGGAATTAAAGGTTATCATGGAGTGGGCAGGTAAGTAGATCTGACTCTATAGAAAGATCAGCCACGATCTTATTGAGTAGTGGGACGGGCTTGACTCCTGCTCCTAGTTCTTATGTTCTTCCAAATGTAAATGCATTCCCCGTTCGACACAGCTCCTCTACCAAAGCAACAAAGGTTCCAGGGGTCCGTTAAGTATCACTGGCTAACTGGGATACAGTTCCTGAAGGTGCTCACTCTCACTGGGGCACAGTTCCTGGGGGTGCTGACTCTCGCTGGGATACAGTTCCTGAAGGTGCTGACTCTCGCTGGGATACAGTTCCTGAAGGTGCTGACTCTCGCTGGGATACAGTTCCTGAAGGTGCTGACTCTCGCTGGGATACAGTTCCTGAAGGTGCTGACTCTCGCTGGGATACAGTTCCTGAAGGTGCTGACTCTCACTGGGATACAGTTCCTGAAGGTGCTGACTCTCACTGGGATACAGTTCCTGAAGGTGCTGACTCTCACTGGGATACAGTTCCTGAAGGTGCTGACTCTCACTGGGATACAGTTCCTGAAGGTGCTGACTCTCACTGGGATACAGTTCCTGAAGGTGCTGACTCTCACTGGGATACAGTTCCTGAAGGTGCTGACTCTCACTGGGAGACAGTTCCTGAGGTGCTGACTCTCACTGAGACAGTTCCTGAAGGTGCTGACTCTCACTGGGATACAGTTCCTGAGGTGCTGACTCTCACTGGGATACAGTTCCTGAAGGTGCTGACTCTCACTGGGATACAGTTCCTGAAGGTGCTGACTCTCACTGGGATACAGTTCCTGAAGGTGCTGACTCTCACTGGGATACAGTTCCTGAAGGTGCTGACTCTCACTGGGATACAGTTCCTGAAGGTGCTGACTCTCACTGGGATACAGTTCCTGAAGGTGCTGACTCTCACTGGGATACAGTTCCTGAAGGTGCTGACTCTCACTGGGATACAGTTCCTGAAGGTGCTGACTCTCACTGGGATACAGTTCCTGAAGGTGCTGACTCTCACTGGGATACAGTTCCTGAAGGTGCTGACTCTCACTGGGATACAGTTCCTGAAGGTGCTGACTCTCACTGGGATACAGTTCCTGAAGGTGCTGACTCTCACTGGGATACAGTTCCTGAAGGTGCTGACTCTCACTGGGATACAGTTCCTGAAGGTGCTGACTCTCACTGGGATACAGTTCCTGAAGGTGCTGACTCTCACTGGGATACAGTTCCTGAAGGTGCTGACTCTCACTGGGATACAGTTCCTGAAGGTGCTGACTCTCACTGGGATACAGTTCCTGAAGGTGCTGACTGTTACTGAGATACAGTTGATTTGATTTATTATTGTCATGTGTATTAACATATAATGAAAAGTATTGTTTCTTATGTACTATACAGTCAAAAGATATGGTTCATAAAGAAAAGGAGGTCATTCAGAATGTAGTGTTACAGTGATAGAGTGTAGTGAAAACATAGAACACTACAGCACAAACAGGCCCTTCGGCCCACAAGTTATGCCGATCACATCTATACTTACCAAAAATCAACTTAGTGCAAAGTAAGTCCATTCAAAAGTCCGATCGCAGCAGGGAAGAAGCTTTTCTTGAGTCGGTTGGTAATTGACCTCAGATTTTTGTATCTTTATCCCGATGAAAGAAGGTGGAAGAGAGAACGTCCCCAGGGGTTATAGGGTTCTGGATTATGCTGGGGGGTCAGTTTCCTACTCTTACTTTGCTGGGTAAAGCAAAATAGGAGCAGGAATAAGCCATTTGGCCCCTCAACTTGCTTCATCATTGAAGAAGATCCTGCCTGAGGGTGTATGGAGTACAGAGTTGGAAGTGGATTTAGTGCTGTTTTGGTGAATGATTTAAAACGTGTTGTGTTTGTGTTTAGGAAACATTCACAGCAGACTGCCTCTTCAAGGAGCAGGTGGAGGAAAACCATTACACCACTTATTCATCACACACACATCCTCAGCTCTACGTGGGACTAACCAAAAGAGGAGGGGCTAAAAACGGAAACAAAGCCCGTCTACATCATCCCAGCACACATTTCATCCCACGGTTGGTCAGAGATGTTGCTAAGGAACATTTGCTGCACCACCAGGAATGACAGTGAATTTGAGAATTAGCAGCTGTAGATCTTTATTTAAAACTTGGAACATTGTCTCAGTGACAGAATTTCAGGAACTGCAGCATGAACTGGGTCACAGAGAAATATTTTACTTAAATTATATCGCTAGTTGAATTTGCACAAATAATATTTTGCAGATGGAATTTGAATTGAATCAAGAATGAATCATGCGTGAAGGTTACTGCGCTGACTTTGGAACATTAAACTGTCGCTTGGGGTGGGCAAAGATGGGGACCCAGTAGTTCACAAACAACTTTAACCAATGGGTTGGGAAACCCATCAAAATAACTTTGTACTGAAACAGGAAATGGGATAAAAGACAATGACTCTGGAAGCTGGAATCTGAAACAAAAACAGAAAATGTTGGAAAATCTCAGCACGTCCGACAGTATCTGCGGAGACAAAGAATCATTTATCTCGACTCAAATTGTTGGCTCTGTTCTCTCTCCACAGATGCTGTCAAACCCACTGAGATTTTCTGTTACTGTTTTGATGAGAAAAGAGAGTGGGATTATAGTTCTGCTGTTATTTTGGTCAACATTCGTCAAAAACCTGAATTATTAATAACTAATATATTCATGTTGAGAGATGCAGGAACAAGAAAAGTGTTACCTACTTTACAAAGGACTTCTGAGTTTTACCATTCAGATTCCTCGACTAAAATCAATCCAAGGATGGGGGTGATATCCCAATGCCCAAAGAATACAGTTCAATTATTTCCAAAAGTCCAGTGAATCCGGGACTATGAAGTGATGAATACATGGCTGAAACTTCCAGCCTGGTAATGACTCAGTATCTGACCTATCACCATTCAGAGATCAACCCAACTCATTCCATTCACAATCAGCTTTTCACCCAAGAACTGGTTCCTCACCATGATCAAAATGAAATGTTTGCAGATGTTCCAAACATGATTTCGTTCTGTAATCCATTGTTAACGTTTCTGCAACGTGTCGCAGTGTTGTCATCCTGCCTCTTTTCTGTTCCTTCACCCTCTGAGCTATGTATGATTGAACAGTGGAGGAGGGATATTCATATACTTAAAATTCAAATCATAAAATTCTCTTCAGAAAGTAGGACTGATTTTACATACTGCTTTTGTTTAGTTAGCAACATTTTGTGGTCAATTCAGATGTAAGCCAGTTAAGGGCAAATTCAGGTGAACACTCTTCCCACAAACCATCTCCTGACACAGACTGGTATCATGTCACAGAGAACTGGGGGAATTGCTCCATCTGCTGCCATTGCCTTTTGAGGAACAGCATTCCAAAGACATGGCTCTCAGAAAAAACGTTCACATCTTGTCTTAGATAGTTATATATTTCTGCATTCAACAAGGCCCTAAGAAGGTTAAAATCAACACTGATATCCTTTAAATATTAACTCCTTCTCCTGCATGCTCACATTTCAATTACCTCCTCCATAGCTCAGGATCTATTGCTGATTTAAAAAAAAACACACTGAACATCTTGTCTGATTAAAGGTGTTTATGACTCGGTCAATATTTTGTACTTATATGCAAGAAACTCCTATTCTGAAACAGGTCTGAATGAAACTGAACTGGAAACCCCAACAGGATACAAGGCCCTGAAAGCCCTGGCTCAGTGAGCACAGGAACAGCCTCCAGGGACCAAATTGAAATCAGTTTCTTGGTGCACAGCTCAATGTGATGGAGGTAGAAACAGGATGTGGGGGACACAGGATATCATTCAGGGCGAAAACTGCAATGTTTTTAAAACAAGACAGAAATAGCTATGCCCTTGATCTTATACAAACTCTGATTAACCTGAAGTACAAGCTTACATTCTTCTTGGGGAGGAGATGTTATTTAAATCAGTTCAGGGATTGGTAGTCCCTTGTTTTGCACATACCATTAGAGGCATCAGCTTGAATCAGTGACATTAATAGTGTACACTGACCCTGTATTTCAAAAACAAATGATTTCATTGACGCAACTGTCTTGGAATTTCACTGACAACTTTCTGAAATGACAGGAAATCCTTTCATTTTTGAAATGCTGAGCTGTTTGGATTTGCTGTTAACTCCGACCTCTTTCAATTTCCAGCTTCGTAATGAGTTTCAGAAATGTACAAAACCGAAAAACAAGCTCAAATCAACAGATGCTGGAAAAGTGAAATAAAAACAGTGCAAGCTGGAACAGTTCAGCAGGTCCAGGAGCATCCGTGAGGAAAGTTTGTCTTTGTGCCCATTGTGACTTGAGTTCCAAACTGGAATCACATTGAATCAAAATGTTAACTTTCTCTCCAGATGCTGCCTGACTAGTGGAGTTTTTCCAGCATTTTCTGCTGTTCTGTTCTAACTGGAACCAGGCACCAAGTGCAGGTATGTGGCCCCCCTCTTTCCCTGTAGCCCTGCGTATTTCTCATAGCTAGTCCACCTAACCTGCATGTTTGGAATGTGGGAGGAAACTGGAATACCTGAAGGAAACCCACACAGACACAGGGACAAAGTGCAAACCCCACAGTCACCAGAGGCTGAATCAATTTCAGGTCTCTGGCTTTGTGAGGCAACTGTGCTAACCACTGTGCCACCCATATTGGTACAGCATGAAGAAAAAGGTGTGGTAAAATCAAGGGTTTTATTGCTTTAAGAAGAATAAAGGAATCAGATTGCATCACACATAAGGACAAAGTGCAAGTAAATTGGTGCAGTTAACTATTGACTCTAAAGAATAGCATTAAGGATTATAGTATCAGGGCACTTAGCATAATTGGACTTTGGGCAGAGATTCCAAGGTATCATTAAAGGGATTTGCTAAAATACAACTTGATAATCTATAAATCATTGCAGTGAAGAGTTTGAATGGGAAGAAACAAGCATACAATGAGTGAGAAACAGGACGAGGTAGAGCTGACACACACACAATGAATCGATTTGGCTGGAGACTGACATCTGAGATGCTGGGGACCACTGGAGGAGGCAGAGATGGATCATCCACTTGGCACTTCTGGCTGAAAATTGTTGCAAATATTTCAGTCGTGTCTATTTCACTGATGTGCTGGGCTCCTCCATCACTGAGGATGGGGATATTTGTGGAGCCGCTGCCTCTAATGAGTTGTTTGTTTAATTGTCCACCACCATTCACAGCTGGAGGTGGCAGGGCTGCAGAGCTGAGATTTGATCAGTTGGTGTTACATTGCTTAACCCTGACTATTACTTGCTGCGTATGCTGTTTTGCAAATAATAAGCCTGTGTTGGAGCTTCACCAGGTTGACAATACAATTAGTGTGCCTGGGTGCTGTTCCTGGCATGCTCTCCTGTGTCTCAGTTCAAAATCATGGATCCGGGTTTGATTCCAGCTTGGGTCACTGTCTTTGCCAAGTTTGCATGTTCTCCCATTTCTACATGGGTTTCCTCTCACACTCCAAAGGTGTGCAGGTTAGATTGATTGGCTATGCTAAAATTGCTCCTTACTGTCCCAGGATGTATATTAAAAGATATTAACAGGGTAAGAACATAATAGGAGCAGGAGTCGGCCATCTAGCCCCTCGAGCCTGTCCCGCCATTCAATAAGATCATGGCTGATCTGAAGTGGATCAGTTCCACTTTCCCGCTTTCTCCCCATAATTCTTAATTCCCTTGTTGATCAGAAAACTATCTATCCATGACTTAAATATATTCAGCGAGGAAGCCTCCACCACTTCAATGAGCAGAGAATTCCAGAGACTCACCATCCTTTGAGTGAAGTTCCTCCTCAACTCTGATCCCCCTCCTTATTTTGAGGCTACGCCCCGTAGTTCTGCTTACCTCTAGGGTAAATATGTGGGGTTACAGAGACAAGGCCTGGATGGGAACGTTATCGGTGTAGAGTTGATGGACCGAATGGCTTCCTTCTGGACTGTAGAGTTTCCACGTTCGATTCTTCATTGAACCGAGGTTGATCCCTTGGCAACGGTTGAGTGGGGGATGCGCTGGGCCATAAAGTTACAGATTGTGCTGGAGTACAATTTTGTTGCTGCTAATGACCTTTAGTGTCTAATAGATGCCCAATCTTGAGTTGTTTGATATGTCTAGAAACTCAAGTCTATCTCAGCAATAGTGCCACACAGCACAATGGAGGGTACTCTCAATGTGAAGACAGGACTTTGTCTCCACAAAGAGAGTGCAATGATCATTCTTATTGTCACGGACAGATGTGGAAGGCAGGTCAGTGAGGTCACAAACATTTTTGCCTTGTTGGTTCCCTCACCATCTCTCTCAGAGCCTAACAGCTCTATCCATTAGGGTGCGGCCAGCTCCATCTGGCAGTGCTACGACCAAACCTCCCCCCGTGATAGACATTTATACAACATAGAACACTATAGCACAAACAGGCCTTTTGGCCAACAAGTTGCACCAATCATACTTACCAGGTTTATTTATAACCCTCAATCCCACTAAATCCCATGTACTTGTCCAGAAGTCTCTTAAAGGCCCCAACCAGTTCACCTCCACCACCACTGATGGCAGCTGATTCCATTCACTCACCACCCTGAGTGAAAAACTTACCCCGACATCCCCTCTGTACCTGTTGCCCAGCACCTTAAACCTGTGTCCTCTTGGAGCGACCATTTCAGCCCTGGGAAATAGCCTCCGAGAATCCACCTGATCTGTACCCCTCAACATCTTACAAATCTCTATCAGTCACCTCTCATCCTTCGTCTCTCCAAGGAGAAAAGACCAAGCTCCCTCAACCTATCCTCATAAGGCATGCCTCCCAATCCAGGCAACATCCTTGTAAATCTCCTCTGCACTCTCTCAATAGCTGCCATATCCGTCCTATAGTGAGGCGACCAGAACTGCACACAGTACTCCAAGTGGGGTCTGACAAGGGTCTTATAAAGTTGCAGCATTACCTCCCGACTCCTAAACTCAGTTCCTCTATTAATGAAGGCCAGTACACCATATGCCTTCTTGACCACATCCTCCACCAACGAAGCCAATTTAAGAGTCCTATGGACCCGGACCCCAAGGTTCTTCTGATCTTCTACACTGCCAAGAGTCCTACACTTGATATTGTATTCCTTCATCCCATTGGTCCTGCCAAAATGGACCACCACACATTTATCTGCGTTGAAGTCCATCTGCCACTTCTCCGCTCAGTCTTGCATCCTATCTATGTCTCACTGCAACTTCAGACATTCCTCCAGACCATCCACAACACCACCGACCTTTGTATCGTTAGCGAACTTACTCACCCATCTTTCCACTTCCTCATCCATTTATGAAAATGTCAAACAGCAAGGGTCCCAGAACAGATCTCTGGGGCACTCCACTGGTGACCGAC
The DNA here is from genome assembly GCA_024679065.1 of Sphyrna mokarran. Classification (NCBI taxonomy): domain Eukaryota; kingdom Metazoa; phylum Chordata; class Chondrichthyes; order Carcharhiniformes; family Carcharhinidae; genus Sphyrna; species Sphyrna mokarran. The sequence goes on along the minus strand of JAGIQG010000013.1, from coordinate 1,730,360 downwards.
CTCAATGCAGAAAAAGACCCATCCACAACTATTCTCTGCCTTCTGCCGGCAAGCCAGTTCTGGATCCACAAGGCCAAAGCCCCTTGGATCCCATGTCCTCTCACCTTCTCAAGAAGTCATGCATGGGGGACCTTATCAAACGTTTTGCTGAAATCCATGTAAATCACATCCACCGTTCTTCCTTCGTCAATGCATTCAGTCACATTTTCAAAGAACTCCACTAGGCTCATAAGGCACGATCTGCCTTTAACAAAGCCGTGTTGACTATTTCTGATCATACTAAACTTTTCTAAATGTTCATAAATCCTGTCCCTTAGGATTTTCTCCATCAACTTACCAGTCAGACTCACCGGTCGGTATTTTCCTGGGTTATCCCTGTTCCCTTTCTTGAAAGCAGGAACCACATCCGCAATCCTCCAATCTTTCAGAACCTGTCCCGTCTCCATTGATGATGCAATGATCATCGCCAAGGGCTCTGCAATCACTTCCCTCCCCTCCCACAGTAACCTGGGGTACATCCCATCTGGTCCCAGCGACTTATCTACCTTGACGGAATTTAAAAGTTCTAACGCATCTTCTTTCTTAATGTCCACATACTCAATCTTTTCAGTCCGCCACAAACCTGCTGTACAACTTCCCAGATCACTTTCCACCGTGAATATCGAAGCAAAGTACTCATTAAGCATCTCTGCCATTTCTTCTGGTTCCACACAGACTTTTCCCCCTTCACATCTCATCCTTTTACCCTTCACATATTTGTAAAACACTCTGGAGTTCTCCTTAATCTTACCCACCAATTCAAGTTCCCCACCAAGTTCACTCTGACCCTTGCCACCCTCAGCGTTTCCTCCAAGTGGTAGTGAACACTGGGTACTGATCCATCACCTAGAGCAACATTACATGGTGATCAGGAAGTTTCCATGCCCATTTTTATCCTTGTGCTGTGAGACTTCATGGGATCGATGTAGCTGGCTCCCTGGGCAAATCCCTTTAAATTTCTTTCCAAATTCATTCAGGGGATATGGAAGTCATTGGCTTGGGCAGCACTTACTATCCACTTGTAATTGCCCTCAAGATGTTGTTGAGCTGCCTTATTAAACCACCACAATCCATGAAGGAACAGTGATGTATTTCCAAGTCAGGACAGTGAATGTATTGAACTGTTTCACCACCCCTCTGGGTCTGCATGACTGGTGCGGACCCTCTAACGGTACAGAATGTAAGGACTGAACACCCCACAGTAAATATTCTCTCAAGCAGCTGAGTGAGACAAGAACTCTAACCCCATCATCCAAGTCTGCACATTTAAAGTTCATCAGACAAATTTTACTGGAAATATAAATGATATGTATTGAACATGGCTGTAAGATACTCAGAGACTGTCCATGGTTTGGAGCCGTCCTCTTGCTGACATTGAAGCACGTTTCACTCTGAGCGTAGGGGAAGAGATTGGTGTCGAGTTGGACTTTAACACGCTGTGATGAGGCCTCTGCTTTGGGTCAAACGCAATCCGGGAACGTCCCTCTGGGCTCACTAAAATACTTTTGTCAGTCCTTTTAAATTCTGAAACCAGAAATAAAGTTTTAAAAATGTTCAGCAAACTTCAACAATATATTTCTCATTTTCACATCAACACAATATTTACAAAACCTCATGCCTCCAATTATATTTTTACCCTACTCAGCTGACACCCACTGGGGTACGGCTCCCACGCGCACTGACTCCCACTGGGGTACGGCTCCCACGCGCACTGACTCCCACTGGGGTACGGCTCCCACGCGCACTGACACCCACTGGGGTACGGCTCCCACGCGCACTGACTCCCACTGGGGTACGGCTCCCACGCGCACTGCTGACTCCCACTGGGGTACGGCTCCCACGCGCACTGACCCCACTGGGGTACGGCTCCCACGCGCACTGACTCCCACTGGGGTACGGCTCCCACGCGCACTGACTCCCACTGGGGTACGGCTCCCACGCGCACTGACTCCCACGGGTACGGCTCCCACGCGCACTGACTCCCACTGGGGTACGGCTCCCCGCGCACTGACTCCCACTGGGTACGGCTCCCACGCGCACTGACTCCCACTGGGGTACGGCTCCCACGCGCACTGACTCCCACTGGGGTACGGCTCCCACGCGCCTGACTCTCCCACTGGGGTACGGCTCCCACGCGCACTGACTCCCACTGGGGTACGGCTCCCACGCGCACTGACTCCCACTGGGGTACGGCTCCCACGCGCACTGACTCCCACTGGGGTACGGCTCCCACGCGCACTGACTCCCACTGGGGTACGGCTCCCACGCGCACTGACTCCCCTGGGGTACGGCTCCCACGCGCACTGACTCCCACTGGGGTACGGCTCCCACGCGCACTGACTCCCACTGGGGTACGGCTCCCACGCGCACTGACTCCCACTGGGGTACGCTCCCACGCGCACTGACTCCCACTGGGGTACGGCTCCCACGCGCACTGACTCCACTGGGGTACGCTCCCACCGCCTGACTCCCCTGGGGTACGGCTCCCACGCGCACTGACTCCCACTGGGTACGGCTCCCCACGCGCACTGACTCCCACTGGGGTACGGCTCCCACGCGCCCTGACTCCCACTGGGGTACGGCTCCCACGCGCACTGACTCCCACTGGGGTACGGCTCCCACGCGCACTGACTCCCACTGGGGTACGGCTCCCACGCGCACTGACTCCCACTGGGGTACGGCTCCCACGCGCACTGACTCCCACTGGGGTACGGCTCCCACGCGCACTGACTCCCACTGGGGTACGGCTCCCACGCGCACTGACTCCCACTGGGGTCCCACACACACTGACTCTCACTGGGGTATGGCTCCCACGCGCACCCACACACACTGACTCTCACTGGGGTACAGGACTCACACACGCTGTTATCTCAATCTCCATTATTGCATCTGCAACTGTAAATGTGTCATTTTATTTCATGAGGAGTTTGCTTTTCTGTCTGCTGCCTTCTTCTGGAAATGATTGTTCCATTCTGCTCAGTTCCAAGCAGTTATCTTTCATCTTGAGGCCACCGATATTCTCTCAGGCTCGTGAGCGCTTGAATCTTTTCACCTGCAAACGTGTTTCTTTTCCGTCAGGTTTGTATCCATGTGCTGTGTTGGGAATCCCTACAGCCTCATGTAATTCCCCCTCCGCAGCCTGTCACCTGCAGCACAGGGTCTTTCATTGCTCGACTGCGTCCCCTTGGTCCATCATCTCCACTCTCACACGCGACAGACCACGCCACCACTGGGATCGACTCTTTCACCAAATCACTCCACGAGGGGAAACATTCTCCCAGCATCTCAGAGGTTTACAGCATGGAAACAGGCCCTTCGGCCCAACATGTCCATGCCATCGTTTTTTAATCCCTAAACTAATCCCAATTGCTCGCATTTGACCCATATCCCTCTACACCCATCATATCCATGTAACTACCTAAATGCTTTTTAAAAGACAAAATTGTATCCACCTCTGCTACTAACTCTGGGCAGCTTGTTCCATACACACCACCCTCTGTGTGAAAAGTTGCTCCTCTGGACACTTTCGTATCTCTCTGACAGTCCTGGCAGCATCTAACACGTCTCATTCTTTTAAACTCCAGTGGAAACAGGGCCAACTTGTCCAATCTTTACTCATGAGCTCGTCCCAGGAATCACTCAGAGGTTCACAGCATGGAAACAGGCCCTTCAGCCCAACTTGTCCATGCCACCCAGTTTTTAACCACCAAGCTTATTCCAATTGCCCACATTTGGCCCATATCTGTAAATACCCCAATGAAAACCTTCGTGCCAGAAATCAGTCAAGTGAGCCTTCTTTGAACTATTAACATATTTCTAACTTTCTTTAAACAAGAAGACAAGTGTACTTCAGCTGCAGTCTCACCAAAATCCTGTACAGCTACAGTAAAACATTGCTCCTTTAATATTCCATTCGTCTTGCAATAAATGACAAGATTCCACCAGTATTTTTAATGATTTACAACAGGATACCCAGATCCCTGGACTTCTGAGTTCTGCAATTTCTCTCCATTTAAACAATATAATTTTTTATTCTTCCTGCCAAAGATCAAGTATAGTATGGACATGCTGGGCTTGGGTGAAGTCATTAGGTTACATTTCAGCTTCATTTAAAGCAATTTTTAAAAAATGCAATGAGATTAAGCCTTGGAAGAGGAGCTACGTCTGCTCCAATCAGCTTGGATCATGTAGATCGAGATGGTGAGAGCTCTATCTTGTCAGCTTGGATCGGGAATGTCTCAACTTGTTGAGACTCTGAATTGGAATAAAAAAGAACCAAAAGGACAAGAGAAACTTATGAGCACCTATCTCTTGTTGAGGCAAAGCTTGGTCAGGGATAGTTAGAATGGCTTCGTCAGAGGAAGGTCAAGCCTAACAAATCTGACTGAATGTTTTGAGGTGGTAACTTGGTGTGCAGACAAGGATAATGCAGTTGATGTAGTTTATATGGATTTTAGCAAAGCGTTTGAAAAGATCCTACATGGGACACTTAAGAAGGCAAATGTTCATGGGATATAGAATAATTCAATAAAGTGGGTTCAAAATTGGTCCAGTTGTAGGAGACAGAGAGTGATGACTGAGGCTGCTTTAGTGACTGGAAGCCAGTGTCCAGTGGTGTACCACAGCGATCTGTGTTGGGCACCCTATTATTCGTCAATTATACAAATGACATTGATGACTATGTCGGGATAGGATTAGAAAGTTTGTGGATGACACAAATATTCGCTGGTTGGTTAACAGTGACGCAGAGTGTCTTGGGCTACAAGAAGGATAGATGGAATGGTCACATGGGTAGATAGGTGGCAGATGGAATTTAACACTGAAATGTGAGTTTGCCCGGTTACTTGGAGTTCTTTACAGTACATGATGGAGTCAGTAATTCTGCTCAATGCTATCCCACCTCAGTCATGAACGCAACTCAACCACAGGAGCAGACACATATATCATGTCCAACCTTCTGTTAAAAGCTTTATTAAGTTGTGACAACATCTTTCTCTAATCTGCTTTACATCACTGTTCAATTTTAGCACCACTAAGCAGAAAAACATCAAACAGAAGGTCAGAATAGAATACGACACTGAGTGCTACTGTACGATCTGTCCCACTACTAATTCCTAAATAATAGGTTGTTCCAGCCAGAGGTTACCCAGCCACTCCCTGCCTCAGTCAGGATCTCAGCAAAGTCTGTACATTGGGAAGAAAGTTCAAAGCTCAGTAATTCTCTGTCCCCACTGCTCAGCCTTACCTGCTGTCATGTTCCTTTTCAGCCCAAACCGGACTTTCTTTGCACTGGAGGTTGACGTGATTTTAATCTGTGGCAGCAGAGGGCAAAAAAGCACAAGTAATCTTAACAGACAGAGAGAGTAAATTATTTATGTAAATTGGGAGCTGCCGAAAAGGCTGAACGATGCATTCTGACTACAACCTTGTAATATTCTCTGAAATACAGAGTTTATTGGAGGGGTGAGATAGCACAAATTGAAACTACCTTGTCGATATCACAAGATATGAGGGCAAAACCAAAATCCTCCCTGAGACAGCTGCCATTTCACACGGAGCCAGGGCAAAGCCACACAGCTTTGATTCTTGTTCAACAAGACACCAGCCCCCGGCCTAGGCCTCCTCTCCCCCCCCCCCCGGCCTCCTCCCCCCCCGCCCCCGGCCTAGGCCTCCTCTCCCCCAGCCCCCGGCCTCCTCCCCCCCGCCCCCTCCCCCCCCGGCCCCGGCCCCCTCCCCCCCCGGCCCCCCCCTCCCCGCCCCCCGCCCGGGCCTCCTCCCCCCAGCCCCGGCCCCTCCCCCACCCCCCCCGGGCCCTCCTCTCCCCCAGCCCCCGGCCCGGGCCTCCTCTCCCCCCCCCCCTCCCCCAGCCCCCGGCCCGGGCTCCTCCGCCCCCCCCGGCCCGGGCCTCCTCTCCCCCAGCCCCCGGCCCGAGCCCCCGCCCGGGCCTCCTCTCCCCCAGCCCCCGGCCCGGGCCTCCTCTCCCCCAGCCCCCGGCCTCCTCTCCCCCATTGCCTCCGACAAATTCCAAAAAGAATAATCAGAGAGAACTGTAAAGGCATTCTCACCATTTTACACTGTTTGCGAACAGGCTCAGCACTTTTCGCTTTCTTGAAGAAGATGGGTTTTGGTACCAGAGAGCTTTCAAACTTCAGAAACTCATTAGATGCGGTGTTCAAAATCTGGGTTCCAACACAAAGTTCGGCATCACCCTGGGGGTACAGTAACGTTTCAGACTCTGTCCTCACACCATCGTCAGAACATTTTAAAAAGCCCAAGCACTCTACACCCCTTCACCCTGTATGTGATACACTCAGTACTGGGGCAGCTGGACAGACTAGGTTAAGAACACAACAATTTGACCAATGTTTCCTCAGGTGCTGTCCCCACACATTGTTCATAAAATGCAGACAGCAGACTCACCAGAGAGCAATTAGTAGCCTTTACCCTGACCATCATCCCAACACCCAGCAAAACTGGAATCACCATAGACTGAATCTTAATTCAGTTTAATAGAGACAAATCTTCCCCCAGCATCAACAGAGCACACCCACCTGCCAACCAGAGCACCCAGCCCTGCCCCGATCAGAGAGACAATCCACCCTTCCCCAACTTACACTGCTTTTGATTTTGATTTTTTTGCTGGAGGTTGCTCCCTTTGGCAGTCCCTTCTCTTTCCTCTTTCTCCTGCTTGGTTCTTGCTTTGGAGATGGTTGATCACCAGCAGCCTGCCTCTTGGCTTGCAGCTTGCCAAGCTTCATCAGCATTTTCTTCATCTTTTTACCAACAACAGGCTCACTGGCTGCCATCTCTTCAGGCAAAGGACTCCCACTGGTCTCTTCAGTCTGTCTCTTCTTGCCCTTCTTTGACTTGGTTGCTAGGGTGACAGAGTCTACATCAGATGGCAGGAGCTGGGCCCCCAGCACAGCTGGACACAGCTGTTTCCCACACACAGAATTTTCTGGTGTCTGAACTGGAATCTCTGATGTGTTGGTATGAACTGGATCATCCTGTGGCATTGTTTTAACTGCTCTTGATTTTTTTTTCTTTATCTTCACGGGCAACAGCTCTGTGCTATTCGACTCTTTCCCATTCTCCACCACTGCCTCTTTATTCCTGTCACCAACTGGCTGCAGCTTCTCCGTGGAATAATTTCTCTTTCTCTTTTGTCCTTTTCCAGCTTTCCTTTTATCTGAAAAATGGAAACCAAATTAAACAGTTTTCTTTCAATTTGATACTATCTTCCACTTCCTTACGTAGCCACAGAATGTGCATCCATCATGTACAAAGATCAAAGAAAATTACAGCAGAGGAACAGGCCCTTCGGCCCTCCAAGCCTGCACTGACCATGCTGCCCGACTGTACTAAAACCCCCAACCCTTCCGGGGACCATATCCCTCTATTCCCAACTATTCATGTATTTATTAAGACACCCCTTAAAAGTCACTAACATGTCCGCTTCCGCTACCTCCCTCAGCAACAAGTTCCAGGCACCCACTATCTTCCATGTAAAGAATCTGTCTCGTACATCTCCTTTAAATCTTGTCCCTCGCACCTTAAACCTGTGCCCCCTCACAACTGACTCTTCCACTCTGTGAGAAAGCTTCTGACTATCCACTCTGTCCATGCGTCTCATAATCTTGTAGACTTCTATCAGGTCTCCCCTCAACCTTTATCGCTGCAGTGAGAACAAAGCAATTTTCTCCAACCTCTCCTCATAGCTAATGCCCTCCATACCAGGCAACATCCTGGTAAATCTTTTCTGTACCCTCTCCAAAACCTCCACATCCTTCTGGTAGTGTGGAGACCAGAATTGAACACTATATTCCAAGTGTGGCCTAACTAAGGTTCTATAAAGCTGCAACATGACTTGCCAATTTCTAAACTCAATGCCCCGGTCGATGAAGGTAAGCATGCTGTATGCCTTGACTACCTTCTCCACCTGCATTACCACTTTCAGTGATCTGTGTACCTGTACACCCAGATCCCTCTGCCTATCAATACTCTTAAGGCTTCTGCCATTTACTGTATATTTCCTGTCTGTATTAGATCTGCCAAAATGCATTACCTCACATTTGTCTGAATTAAACTCCATCTGCCATCTGTCCGCCCAAATCTCCAACTGATCTACACCCTGCTGTATCCTCTGATTGTCCTCATCACTATCTGCAAATCCACCAGTCTTACTAATCAATCCAGTTACATTTTCCTCCAGATCATTTATATGTATTATAAACAGCAAAGGTCCCAGCACTGATCCCTGAGGAACACCACCTGTCACAGCCCTCCATTCAGAAACCCATCCTTCCCCTGTTACCCTCTGTCTCCTTTGACTGAGCCAGTTCTGTATCCACCTTACCAGCTCACCTCTGATCCCATGCACCTTCACCTTCTGCACCAGTCTGCCATGAGGGACCTTGTCAAAGGCCTTACTGAAGTCCATGTAGACAACGTCCACTGCCCTACCCTCATCGATCATCTTCATCACTTCCTTGAAAAACTCAATCAAGTTCATGAGACACAACCTCCCGTTCACAAAACCATGTTGCCACTCAGTAATACGTCCACTTATTTCCACAGTGTGTAATTTGGGAGAGGGGGGGGATTAGTGTGTGTAATGTGGGGGAGGGGGGATTAGTGTGTGTAATGTGGGGGAAGTGGTCAAGAAGGCGTATGGTGTACTGGCCTTCATGAATCGAGGAAGAGAGTTTAGGAGTCAGGAGGTAATGATGCAGCTTCTATGTCCTATGTTCTATATGTCTGCGCTAAGTATTCTGCCATTGTACCTCTCCTGTCGGACTTGTTACCCAATTTCCGAATTCACATTCGCAAGCTCTGTCTTCATGTGACACTCATCTTAGATCTATTTTTTATTCCCACAAACTCAATTTGTAATTAAATCCTGTTATAGTGAGATGCAGCACAGGAAGAGAGACCTTTCAGTTCACCATGTCTACACTGACCAAAATGGCATCTTGGCCTAAAAAGCTCATTCTCCAGGGCCACCTTTAAAATTATCCACAGTTACCACATCCACAAGTTCCCATTTATTTTTTTCATTTTTGAATTAGTTTATTTGATGCGCCATCGCTGGCTAGGTCAGAATTTACTGTCCACCTCACATCTTCCCTCATTTGATCCTTCTCCCCTCACTACTTAGTTTAAAACCTTCTTGACTATCTAGTAACATAACTTGACAGATCACCTGAACCAAGCTGAGACCAGTATCGATAGTTCCAATGATATAGCTCCTCAGTACTTGTACCCATGAATCAAGCCCAATTTCTCCCAAATCAGCTTTGACCCCACATTTAACTCCCTCATCTGATCCTGTGCCCCATTTGCTGGAGACTCAGGAAATAATCCAGAAATTAACTTTGAGATTCCACTTTTTAATCCAGCTGCTCATTTTCCCGATGCAGAACCCCCTTTTGAATTTAAGTTGTTGGTACTAACATTGACCATGACAACTGGATCCTTTCCACTCCAATTTCCTCTTCAGACCAGAGCAGATATCCTGAACTCTGACACCAGGCAGCTTCCTGGACACACACTCAGCTGGCAGGGGAGTTTTTATCCCCGATTCCTATTTACACCCAGCCCAACCCTCGAATTGCTTCCTGTACGATGGTGCCGTTGTCAGTTTGCTCATCCACTTTGCAGCTCACGTTCTCATCTATACAGGCTGCAAGGACTCAAATCTGATAGAGCCTGCCACAATTGTCTATATTCTACCTTCTTAATCCCAAACCTCCGTCTCTCAGTCATTCCATCCTACCATAGAATCTACAGGACAGAGACCAGCCCTTTGGTCCATGCATGGACATAAAACACCCATTAAGCTAACCTCATTCGCCTGCATTTGGCCCATATCCCTCTAAGCCTTTCCTATCCATGTGTCTGGTCAAATGTCTTTTAAATGTTGTCAATTGTCCCTGTTTCAACCACTTCCTCCAGCAAATCATTCCACATATGTATCACCCTCTGTGTAAAAAGGCTGCTCCCTTAGCTATGTTTCAGTTATGGCTGTAATATTTCAGTTCCATGTACCTATCCAGGCCCTGAATTCATCAGCCTTACCTGTCAGCCTCCTTACATTGAAATAGATGCAATTTAATCCAACAGGTTTTTCCTGCTCTCTGCTGTGCTCTGGCCTATCTGGTCTATTTAACTGCTGTTGCTGAGTACTGTGCCTCCTTTCAGCCTTTTATTTGCTTTCTTTTTGTTGAGGATCCCACCCCATGCCAATCTAGTTTAAATCGTGGACACAATCGAAAGACAATTCTAAGTTGCGTGATTGCCTCCTGGAATCCTGTTTGCCCTGAAGTATCAGTGTTGGTAGCTCAGCACTGACTCTACAGCCAAATCGAAACATAACCCCCCCAACTCCAACCCTAACTCCACACCGCCCCCCCAACCCTGGCAGACACCCCCTGATGCTGGTGCCCCATACCCCCCCAACCCATTCTCAATCTAGTAAATCAGTGAAGCTTACCCACACCTTCCGGCTGCTCCTCCAATACATTCTCCAGTCTCCGTTTCTTCTTTCTCTTTTTTCTACAAAAATCCTCATCCTCTTCATCTGTCGACAGTTCTTGAGGGAAATCATCTTGTGGGAAGTTCCCTGTGCATGAAGCAGATGTCACATTGCATGATCACAACTCCACAAGACTGATCCTGAATTTCATAAACAGAGGACAGAAACCAGAAAATGACGCAGAAACTTTTATGTTCCTTGTTGTGAACTCTCACCTCACTTTGAACTCTATGTGCTAGTTTTGTTTAGACTATTGCCAAAAGGAGCTGCATCACTAAACCAGGTTATGATGATCTCCAATGCCTGAAAGGCAGGTGGAAGCACATATAACAATAATTTCCAAAAAATAAGAGTTGAACAATAATTGAAAAGTTAAACATTTGCAAGAGCTACATGAAAAGTGTCAAATTGGAGTGTTGATTCAAGAGTCAGCATAGACACGCTGGGTGGAATAACTACCAGTGGAAGGTTCAGTAAATACGGGAACACAAAACACTTCATCACACTCTAACTCACTACAAATCACAATGAAAAGAAATGCAGGACTGGGCCTGACCCTGTCCTCTCTCTAAAACGAGTACAGGTCGGCTACTCTGGTTAACCAGTACCCCTCTAAAGAACATTTTTGTCACCTCTGACAGCTGGGTTCAGTAATCAAGTGGTAACTCAACTCGTCACCCACCTTACTGAGGACATTTCAGGATGACATGATAATCCCACGTCAAATCATTCCCACAACTCATTCCCCAACAGGATGCATAGCAAGGACTGATCATTTCTCCTTTTGGTCAAACACTCCCAGGACAGGTACAGCACGGGGTTAGATACAGAGTAAAGCTCCCTCTACACTGTCCCCCATCAAACACTCCCAGGACAGGTACAGCACGGGGTTAGATACAGAGTAAAGCTCCCTCTACACTGTCCCCCATCAAACACTCCCAGGACAGGTACAGCATGGGGTTAGATACAGAGTAAAGCTCCCTCTACACTGTCCCCCATCAAACACTCCCAGGACAGGTACAGCACGGGGTTAGATACAGAGTAAAGCTCCCTCTACACGTCCCCCATCAAACACTCCCAGGACAGGTACAGCACGGGGTTAGATACAGAGTAAAGCTCCCTCTACACAGTCCCCCCATCAAACACTCCCAGGACAGGTACAGCACGGGGTTAGATACAGAGTAAAGCTCCCTCTACACTGTCCCCCCATCAAACACTCCCAGGACAGGTACAGCACGGGGTTAGATACAGAGTAAAGCTCCCTCTACACTGTCCCCCTTCAAACACTCCCAGGACAGGTACAGCACGGGGTTAGATACAGAGTAAAGCTCCCTCTACACTGTCCCCCATCAAACACTCCCAGGACAGGTACAGCACGGGGTTAGATACAGAGTAAAGCTCCCTCTACACTGTCCCCCCATCAAACACTCCCAGGACAGGTACAGCACGGGGTTAGATACAGAGTAAAGCTCCCTCTACACTGTCCCTCCATCAAACACTCCCAGGACAGGTACAGCACGGGGTTAGATACAGAGTAAAGCTCCCTCTACACTGTCCCCCATCAAACACTCCCAGGACAGGTACAGCACGGGGTTAGATACAGAGTAAAGCTCCCTCTACACTGTCCCCCATCAAACACTCCCAGGACAGGTACAGCACGGGGTTAGATACAGAGTAAAGCTCCCTCTACACTGTCCCCCATCAAACACTCCCAGGACAGGTACAGCACGGGGTTAGATACAGAGTAAAGCTCCCTCTACACTGTCCCCCCATCAAACACTCCCAGGACAGGTACAGCACGGGGTTAGATACAGAGTAAAGCTCCCTTCTACACTGTCCCCCATCAAACACTCCCAGGACAGGTACAGCACGGGGTTAGATACAGAGTAAAGCTCCCTCTACACTGTCCCTCCATCAAACACTCCCAGGACAGGTACAGCCGGGGTAGATACAGAGTAAAGCTCCCTCTACACTGTCCCTCCATCAAACACTCCCAGGACAGGTACAGCACGGGGTTAGATACAGAGTAAAGCTCCCTCTACACTGTCCCCATCAAACACTCCCAGGACAGGTACAGCACGGGGTTAGATACAGAGTAAAGCTCCCTCTACACTGTCCCCATCAAACACTCCCAGGACAGGTACAGCACGGGGTTAGATACAGAGTAAAGCTCCCTCTACACTGTCCCCATCAAACACTCCCAGGACAGGTACAGCACGGGGTTAGATACAGAGTAAAGCTCCCTCTACACTGTCCCATCAAACACTCCCAGGACAGGTACAGCACGGGGTTAGATACAGAGTAAAGCTCCCTCTACACTGTCCCCCATCAAACACTCCCAGGACAGGTACAGCACGGGGTTAGATACAGAGTAAAGCTCCCACTACACTGTCCCCATCAAACACTCCCAGGACAGGTACAGCACGGGGTTAGATACAGAGTAAAGCTCCCTCTACACTGTCCCCATCAAACACTCCCAGGACAGGTACAGCACGGGGTTAAGCCTCCTTTACATGGGGAAAATACCCTCTAGTGGAGGAGTGGACAGTTCCATTTCACACATTCAAATTTGTGGTGTATGGAGAGTAATGGATTAACAATTCACTCAGTACTAAACTGGTGCATCACATTCTTGTATTTCTCCAGCTTTCCGATCCCACATCAAAAAGCTCAGATCACCCTGAACCCGTGAAAACACCTCTGCTGGAATTGTGAACATTGGCCATTCGGCAATCTACTGCTGAGATTTGTCATTCCCTTGAATATGCTGCATAATATGTGGAGCCAAAGGCTGCTTCAGTCTCAGGCTGGCTGAATATCTCCATCCTCACCTTCAGCTAAATCCCGGAATCTAATGGGAAAGAAAAGGAGAGTGATTATAGCAAGACAAGGAAAAGTGATCAGTCACACTAACTCTACAATGTTATAGTTCCAGGCTATGGATGGGATTAATAGAAAGTTGGACAGAATCTCTGATACTGAAATGCACAGAGAAGCACTTACTTTTTCACCAGCTTATACAGACGCTTTCTGTTCTGGGCAGGAGTGCTTCCCCTGCTGGACAGCTGGAACAGTCGATCAGCCAAGGCTGCATAGTTGAACTGTGCATCAATAAAAACAGCAGAACTTTAGGATACTTCATCTTCCAATTTGCTCCAGCCCCAAGGCAATAAAGGCTGTTTTTATCAATATCTGATCTATTTCAATATTATAGAGGCTACAGTTCCAAAAAGCAGAAGAGTGGGACAGTCAGTGGGGATAAAGTGACTAGTGTATGTCTCAGGGGTCAGTGCTGGGACCACAAAGTTTCACAATATACATTAACGATTTGGAGGAGAAATTGTTACTTAGTTTGCAGATGATGCAAAGATATGTAGAGGGATAGGTTACTGGGGAAGCAGGGGGGCTGCAGAAGGATTTGGACAGGTTAGGAAAGTGAGCAAACAAGTGGCAGATGGAATACAGCGTGGCAAAGTATGAGGTTGTGCACTTTAGAAGGAGGAATGGAGGCATAGACTATTTTCGAAATGGAAAACGCTTAGGGAATCAGAAACACAAAGACACTTGAAAGCCCTTATTCAGGATCCTCTTAAGGTTAAAGTGCAGATTCAGTCGGCAGTTAGGAAGGCAAATGCAATATCAACATTCATGTTGAGAGGGCTAGAATACAAGAACGGGGATGGACTTCTGAGGCTGTACAAGGCTCTAGTCAGACCTCATTTGGAGTATTGTGAGCAGTTCTGGGCCCCGTATCTAAGGAAGGATGTGCCGGCCTTGGAAACAGTCCAGAGGAGGTTCACAGGAATGATTCCTGGAATGAAGAGCTTGTCGTATGAGGAATGGTTGAGGACTCTGGATCTGTACTCGTTGGAGTTTAGAAGAATAAGGGGGGGATTTTATTGAAACTTACAGGGTACTGCGAGATAGAATGGACATGGAGAGAATGTTTCCACGAGTAGGAAAAACTAGAACCAGAGGGCACAACCTCAGGCTAAAGAGACAATCCTTTAAAACAGAGATAAGGAGTGGTGAATGCGTGGAACTCTTTGCTGCAGAAGGCTGGGTCACTGAGGGTCTTTCAGATAGAGATAGGTAGGTTCTTGATTAATAAGGGGATTGGTGTTATGGGGAAAAGGCAGGAGAATGGGGATGAGAAAAATATCAGCCATGATTGAATGGTGGAGCAAACTTGATGGGCCTAATGGCCTAATTCTGCTCCTATGTCTTATGGTCTTATTAGTTGTAAGGATCACTCTCTGAAAAACAAAGACAACTCCACATTAAATTCTACTCACAAAGAGTTACTAAACACAGGTCACTTTGGGAGTTGGGGAAGTAGAAGGTGAAATTGGATCCTTAACACCCCGTGCTATTTTCTCAAGCATTCCCCTGCTTTCGTTTTGAAAGCTATACTGGTCTCAGGAACTCAGTCCAAAAACATGGAGTTTCCCACAACCACCTACTGGAGGTGGGAGTGGTAATGACCATCGCAGAGGGCTCAGAGGGAGCCCCCGTTAAAAGGAGGTGGTAACAGAATCTTTGAATATCTTTAAAGGCAGAGGTAGATAGTATTCTTGATAAGTGAGGGATCTTGTGGGGGGGGGGGTTACTGGAAAGAGGGAGTAATGTGGGATTGAGATTACAATCTGATCAGCTATGAATTTATCCAATGGGCTGAGTGGCCTATTCTCACTCCTACATTACAATCCACACATGCCTGTTAGCCACTGTTAATACAATCTGACTGAGGGTCTCTAAACCCGCACATAATAATAGTCCCATGTACATTTATGATTAGAATCTGTAATCCATTAGAAAATCTTCATTAAAGATTCCACTGATTACATTATCGATACTTATCTTTAGGAATTATTTTACCTAGCCCTGCTAATTTGCATAGCTGTAAAATATTAAACCTCCTCAGCAATTCTTGCAGATCCTTGTTGCAATTCTCTATTTCTCTAACTCTAACATTAAAAAAAATATTTTCAGGATGTGGTGATCATTGGTTAGGTCAGCATTTATTAGCCATCTCTAGTTGCCCTTGGGGAAGTAGTGCTGAGCTGTATTTTTGAATTGTTGCAGTCCCTGCAGTGTAGGCTCGTGCTGTTTGGGAGGAAATTCCAGGATTTGGACTCAGTGACTGTGAGGAATGATGATATATTTCTCAATGAGACTTGAATCTAGTATTAGAGAGAGAATTAGTTAGAAAACAGCGACCAGGTCCTTCGCTCAGTTGGGTTTTACTGACAGGTGGACAGATTTATCTGGTGCCAGTTCACCAACGAGTTTTAATTTCGTATCAGTTGGACTGTAACATCAGTTGCTAGGCCAGTAGCAAACACAATGGATTCCAGCTACACACCGCAGCACCCAAGTTTACTGATAGGAGGGTGCTGTTTTCACAGATCTTAGCAGAGACATCAAAGGAACTGACCTCACTGTTGAGCTGTTTAACAAATTCATTCAAAAGGCCATTGCTTGTTTAAAAAAATCAGTAAGTTATTATTAATATTGAAATCAAGCAATACCTGAAGGACTGGTCCAATGTCATCATCATATCCAGAATGATTTGGCCTCTCTCCTTCTCCATCTGGCACCAGCAGCTCATCATCTTTCTCAGATGTGGAACCTGTGAAATTGTAAGCAATCCTATCATTATCTCAACATTCAGGAATTTAAAATTCTTTAGCCACTAGCTGTGGTTTAACCTGTTAACCTGGAAGCTTCCTGAATCAACCTGCTCTGAGTATTAAAGACAGCTCCAGCTCTCCAACGTTTCAGAGCCGAGATTAAAGACCATCTCAAGGGGCATGAATGCCTGTCCCTGCACTGAACTCCACGGCAAATAATCATCACAGCTCAGGATATCCCCAATTGTTGCTAATAATGTTCAGGTTCAAACATGAAGAACGGCCCTCAGAACAAGATGTGGCAGATCGTTCAGGTCCCTATCCGTCCTCCATTGACAGTGTTCCTATGGAGCTGGTCCCCAGAGAAGAGGCGTCTTAACAACTCAAAACATCGACTGTTTGTCTTTCCACTGATGCTGCCAGACAAATGGCAGTTTCCCAGCACTTTGTATTTATTTTTATTCATTCATGGATCATGGGCGTCGCTGGCTGGGCCAGCGTTTATTGCCCACCTCTCATTGCCCCTTGAGGTGGTGGTGGTGAGCTGCCTTCTTGAATCGCTGCAGTCTATGTGCTGTGGGTTGACCCACAATGCCATTCGGGAGGGAATTCCAGGATTTTGACCCAGTGACTGCGAAGGAACGGCCGATATATTTCCAAATGAGGACACTGAGTGGCTTGGAGGGAACTTCCAGGTGGTGTTTTCATGTATCTGCTGCCCTTGTCCTTCTGGATCGAGGTGATCATGGGGTCTGGAAGGTGCTGCCTAAGGATCTTTGGTGAATTCTGCAGTGCATCTTGTAAATGGTACACACAGCTGCTACTGACTGTCAGTGGTGGATGAAGTAGATGTTTGTAGAAATGGTGCCAATCAAGGGGGCTGTTTTATCCTGGATGGTATTGAGCTTGAGTGTTGTTGGAGCTGAACCCATCCAGGGTAAGTGGGGAATATTCCGTCATAATCCTGATCTGTGTCTTGGAGATAGTGGATAGGCTTTGGGGAATCAGGAGGTTACTCACGCAGTACTCCCAGCCTCTGACCTGCCCTTGTAGCCACTGTGTTTATGTGCTGAGTCCAGTTCAGTTTGTAGTCAATGGTAACCCCAAGGGTGTTGACAGTGGGGGATTCAGTGATGGTTACACCATCGAATGTTGAAGGGCAGTGGTTAGAGTGTCTCTTATTGGCAACTGTCATTACCTGGCATTTGCATGGCACAAATGTTACTTGCCATTTGTCCGCCTAAGCCTGGATATTGTCTAGATCTTGTTGCATTTGAACATGGACTGCTTCAGTATCTGAGGAGTTGTGAATGATGGTGAACATTGTGCAATCATCAGCGAACTTCCCCACTTCTGAACTTATGATGGAGGGAAGATCATTGATGAAGCAGCAGTCTCAGCGTTTAACCCTGTCAAGCCTCACATTGATAACCTTGGCCCATTGCATTCTATCGCAACCACAGGCATATTGCATGAGAATGATTCCTCACCATTTATCTCTGATGATACTTTTGTTGCGGTCTGATCTTCTTCCCCCTTGCTGCTTGAATCAAGCTCTTCGCATATCCTGTCCTCATGCTCATCATACTGCAGCTCATTCATTAAATCCTCAATAGCAAAAGGTGCCTGGTCTGCAATCATTTCAAAGATTCCCTGCGAGACAGCTTGAAACAAAATTCGACTGCAACAAAACACAGCCAGGGAAAAGAATTAAAACAATAACATATGGGATGTTATGTTATTGGTCACACACTGGGATTGGATCAGTAAAATGTGATAACACTTGGGACTGGATTGATTAAACAAGCTAATAACACACTAGATCCCAACTGCTGGGATGCAGCAATAACATTCCAGTGCCTTGGAAGCAGCTGATGTATCCAGGCTCCCCTGGGATTTGGTCAGTGTCTGGAATCTGCTGCTCTCTCTCAGTAGTCAGCACAACAGTGCGCTGCTGTCCTGTAGGGGAGCTGAGTATTTGCACCCTGCCCCAGAGGTACCACTCTACACTGGAGTGGAACTCAGAGGACAGTCCTGCCCTGCAGGGGAGTGCAGGTGCAAGAGAGGTTTGGGATGTGGGTGGGGAGCTCATGGTTTCACTCTGCCCAAGAAGCGAGTTTGAGGAATTGCAGAGGTTCAATAACACAGATGCAGACACAGACAAATACCTACTCTTTGGTTTTGGCAGCAATTCGACAGAAAGGATCAATAAACTTCAGGTTCTGTTCTGCAGTTAACTGAGTAAAGGAAAAGTAAAAGTAAATGCTGTTACAACACAAAGATTACATGTTTCATTGTGCATGAGTCATAAGACAATTTCAATACAGCTTATATTAATCATTTCCACTGGAAGTGGAAGCAGAATAAAGAGGCTGGCTGGAACCTTAGGCAACTTCAGCTGATTAGGTTTAAGCTTTTAAGTAGTGGCAGTTCAACAGTGGATGAGAGTTCAGGAAACGCACTGTACTGTTGTACAACAGTCTCACTGACATCACAACAAACATTGCTGATGCTTAGAACTAGTGATTATGACAGCACGGCAGCTCATCAAAAGACTCCAGGAAGTGCATTCTCTTACCTGCTGCGCACCAACTTTTGCCAGTTCTTGCAGGTAGATGTCGATAAAATGGAAGCGGATTCCACTGGTTGCTATGTTGTTGACTGGATTCAGTACCTCCTTTGTCACACAGCTTAGAAAACGACTGACCACACTGCAACAAAAAAAACAGTTCACAGCAAGAAACACAAGCATTTTAAAATTCATTCATGGCTGTCACTGCCTAGGCCAGAATTTACTGCCCATCCCAAATTGCGCTTCAGAAGGGGGTGATGAGGGGCAGGGTGCAAACTCTGAGTTCCTCTACAGGACAGCAGCGCACTGTTGCACTGACTACTGAGATATAGCAGCAGATTCCAGACACTGACCAAATCCCAAGGGAGCCTGGATACAGCAGCTGCATCCAACGGATTGGAATGTTATTGCTGTGTCCCAGCGATAGGGATCTAGTGTGTTATTACCGTGTTTAATCAATCCAATCCCAAATATTCTTCTGGAATCATTGCAGTCCATGAGGTGTAACTACACCCACAGTGCTGTCGGGGAGGGAGTTCCAGGAGTTTGACCCAGCGACAGTCAAGGAATGGCGATATATTTCTAAATCACGATGGTGAGTGACTTGGAGGGGAATCTCCAGGGAATGTTCCTAGGTATCTGCTGCTCATCCTTCAAGATGGGAGTGGTTGTAGGTTTGGAATGTACTGCCGAAGGAACCATAGTGAATTCCTGCAGGGCATCTTGTAGATGGTGCATACAACTGCAACTGTTCATCAGTAGTGAAGGGTTTGAATGTTTGTGCAAGAGGCTTCTTTTCCCTGGATGGATGTACACTGACCTTATGATGGAGGGAAGATCATTGATGAAGCAGCTAAAAAAGGCTGGGCTGAGGACATTCCCCCACACTCCCGCAGTGGCCAAGATCGGTCTATTCTCAATCATTAGTGAAGCGATGGAAGAGGTCAGCTGGAGTGCCTTGATAAGATTACAGATTGTGCTGCTGCTGATAGCTCACACTGCCCCTCAGACATGTCCAGTCTCCAGCTACTAGATTTGTTCGCAGTTTATCCCATTTAACACAGTGGTGATGCCTTGCAACACGACCCAGTGGGTGCACATTCTAAACTGCTTATCATGCCCGATCAGTTGATGTCAGGAGTTCACATTTTCCGTTTCTGTACAAAACACTGCCTTGAAGAATGGTTTAAATTTCCCTCACCTGTCATCCCAGCTCACGCTCTTCAACACCTCCAGAAACTGCCTCAGCACCGAGCGGATCAACTGTGGGGCAAGGATACAACATTCAGTAAGTCACAATTCTTCATTCAGCTCACACTCCCTCAAACACTGCATTCCAATGGCTCAGCTCCAAATCTCACAGGAAGCTGAACCATAACCACTAGATTCCTGGATCGTAACCCATCATTGGGTATTAAACCAACATTCACCAAAGGAAAGTCAATCGGTGACAGCTTTGTCAGGAAATGCCAGGTGTGTCAGCAGCAGGGGCCCCCCAAGACAGCACCACTAGGAGACCAGGTGGGGAGGGCGAGGGCAAAACGGGAGGCCGGGTGGGGAGAGTGGGGGGAAAGTGGGAGACTGGGATTGGGTAAGGGAGAAGCAGCTGTGACAGCTTGGTAGTCTGCTCCATCCTGTGAGTTAGAGAGAAAACTCAGGAGCAACACATGACTCTGATCTCAGGAGCTAACCTTCAGACCTAAAGTGGTGTCTGTTACGGGAGGAGTTTCAATGGGTATTCCCCCACCACTTTCCTTAAATACCAGCAGGGAATCATTAGCAGTTGAGACAATCTGACCAAACATCAGCTGTGTTCAGCAGTTTCACACCAGCCTGTCAGTCAGTTTAGACTGCGGCTGGGATCTTCAGTGGAGTTGTTATCTAAAGAACAACATTTGGAGCCCCATTTCTCAGGTCTCCCTTTCCCACTGCTCGTAGCTGATGTCCTTGGTGTCAGTACACGGACTGCCCGAGTCTGAGCATTAGAGAAAGGAAACCAAATCTCACCATGTAGAATTTATCCAGGCGAAGACGATCAATCCCATTCCACTCACGATTCATCGTCTGAAAGAAAGTCGCCATAAACAGGAACTCTGCAGCAGGGGAAGAAATAAGCCTGCTCAGTACACCCGTAATCAACTCCCCCCATCCCAAGATACTGTAAGGATGGCACGCTTCGCTATTCTGACGCTGTCCTTTCACAGTGGTTAGCACTGCTCCCTCATGCCGCAGAGACCTGGGTTCAATTCCTGGCTTTGGTCACTGTGGAGCCTGTACGTTCTTCCTACGTTTGCGTGGGTTTCCTCCAGGTGCACCGGTTTCTTCCCACAGTGCGAAAGATGCGCTAGTTAGATGTACTGACGATGATAAATTCTGTGTACCCAAACAGGTGCCGTTATTGCAATGTTAATATAAGCCTACTTGCGACACTAATAAATAAACTTCTTCCTCCTGCACTCAGGTTCATCCTCAGAATACTATCATGCACACATTAACATAGAACAATACAGCACAAACAGGCCCTTCGGCCCATGAGTTGCGCCGATCACATCTACCAATCCACAGACCTATCTATAACCCCCTATCCCATTCGTTCCCACATACTCATCCAGAAGTCTTTTAAAAGACCCCAGTGAGTTTGCCTCAATAATCTCCGATGGCAGTCGGTTCCATTCACTCACCACCCTCTGAGTGAAAAACCTACCTCTAACATCTCCTTTGTATTTGCTTCCCTGCACCTTAAATCTATGTCCTCTCATAGTGACCATTTCAGCTCGGGGAAATAGCCTCTGAGAATCCACCCTATCTATTCCTCTCAACATTTTATAAACCTCTATCAGGTTGCCCCTCAACCTACGTCTCTCCAGGGAGAAGAGTCCCAGCTCCCTCAACCTATCTTCATAAGGCCTGCCTCCCAATCCAGGCAACATCCTTGTAAACCTCCTCTGCACTCTTTCAATAGCTTCTACATCCTCCCTATAGTGAGGTGACCAGAACTACGCACAGTACTCCAAGTGGGGTCTGACAAGAGTCTTATAGAGCTGCATCATTACCTCTCGACTCCTAAACTCAATCCCTCATTTAATGAAGGCCAGTACACCATACGCCTTCTTGACCACTTCCTCCACCTGCGAGGCCAATTTAAGAGTCCTATGGACCTGGACCCCAAGATCCTTCTGCTCTACAACACAGCTAAGACTCCTACCCCTGATATTGTACTCCTTCATCCCATTATTCTTGCCAAAATGGACCACTACACATTTATCCGCGTTGAAGTCCATCTGCCACTTCTCCGCCCAGTCTTAGAACATAGAACATTACAGCCCAGAACAGGCCCTTCGGCCTTCGATGTTGCGCCGACCAATATAAAAAGCAATGCCCCTCCAAACTAAACCATTCCCTTCTCTTCCATATACTTATCAACTAAACTCTTAAACGCCACCAAACTTGGCGCATCTACAACCGCTGCAGGCAGGGCATTCCACTCCCGAACCACCCTTTGGGTAAAGAACCTACCTCTGATATTCATCCTATAACTATCACCCCTTAATTTAAAGCTGTGTCCCCTCGTGCTAGCTTTCTCCATCCTAGGAAAAAGGCTATCACTGTCCACCTATCTAAACCTCTAATCATCTTATATGTTTCGATTAGGTCCCCTCTTAGCCGCCTCCTTTCTAACGAAAACAACCTCAAATCCCTCAGCCTCTCCTCATAAGACCTGCCCTCCATACCAGGCAACATCCTGGTAAACCTCCTCTGTACCCTCTCCAATGCCTCCACATCTTTCTTATAATGCGGGGACAAGAACTGCACACAATACTCCAAGTGCGGCCGCACTAGAGTTTTGTACAGTTGCAACATGACGTTGCGGCTCCGAAATTCAATCCCCCTACCAATAAAAGCTAAGACTCCATATGCCTTCTTAACAACCTTCTCGACTTGACTGCCTACTTTCAGGGATCTATGCACATACACACCAAGATCCCTATGTTCATCAAGACTACTAAGAATCCTACCATTAGCCCTATACTCTACACATTTATTATTCCTGTCATAGTGCATTACCTCACACTTTTCCACATTAAACTCCATTTGCCACCTCTCGGCCCAGCTCTGCAACTTGTCCAAGTCTCCAGTCTTGCATCCTGTCTATGTCCCGCTGCAACTTTTGACATCCCTCCAGACCATCCACCACCACCGACCTTTGTATCGTCAGCAAACTTACTAACCCATCCCTCCACTTCCTCATCCAGGTCATTTATGAAAATGACAAACAGCAGGGGTCCCAGAACAGATCCCTGGGGCAGTCCACTGGTTACCAATCTCCATGCAGAAAAATTCCACTCTCTGCCTTCTGCCGACAAGCCAGTTCTGGATCCACAAGGCCAAAGCCCCTTGGATCCCATGCCCTCTCACCCTCTCCAGAAGCCTTGCATGGGGGACCTTATCAAACGCCTTACTAAAGTCTATGTACACTACGTCCACCGCTCTTCCTTTGTCAATGTGTTCAGTCACATTTTCGAAGAACTCAACTAGGCTCGTAAGGCATGACCTGCCCTTGACAAAACCATGCTGACTATTTCTGATCAGTCCAAACTTCTCCAAATGTTCATAAATCTTGTTCCTCAGAAGCCTCTCCATCAGCTTACCAACCACTGAAGTCAGACTCACCGGTTGGTAATTTCCTGGACTATCCCTGTTCCCTTTCTTAAAAATAAGAACCACATCCGCAATCCTCCAATCCTCCGGAACCTCTCCCGTTTCCATGGACGACGCAAAGATGATCGCCGGGGCTCTGCAATCACTTCCCACAATAACCTGGGGTACATCCCATCCGGTCCCGACGACTTGTCTATCTTGATAGAATTTAACAGGTCTAACACATCCTCTTTCCTAACATCCACATACTCAATCTTTTCCGTATGCCTCAAACCTGCAGTGCAATCTCCCAGTTCACTTTCCACTGTGAATACCGAGGCAAAGTACTCGTTAAGCACCTCTGCCATTTCTTCCGGATTCACACAGACTTTTCCTCCTTCACCTTTTATAGGCCCTATCCCTTCTCTTCTCATCCTTTTACTTTTCACATATTTGTAGAAGGCCTTGGGATTCTCCTTAATCTTACCTGCCAAGGCCTTCTCATGACCCCTTCTGGTTTTCCTAATTTCCTTTTTAAGTTCCCTTCTACACACCTTGTACTCCTCTAGATCCCTAACATCCCCTAGCTCTCTGAACCTTTTATACACCTTTCTTTTCTTCCTGACTAGGTTCACCATAACCTTCGTACACCACGGTTCCCGCGTCCTATCAAAACCTCCTGGTCTCCTCGGAACATTGTCTTGCAGTGCCCCTGACAAACATTCCTTGAACATCCGCCACTTTCCTTCTGTACTCTTCCCCAAGAACACCTCCTTCCAGTTTATACGTCCAATTACCTGCCTAATGTTTTCATATTTCCCCTTACTCCAGACATACACCTTCCTAGCCTGCCTGATCCTATCTCTTTCCATTGCTATCGTGAAAGAGATAGAATTATGATCTCCATTCCCAAGATGCTCGCCTATCGAGAGATCCGACACCTGCCCTGGCTCATTAGCAAGCACCAGCTCAAGTACAGTCTCTCCTCTCGTCGGCTTTTCCACGTACTGTGTCAGGAAACCTTCCTGAACACACCTAACAAACTCCTCCCTGTCTAAACCCCTTACCCATGGGATATTCCAGTCGATGTCTGGGAAATTGAAATCTCCCATCACGACAACCCTGTTATTTCTACATCTGTTTAGGATCTGTTTTCCTATCTGCACCTCAACTTCCCTGTCGCTATTGGGCGGCCTATAGAATACACCCAGCAAAGTTATCGAGCCTTTGCTGTTCCTAACTTCCACACACAGAGACTCCATAGACATTCCCTCCACGTCTTCCACCTTCTCTACAGCCATGACACTGTCCCTGATCAACAGTGCCACACCACTTCCTCTTTTGCCCCCAACCCTGTCCCTCCTTGAAGCATCCGAATCCCGGCACCCGAAGTACCCAGTCCTGTCCCTGAGACAACCAAGTCTCTGTAATGGCCACCACATTACGCTCCCAAGCAGCAATCCATGCCCTAAGCTCATCTACCTTATTGACTATACTCCTGGCATTAAAATAGACACACTTCAGCCCCTCAGTCAGGATATTTCCCTTTTCCACCAGCCGTCTAACCCCCTTCTCATACTGTCTACAGTCCTTCCCTCCTTGTTCTCAGTCTCATCGATATTCCCACCCCCCAGCCTTTCTAGTTTAAAGTTCCCCTAGTAGCCCTAGTCAGTCTCCCCGCCAAGATATCAGTCCCCCTACATTGCCTGACATCAAGCTCCTCCTGAGCCACCTTCCACACCAGATGCATCTTCCCATCTACACCCATTCAGTTCCGCTAAGAAAGCTTCACATCCTCCAGTTCAAGATCATAAAAGCCAAAGGTCACTTCCAATTATCATTGTTACTATTCTTCATAAGAGTTATAGAGGCAGCTTTCAACCAAATGGTGGGGACTGGGTTCACTCAAGGGGAAAGGACAAGGCAGAGTAGTGATGTGGATAATGATAATCAGACTGTGACAGCAGGGTTCAGAGGGCACAGGTAAAAGACTAACATTGGTTACGGGGTAAGAGGGCAGAGAAGCAGATATTTCATAAAGGTCTACAGGACTTGAATATTGCTGAAAGGAGATAGGCTATCCATGGTTTCTTGTCTGGCAATCATTAGGACAAACACAAGAATGCCAAATTTCAAATGATCACAACAATTTATGCTACAGGAGAAAAGAGATTGGATGAAAGTCAATTCTGATTGGCCAAGGAAATACCATGAAGGCGGCAATGGGAAATTGTCAGATCTCCACACTTCCAGAGAATTTAAAATAAGACACAAGAGCTGAACGTGCCCCTTTATTTGCAGAGCTCAGTTCCCCCTGTACAAACGTATGTCAAGTCAAGGTTATCACTTTGGTAGCAATAACTGGTGGCAATAATAAGATACATTATTACTTGAATAGGTGTAAATTGAGAGAAGTGGATACTCAGCGAGACTTTGGAGTCCTCGTGCATCAGTCCTGAAAGTAAGCGCGCAGATACAGCAGGAAGTAAAGGCAACAAATGGTACGTTAGCCTTCATAGCAAAAGGATTAAATATAGGGACAGGGATGTTTTGTTGCAATTGTAGTGTCTTGCCGACACCACATCTGGAATGTTGTGTCCTTATTTGTGGAAGGATGTCCTTCCTATAGAGGGAATACAGCTAAAGTTTAGCAGGCTGATTCCTGGGATGGTAGGTCTGTCATGTGAGGAGAGACTAAGTCACTGGAGTTCAGGAGAGTAAGAGGGAATCTCAAAAATTTATAAAATTGTAACAGGATGAGTCAGGGTAGGTTGAGAAAAAACGTTCCCATTGGTGGGGGAGTCCAGAACTAAAGGGTCATAGTCTGAGGATTAGGGGTAAACATTTTAGAACTGAGATGAAGAGAAACTTCTTCACCCAGCGGGAGGTGAACGGGTGGAATTCACTACCACTGCATGTAATTGATGCCAGAACATTGTTTGATTTCAAGAAGAAATTAGAAATAGCTGTTAGGTGGAGGTGGCGGAGGGAAATCAGGATTTTGAATTTGATGATCAGCAATGATCAAAAGGCTCGAAGGGCCAAATGGCCTATTCCTTCTTCTCGTAAAGTGCATATAAGAAAGTTTTTAACTAATTACATTAAATTGGTTATTAGTGCAGTAATGAGCGCACTGGGATTCCTGTTGTATCTTCGTTGTATTTGCTATTCATGGATAATTCATAGACATAGAACATAACAGCGCAGAACAGGCCTTTCGGCCCTCGATGTTGAGCCGAACAATTAAGAAAAAGCAATGACCCTCTAACCTAAACCATTCCCTTTTCATCCATATACTTATCCACTGACCTCTTAAACACCCCCAAACTTGGCACATCTACAACTGCAGTAGGCAGGGCATTCCATACCCTTACCACCTTCTGGGTAAAGAACCTACCTCTGGTATCCGTCCTATAACTACCACCCCTTAATTTAAAGCTATGTCCCCTCGTGCTAACTTTCTCCATCCGAGGAAAAAGGCTATCACTGTCCACCCTGTCTAATCCTCTGATCATCTTATATGCTTCAGTAAGGTCTCCTCTTAGCCGCCTTCTTTCTAATCAAAACAACCTCAAATCTCTCAGCCTCTCTTCATAAGATCTGCCCTCCATACCAGGCAACATCCTGGTAAACCTCCTCTGTACCCTCTCCAATGCCTCCACGTCTTTCTTATAATGTGGGGACCAGAACTGTACACGATATTCCAAGTGCGGCCACACCAGAGTTTTGTACAGTTGCAACATGACGTTGTGGCTCCGAAATTCAATCCACCTACCAATAAAAGCCAAGACTCCGTATGCCTTCTTAACAACCTTATCGGCTTGATTGCCAACTTTCAGGGATTTATGCACATATACACCAAGATCCCTCTGTTCGTCAACACTATTAAGAGTCCTACCATTAGCCCTATACTCTACATATTTGTTATTCCTGCCAAAGTGAATTACCTCACACTTTTCTGCATTAAACTTCATTTGTCACCTCTCGGCCCAGCTCTCCAAGTTGTCCAAGTCTCTCTGCAAACTATAACACCCCTCTTCACTATCTACCACTCCTCCAACTTTGGTGTCATCAGCAAATTTACTAATCCATCCTTCTATACCCTCATCCAGATCATTTATAAAAATTACAAACAGCAGGAGCCCCAAAACAGATCCCTGAGGTACACCACTTGTAACCGAACTCCACGATGAATAATTCCCATCAACCACCACCTTCCTTACTGACCATTATTTTGCCTGTTAATTCATGTGTATTTGCTTAGGTTTTGATTCCTGTTCAAATTAAAGCAACAAAAAGTGAAATCTTGTAGTAATTTCTTCATTTAGGTGTCATTCAGTAAATGTGGCTATTTTGGTTTATAGTTTTCCCTCCAGGATCACAGTATAACTCCAGGTCAGGATGGTATGTGACTCAGAGAGAACCTTCCTGGTAGCGCCATTCTCTTGCTATTGCCACCCTTGTCCTTCTAAGTTGTGGAGGGCCTCTCCAGATCTTTGAACCTCACCTTGTGTTTCTCTTACCTTGTCTTAGCACCATTCATACAGTCTGCCCCAGCATCCTTCCACGGCAATCTATCCGATACTCTTAACCCATGACCTGCACTCCCACTACACAACTAATAATTTGCGTCTTTGGAATATGACATTGGGAGATTGAACAATAGCAACTTACTGGCATCCAGATTTTTGAACGTGTGTATGAGCTGGGAAATTGAGCTCGCCAATTCTTCCTGTAAGAAACAGCAGCAGTTAAACCACAAGAGCTGAAAACTCTCAGTGGGAGCTGATGATCAACTTGTGTTGTTATCAAGCTAAAGAATGTACAGATACATACCAACCCCATTACTAACCACAGCCCTTTCACAATCCACTCTCTGTAGTATATGGTTTCTCAGACTCAGCAACTTTATGTACTTCTAAAAACACATTTTCTTTTTCTTAGGACCTGGAATGCCTCATTTATTGACAGATAGTGTGGCAAATAGCATGCTATAATTCAAGCAGTGTAATCCCTGGCTCAATGCTAAGATAGCCAGCAAGCTCCAACACAAACCACCAAGCACAATATGGGGAAACGTGTGTTCTGAAATCAAAGGCTCATTTTGGGCTCCCTGTCTCTCCCTTGCTGTTTGGTGGAATTGATCCACAAGGTCCAGGCTTTCCTGCCAGTTTCGTTGGACTGGGTCTACATCCAAGAACACAAAAATTAGGAGAAATCAGCCACTCCACCATTTAACAAGATCATAGCTAATCTGATTGTGGCTTCAACTCTATTTTCCTATCCAACCCTGATAATCTTCTTCTACTGTATTCATCAAAACTCTCTCCAGTCTTGAATAATTCAATGGTCCAGTCTCCATTTTTTTTTACCGGGGCAGAAAATTCCTGACAAACACAAGATGATGCATTTTGGAGGATCAAGTTTAGATGTGAATTATACTGCAAATGGCAAAACCCTTAAGAACATCAGCATACAGAGGGATCTGGGTATGCAGTCCACAGTTCCCTAAAAGTGGCAACACATGTGGCTAAAGTGGTTAAAAAGGCACATGGCATGACTGCCTTCATTGGCTGGGGCAGAGTACAAGAATTAGCAAATCAAGTTGCAGCTATACATAACCTTGACTAGACCGCATTTGGAATATTACGTATTGTTCTAGTCACCACACTATCAGAGGGATGTGGAAGCTTTGGAGAGAGTGCAAGGAAGGTTCACCAGGATGCTGCCTGATCATGAGGGTGTTAGCAACGAGGAGAGGTTGAATAAACTAGGATTGTTTTCACTGGAAAGATGGAGGCTGAAGGGAGACCTGATAGAGGTCTACAAAATTATGAGGCATAGACATAGTGGATAATCAGAGGCTTTTTCCTAGAATGGAAGTGTCAATTACAAGGGGGCACGTGTTCAAGGTAAGACAGAAAGCTTAAGGGAAATGTGCAGAGAGTTGTTCATGCACAGAGTGATGGGTGCCAGGAACACACTACCAGAGGTGGTGGTGGAAGCAGGCACATTAGCAATGTTTAGGAGGCATCTGAATTGGTACATGAATGGGGGGGGAATAGAAGGATAGGAATTAGTGACAGCAGGTTTTTTTTAAGTTTAATTAGGGCATTGTGATCGGCACAGACTTGGAGGGCCAAAGGGTCTGTTCTTATACAGTACTCTTCTTTCTCAACTCTCAGAAAAAGGCTCTCAGTCTTAAATAGAACACCCCTTTTTCGAAATATCCCTCTTTTGATTCTGCCACAAGGGGAAACTTCAACTCCACATTCACATTGTCAAATCCTTTCAAAATCTTTTGTTTCAAGGAGATTGTGCCTTCTTGCTTCCAAATGAGTGTAAGCTCATTCTACTTGCCCATTCCTCAAGACAGCCCTTCATCCCAGAAATCAATACAGTGAACCTTCTATGAACTAATTCAAACACAATTATACCCTTTAAGAGGACCAAAATTGTACACAGTACCTTGCAGAGGAGCTGACAACCATAAGACATAGGAGTAGAATTAGGCCACTCGACCCATCAAGTCTGTTCAGCCATTCAACCAAAGCTGATATTTCTCTTACCCCCATTCTCCTGTCTTTTCCCCATAACCCCTGATCCCCTTATTAATCAAAAACTGATTTATCTCTGTCTTAAAGACACTCATGACCTGGCCTCCACAGCCTTCTGCGGCAAAGAGTTCCACAGATTCACCACTCTCGAGCTGAAGTAATTTCTCCTGATCTCTGTCCCTTTAGCCCGAGGTTGTGTCAGAAACCAAAAGCACTTTCTGCAACCCCACTGGCCTATAATTCTGGAATTTGCTGCTGGGATAACTTTACCTGTAAGAGGAGTTTGTCCTGCATCCACATGCAATAAAAGATGCCCTTCCATATTTTCAGTAACTCATCCTGGCTGAAACCACCTTGAAAAAAAACATAGAAACTTGAGTGTGGATTGAACTGAGGGTAAAACTAGTTTAGTGAAGGAGAGACTCCCTCCTCCCCCTCCCTTCTCTCTATCTCTCTCCCCTTGTTATGTGGGATCTGAGTGAGCTACTAAAATGGATATAAAACTGGCTTCGGCATAGAAAGCACAGAGTAGCAGTGGGAGGGGACTTTTCTAACTGGAGATCTGAGACCACTGGAGTTCCACAAGGATCTGTGCTGAGGCCTTTATTTGTAACACGTTTAAATGATTGGAAGCAAAGTTCAGGTGGTTTGATCAGTAAATTTGCAGATAATACAAAAAAATCGAGAGTGTAGCAGATAGTGAGGAGGAATGTCAGAGGATACAGCAGGATATAAACTGGCTGGAGACCTAGGCCAAAAGATGGCAGATGAAATTCAACCCATATAAATGTGAGGTGATGCAATTTGAAAGGTCTACGGCATAAGGAAAGTATAAGTAAATGGTAGAGCCCTTAAAAATATCAGCACACAGAAGGATTAGGCATGCAGATCCACAATTCCCCCGAAGGTGGCAACTCAGATGGGCAAGGTGTTAAGAATCCTATGGCATGCTGGCCTTCATTGGTTTGGACATTGAGTATAGGAATTGGAAAATCACATTGCAGCTGTATAAGACTTTGATTAAGCCGCATTCTGAGTATTGTGTACAATTCTGGTTGCCACACTACCGGAAGGATGTTGATGCATTGGAAAGGGTGCAGAAGAGATTTACCAGAATATTGCCTGTTTTGGAGGATATCACTTTGAAGAAAGGTTGAACAACTTGGATCGTTTTCATTGCAGCGTCGGAGGACG
The DNA here is from genome assembly GCA_024679065.1 of Sphyrna mokarran. Lineage (NCBI taxonomy): Eukaryota > Metazoa > Chordata > Chondrichthyes > Carcharhiniformes > Carcharhinidae > Sphyrna > Sphyrna mokarran. Next base: position 1,699,193 of record JAGIQG010000013.1, on the reverse strand, counting down.
AGAGTTTACAAGATTATAACAGGGTTGGATGGAGTTGACAGTCAGAGGCTTTTTCCCTGGGTTGAAGGGTCAATTACTCAGAGGCAAAGATTGAAAGTGAGAAGGGGAAAGTTTAAGAAATGTAAGAGACAAGTTTTTCACACAGAGGGTGGTGAATGCCTGGGACACGCTGCCAGAGGTGGTAGTGGAAGCAGATTCTACATCAAGAGGCATCTAGATAGATATGTGAATAGGCAGGAAATAGAGGACTATGAACCATTTTGAGGCAAAAGAATATTAGAGAGGCATCTGTGTCAGTACAGACTTGGTGGGCTGAAGGTCTGTGCCTATATTTTGTTCACTCCCGATCCCTTAAACCCCCAATTTTCTTTCCCTCCCGACACCCCCTCACCCATCCCCAGTCCACGTGTGGATCCCTGCACCCTCTCGCAGTCTGCCTCGGGATGTTGGGTCTGAGGTATCCAGGTTGCCTGTACCTGAGAGCCGCTGCGAGCGAGCACTGAGGTAGCGGCGAAGTTTGCGGATGGCCCGGTCCCGAAAGCGCTTCTCGTTGGAAGCGAGCCGCTGGGCGAACTGGATCTCAGCGGCGGCCGCCATCACCTGCCGGGGAATGCCGGGAACGTGGAGGACCAGGCCTCCGGGGAATGCCGGGAACGTGGAGGACCAGGCGGCCGCTCGTACTCATTGCGGGCTCCCGGTCACTATGGTAACCAGCTGAAGGCGCTGACGGTGTCAAGTGCTGCTGTGTCCAGCCTGCTCCACCATTCCACACGTCATGGCTAATCTGACACTCCTCACGCCAAATTCCCTTTAAAGTTTAAACGTTTATTTATTAATGTTACAGTGCGTTTACATTAACAATGAAGTTACTGTGAAAATCCTTTAGTCGTCACAGTCCGGCGCCTGTTCGGGTTACAGTCAGGGAGAATTTAGCCCGGCCAATGCACTCTAACCAGCACGTCTTTCAGACTGTGGAGGAAACCGGAGCACCCGCAGGAAACCCATGCAGACACAGGGAGAATGTGCAAACTCCACATTCACTCAAGGCCAGCACTGAACCTGGGCATTTGGTGCTATGAGGCATCAGTGCCACCCTCACCTGCCTGACCTTGAGGAGGTAGCACAATCAGACATAAGGTAAATTATAATCATATAAAATACATTGGCTAATTGAATGTATTCAAGAGACAGCTGGAATTGCACTTGGGGTGAATGGGTTGAAAAGTTATGAGGGGAAAGCACAATTAGGCTATTGAGTTGGACAATCAGCTGTGACTGTAATAGAACATAGAACACTACAGTACAAACAGGCCCTTCGGACCACAAGTTGCGCCGATCACATCTATATCTACCACAGACCTATCTATAACCCCCTATCCCATTCGTTCCCATATACTCATCCAGAAGTCTTTTAAAAGACCCCAGCGAGTTTGCCTCGGCAACCTCCGACGGCAATCGATTCCATTCACTCACCACCCTCTGAGTGAAAAACTTACCCCTGACATCCCCTCTGTATTTGCTTCCCTGCACCTTAAATCTGTGTCCTCTCGTAGTGACCATTTCAGCTCGGGGAAATAGTCTCTGAGAGTCCAACTTATCTATTCCTTTCAACATTTTATAAACCTCTATCAGGTCACCTCTCAACCTAGGTCTCTCCAGGGAGAACAGTCCCAGCTCCCTCAACCTATCTTCATAAGGCCTGCCTCCCAATCCAGGCAGCATCCTTGTAGTCTCCTCTGCACTCTTTCAATAGCCTCTACATCCTTCCTATAATGAGGCGACCAGAACTGTGCACAATACTCCAAGTGGCATTTGACAAGGGTCTTGTAGAGTTGCATCATTACCTCCTGACTCCTAAACTCAGTTCCTCGATTAATGAAGGCCAGTACACCATATGCCTTCTTGACCACTTCCTCCACCTGTGAGGCCGACTTAAGAGTCCTATGGACCCTGACCCCAAGATCCTTCTGCACTACAACATAGCAAAGACTCCTACCCCTGATATTATACTCCTTCATCCCATTATTCCTGCCAAAATGGACCACTACACATTTATCCGCGTTGAAGTCCATCTGCCACTTCTCCGCCCAGTCTTGCATCCTGTCTATGTCCTGCTGCAACTTTTGACATCCCTCCAGACCATCCACAACACCACCGACCTTTGTATCGTCGGCGAACTTACTAACCCATCCCTTCTCTTCCTCATCCAGGTCATTTATGAAAATGACAAATGGCAGGGGTCCCAGAACAGATCCCTGGAGCACTCCACTGGTGACCGACCTCCATGCGGAAAAAGACCCATCCACAACCACTCTCTGCTTTCTGCCGGCAAGCCAATTCTGGATCCACAAGGCCAAAGCCCCTTGGATCCCATGCCCTCTCACCTTCTCAAGAAGCCTTGCATGGGGGACCTTATCAAATGCCTTACTAAAGTCCATGTACACCATGTCCACCGCTCTTCCTTCGTCAATGTGTTCAGTCACATTTTCGAAGAACTCATTTAGGCTCGTAAGGCATGACCTGCCCTTGACAAAATCAATGGTGGAACAGGCTCAAAGGGCTACTCCTATGTAAGGAGCAAAAGGATGGTTAGAGGCAAGATTGGACCTCTCAGGGACAGAGGAGGGGATCTATGCTTAGAGCCTGAGGGAATGGGGGAGATCCTGAATGAATACTTTGCGTCAGTATTCACGCAGGAGACTGGCCAGATGTCTGTTGCTGATTTTGACAAAGTTGAGGATCCATTGAGGGAAATAAAGATTACGAGGAAAGAGGTGTTGGGGCTATTAGGCAGCTTAAAGACATATAAAGCTCCGGGGCCTGATGGCATTTACCCCAGGCTGCTAAGGGAGTTGAGGGAAGACCTAGCTGGGCCTCTGACGCAAATCTTGGACACAGGTGAGGTCCCAGAGGACTGGAGGATAGCAAATGTAGTACCGTTGTTTAAAAAAGGTCAGAGGGATCACCCAGGGAACTATAGGCTGGTGAGCTTGACTTCAGTTATAGGTAAGCTAATGGAGAGGATCCTCAGGGACAGGATGTATGAGCATCTGGAGTGCTGCGATCTGATCAGGGATATGCAGCATGGCTTCGTCAAGGGGAAGTCTTGTCTTACAAATCTAGTGGAATTTTTTGAAGAAGTGACAAAAACAGTTGATGAAGGACAGGCTGTTGATGTCGTCTACATGGATTTCAGTAAGGCGTTTGACAAGGTTCCTCATGGTAGACTGATAGAGAAGGTGAAGGCGCATGGGATACAGGGTCGGGTATGTAGATGGGTCGAGAACTGGCTCGGGAGGAGGAGACAGAGGGTAGTAGTGGAAGGCTCTTTTTCCGGCTGGAAGCCTGTCACTAGTGGAGTGCCACAAGGCTCAGTACTAGGTCCTCTTCTATTTGTGGTCTACATAAACGACTTGGAAGTTGGGGTAGGTGGTGAGATCAGCAAATTTGCTGATGACACTAAGATGCTTGGATTGGCGGGTACAGAGGAGCAGTGCCAGGCAATACAACAGGACATAGATAGGTTGGTAGACTGGGCAGATAGATGGCAAATGGAATTTAATCCGGATAAATGCGAGGTGATGCATTTTGGCCGGAAAAATGTAGAAGAGAGTTATAGGATAAAAGGTAAAACTATTCGGAGTATAGAGACGCAGAGAGACTTGGGGGTGCAGGTTCACAAGTCTCTGAAGGTGTCTTTACAGGTGGAGAAGGTGATAAAGAAAGCGTATAGTATGTTAGCTTTCATAGAAAAGGGTATAGAATACAAGAGTAGGAGTTTGATGTTGCAATTGTATAGAACGTTGGTTAGGCCTCACTTGGAATACTGCGTCCAGTTCTGGTCGCCGTACTATCGGAAGGATGTGGAGTCCTTGGAGAGAGTGCAGAGGAGGTTTACCAGGATGCTGCCTGGTATGGAAGGACTGTCTTATGAGGAATGATTGAATAGACTGGGGTTGTTTTCCCTTGAAAGACGTCGGCTTAGAGGGGATCTAATAGAGGTGTATAAGATTATAAGGGGTATAGATAGAGTAAATGGTGGTAAACTTTTTCCACCTTCAGAAATGGATAGGACGAGGGGCCATGGCCTTAGGGTGAGGGGGGCTATGTATAAGACGAATATTAGAGGGCAGTTTTTCACACAAAGGGTAGTGGGGGTGTGGAATGCACTGCCGAGTAAGGTGGTGGGAGCAGGCACGCTAGGGCTGTTTAAGGGTCTCTTGGACAGCCACATGAGCGTTATGCAGATAGAGGGATATAGTAGGACTGTTTAACTATGACTTTTTTTCCACAGGTAATTCGGTCCAACTTGACCAACAAGGAGCATGCATTCGGCAGGTGGTGCGAGGACAGCTCTTGGATGTTGATTCATGGGTTGCCTGGTGCTTCATGTCGTAAATGAGTGCTTTATCTGGACCATCTGAAGGGCACCATGACAGCTCAGTGACTATCGCTGTAGCTGTGCAGACACTTGGAATTGGGCCGGTGTCTGCGGGAGTTTGCGCGTTCTCCCCGTGGTTGCGTGGGTTTTCTCTGGGCGCTCCGGTTTCCTCCCACATCCCAAAAATTCGCTCTTAGGCTGATTGGGAAACAAATTGTCCCTATATTGAGATTCTTCCATATTAGGAATAACCTAAAATTAGAATAGGAAATTGGAATTGTTACTATAAAGTTATGACGGCGGCGCGGGCTCGTTGGGCCGAAGGGCCTGTTTCCCGTGCTGTGTTGCTCTAAAAAAAAAGTGGCCTTCTCCTGCTCCTATCTGCTATATTTCCATAAAGAATTGGAAGGGCTTCAGGATAAAATTCTGACAGAGGGTTAATGTAGTACTGAGTACACCACCACCCACACGGAGAGCACATGACACTTATCCAGGGTGGGTCAGTCCAGTGTTAGATAGAACTGTACCAACCAGCAAGGCGATAGCTCCTAACTGCATATGTACTTTACCGTATATTTGTAAATAATTCTAAGAGCAATAAAGACACACCATTGCCAATAACCCAACCCACGCATCTTTCTACTGTAGGAAGAAATCAGAGAACCCAGAGGAAACATACAGACAAAGGGAGAATGTGCAAATTTCACAAACATAGTGACCCGAGGATGGAATTGAACCCAGGTCCCTGGCGCTTGAAGCAGCAATACTAACCAATTTGCCACACACTTGATTGGGATAGTCAGCATGGTTTTGTCAGTGGGAAGTTATGCCTAACAAATTTGATATAATTTTTTGAGGAGGTGACCAAGTGTGTAGATGAGGGTAGTGCAGTCGATATAGTTTATATGGATTTCAGCAAAGCCTTTGACAAGGTCTCACATGGGAGACTTGTAAAGAAGGTAAATTCACACGGGATACAGGGTAATTTGATAAAGTGAATTCAAAATGGTTCAGTTGTAGGAGACACAGGATAATGACAGAGGCTGCTTTAGCGATAAACCGCACTGACCTCCTCAGAAGACGAACACGGGACATGGTGGACAGAGTATCCTTTGTTGTCCAGTACTTCCCTGGAGCAGAGAAGCTATGACATCTTCTCCGGAGTCTTCAACATATCATTGATGATGATGAACATCTCGCTGGGGCCATCCCCACCCCCCCACTTCTTGCTTTCAGACAACCGCGCAACCTCAAACAGATCATTGTTCGCAGCAAACTACCCAGCCTTCCGGAGAACAGTGACCACAATACCACACAACCCTGCCACAGCAACCTCTGCAAAACATGCCAGATCATCGACATGGATGACATCATCAAACGTGAGATTACCATTCACCAGGTACATGGTACAACTCTTGCAACTTGGCCAACGTTGTCTACCTAATACGTTGCAAGAAAGGATGTCCCGAAGCATGGTACATTGGGGAGACCATGCAGACACTATGACAGCAGATGAATGAACATCGCTCGACAATCACCAGGCAAAACTGTTCCTTTCCTGTTGGCGAACACTTCATCAGTCACGGGTATTTGGCCTCTGACCTTCGGGTAAATGTTCTTCAAGGGGGCCTTCACAACACACGACAGCGCAGAGCCGCTGAGCAGAGACTGATAGCCAAGTTCCACACACATGAGAATGGTCTTAACGGGGATCTTGGCTTCATTGTCATACTATCTGTAACCCCCGTGACTTGCTTGGATTAGCAAAAAACCTCACTTACTGTGCTGTTTGGAGACAATACACATCTCTCTAACCTGTGCTCAGTGCTTCTTCCACTCACATTGTTAGCCACTTTAAGACTTGAATAGCAGTTTAGGTGTAAAGATTCGCATTCTAATCAGTAATCTGTAAACAGTCTGTGCTGGTATGTGTGCTGTTGGAGACCAGAACACCTCATTCACCTGACGAAGGCCATAGAGTCGAAAGCTTGCGAGTTTACTATCAAATAAATTGGTTGGATTTAAACTGATGTTGTCAGACTTCTTACTGTGTTAGTGACTGGAAGCCAGTGTCCAGTGGCATACCACAGGGATCTGTGTTGGGCGCCCTGTTATTTATATAAATGACATTGATGACTATGTCAGGGTAGGATTCGTAAGTTTGTGGATGACACAAGATCGCCCAGTTGGTTAACTGAGGGGGAGTGCTTTGGCCTACAAGAAGATATAGATGAAATGGTCAGATAGCCAGATAGGTGGCAGATGGAATTTAACACTGAAATGTGTGAATGACAGTTTTTACAACCATTCCAGATGGGATTAGGTGGAAGTTCAGGTGTTTCTAATGTATTGATGCTCAATAGGCCAAAGGGTCTCTTCTGGCCTGTATGATCCCACAGTTACTTCTTCAGACCTACTGAACTGTATCCAAACTTTTCCAATCCAATTCCAAAATCTAAGGAATGTTGAAAGATTATAACCAGTGCACTTCTTTTAAGAATCTGGGATGCAAGCCATTGGCTCTAAGACACTTGTCTTTCATTAGGCCTAACAGTTTTCTCATCAATTTTTCTCGAGTGATAGTGCTTATTTTTGAAGGAGTAATTTTGACAAAAAAGTATTCGATAAATGGTAGGACACTGGGAAGTTCTGTGGAACAAAGAGACCTTGGTGTGTTTGTCCATAAATCTCTGAAAGCAGAAAGGGGGTGAAAAAGGCATACGGGACACTTGCCTTTATCAGTCGAGACATAAATTACAAAAGCAGGGAAGTCATGTTGGAGTTGTACAGAGCTTTGATGAGGCCACAGCTGGAGTACTGTGTGTAGTCCTGGTCACCACATTATAGGATGGATGTGATTATACTGGGAGGGGGTGCAGAGAAGATTCACTAGGATGCTGCCTGGGATGGAACTTTGAGTTATGAAGAGAGGTTGGATAGGCTTGGATTGTTTTTACTGGAGCAGAAAGACTGAGAGGTGACCTGATTGAGGTGCACAAGATTATGAGGGACATGGATAGAGTGGATAAGGAGCAGCTATTCCTCTTAGTTGAAGGATCAATTACAAGGGGACACAGGTGAGGGGCAGGAGGTTTGGCGGGGATATGAGGAAACCTTTTTTACCCCGAGGGTGGTGAGGGTCTGGAATGCGCTGCCTGGGAGGGTGGTGTAGGCGGGTTGCCTCACATCCTTTAAAAAGTATCTGGATGAGCACTTGGCACATCAGAACATTCAGAGCTCTGGGCCAAGTGCTGCCAGATAGGATTAGGTGGGAGTTCAGGTATTTCTAATGTATTGATGCGGACTCAATGGGCCAAAGGGCTCTTCCTGATTGTGTTGATCCTACAACTACTTCTTCAGACCTACTGAACTGTATCCAAACTTTTCCAGTCTAATTTCAGAATCTAAGCAATGTTGAAAGATTATAACCAATGCACTTCTTTTAAGAAGCTGGGATGCAAGCCATTGGCTCTAAGACACTTGTCTTTCAATAGATCTAATAGTTTTCTCTAGTGATAGTACTTGCTTTATGTTTCTCCCATTTTTAAAACTCTTTAGGAAATTTTCAAAATCTTTCAAAGTGAGAACAGGGGCCACTCTGACCCCTGTCTGGCAGCCACATCCCTCCAGCTCGTTAAATACTTTCCCTGTCCCTGCAAGCCATTGACTTTTTCTCCCACCCTGAAATCCCCTTCCTTCCCAAACTCACCATTGCTGTGATGCCATGATTTTAGGTTTAAGGCTGAAGAAAGCTGCTGCTCCAATTGGAAACTCACTAGTGATCCTAATAACAGCAAACACAGGTGATAAATAGCCTGTGGTTGGAGGAACATCCAGCACAGAGATGACCACACCTGGAGTCCAGCGCTGGGAGATGAATCCCATGCTTGCCCAGAGATTCTCCCACCCCACCCATTTTGTGTGTGTGTGTGTGTGTGTGTGTCAGTTTGCTTCACTCCCAGTCTCAGAGTTCATACAAATGGTGGGTGAACTGCCTTCTTGAACTGGTGCAATCTCTATGTGCTCCAGGATTTTGATGCAGTGACAGTGAAGGAGCTGATGTTGAGCTGAGCGATCCCTTGTTTTCTGCTTATCAGGATGAGTAATGAAATTCTGTGCTGAACTCATTCCCATCCTGTAACAGTACAGGAACTGTTGCTGTTGACCTGAGAATGGTTGTTAAAAACTGTCATGGACTGATGCCACATCTGGCTGCCTTTTTCACAGAGCTGTGGCAACAAGCTCTGTCTACTCATTATAAGTACCATTTATAAAGAATGTGATTTTTTTTGCAATGACAGTGAAAAAATTCTGACGAGCTTTATATTTAACATTTTATTTTTATGGAAATAAATTTTGATGAATGAAGAATTGTGTTATTGTCCAGACCCTAATAAGGAAACTTGCTGTCCTTATTAAAAACACCTTAAAGCAGTAGTCAGCAGATGTCATTTCTTGTTTGTATGTATATTTTTAAGCCAATGTGAATATTTTCAGCCTGCAATCAAGTGTTTAATTATAATGGGCGTTGTTGTTCACCCAATTACACATGTAGTGTTCTGTTCTCTTACCACAGCCTCAGTCTGCAGTCATCTCTGAAGTAGGCTCTGCCTCAATCTCAGCACCTTTTACTGTACCAGTGCCATCTGTACCAGGAGCAATTGTATCGGGAGCATCTACTTCAGGAATATCTGTCTCAGGGGCGTCTGCAGCAGAAGCTTCGGTTTCAAGGGCATTTGTTTCAGGGGCTTTTGTTTCAGGGACATCTGTTACAGGGGCATCTGTTACAGGGGCATCTGTTACAGGGGCATCTGTTACAGGGGCACCTGCCTCTGGGGAAGTTGCCTCTGGGGAAGTTGCCTCTGGGGAAGTTGCCTCTGGGGAAGTTGCTTCTGGGGAAGTTGCTTCTGGGGCACCAGCCTCTGGGGAAGTTGCTTCTGGGGCACCAGTCTCTGGAGCACCAGCCTCTGGAGCACCAGTGGCCTCTGCATTATCAGCATTCTGCTCATCAACTGGTTCAGTCTTTAGATCCGCCTTGAATGCTGTAAGAGTAAAATGAAACAGAAACTATAATTCCATTCATAAAAAAACAGATTTACAATAGCCTCAGCCTGTCCACTTTTTCCACATAAAGTTTTCCATTCCTGGTAACACCTAGTAAATCCCTCTTAGAACGTAGAACATTATAGCACAGTACAGCCCCTTCAGTCCTTGATAAACAAATAACAACACAGCATGGGAAACAGGCCCTTCGGCCCAACGATTTGATGTTGTGCCAACTTGTGAAACCAATCTAAAGTCCATCTAACCTACACTATTCCAATATCATCCATATGTTTATTCAATGTAAATGCCCTTAATGTTGGTGAATTTACTACTGTTGCAGAGAGGACATTCCATGCTCTTACTACTATCTGAGTAAAGAACCTATCTCTGACATCTGTCCTATATCTATCACCCCTTAATTTAAAGTAATGTCCCCTTGTGCTAGCCATCTCCACCCTATCTAATCCTCTGATCATCTTGTATGCCTCAACTAAGTCACCTCTTAACCTTCTACTCGCTAATGAAAACAGCCTTAAGTCCCTCAGCCTTTCCTCATAAGACCTTCCCATTATACCAAACAATATCCTGGTAAATCTCCTCTGCACCCTTTCCAATGCTTTCACATCCTTCCTATAATGTTGCGACTAGAATTGTATGCAAAACTCCAAGTGTGGCTGCACCAGAGGTTTGTACAGCTGCAACATGATCTCACAGCTCCGGAACTCAATCCGTCTACCAATAAAAGTTAACACACCGTACGCCTTCTTAATAACCTTATCAACCTGGGTGCCAACTTTCAGGATTCTATGCACATGGACACCGAGATCTCTCTGCTCAACCACACTACCAAGTATCTTACCATTAGCCCAGTATTCTGTACTCCTGTTACTCCTTCCAAAGGGAATCACTTCACACTTTTTCGCATTAAACTCCATTAGCCATCTCTCAGCCCAGTTCTGCAGCTTATCTATGTCCCTCTGTAACCTTCAACATCCTTCCCCACTATCCACAACTCCATTGACTATAGTGTCATCCACAAATTTACTAACTCATTCCTCCGTGCCCTCATCCAGGTCATTTATAAAAATGACAAACAGATCCTTGCGGTACACCACTAGTAACTGAACTGCAGGATGAAAATTTCCCATTAATCACCACCCCCTTTCTTCTTGCAGCTAGCCAATTTCTGATCCAAATGACTAAATCATCCCCAATCCCATGCCTCCGTATTTTCTGCAGTAGCTTACCATGGGGAACCTTATCAAATGGTTTCCTGAAATCCATGTACATCACATCAATTGCTTTACTCTCATCTACCTTTTTGATCACCTTCTCAAAGAACTGAATAAGGTTTGTGAGGCACAACCTAACTTTCCCAAAACTGCGCTGTCCCTAATCAAATTATTCCTTTCTAGATGATTATAAATCTTATCTGCTATACTCATTTCCAAAATTGCCCATTACAGTAGTAAGGCTCACTGGTCTAATAATTATCAGGATTGTCTCTATTCCCCTTCTTGAACAAGGGGACAACATTTGCTATCCTCCAGTCTGCTGGCACTATTTTGATAGAGAATGACGACCTAAGATCAAAGCCAAGGGCTCCGTAATCTCTTCCCAAAGAATCCTAGGATAAATCCCATTTGACCCAGAGGACTTAACTATTTTCATACTTTCCAGAATTGCTAACACCTCCTCCTTTTGAACCTCAATCCCATCTAGTCTAAAAGCCTGTATCTCAGTATTCTCCTCGACAACATTATCTTTTTCCTGTGTGGATTCTGGCTAATAAATATTCATTTATTCCTATTTATAAATATTTATAAAAATATTCCTATTTCTTTGGATTCCACGCACAACTTCCCACTACTGTCCTTGACTGGTCCCAATCTTAGAACATAGAACATTACAGCACAGTACAGGCCCTTCGGCCCCCGATGTTGCGCCGACCAATGTAACCAATTTTATGACTCTCTGTCCTAAACTATTCCAATGCTATCCATATGCCTATCCACTGCCCATGTGAATGCCCTTAAACTTGACGAGTCCTCAACTGCTGTACCCTTGTCATTCTTTTATTCCTGACATACCTATAGAAAGCTTTAGGGTTTTCCTTGATCCTACCTGCCAAAGACTTCTCATGTCCCCTCTTGGCTATTCTTAGCTCTCTCTTTAGGTCCTTCCTGGCTAACTTTTTACTCTCAAGTACCCTAACTGAGCCTTCATGTCTTATCTTGACATACGTCTCCTTCTTCCTCTTCACAAGCAATTCAACTTCTTTAGTAAGCCACTGTTCTCTCTCGATCATTTTCTCCCTGCCTGGCAGGTACATCTTTTCAAGGACAAGTAGTTGTTCCTTAAATAACCTCCACATTTCAATTGTGCCCATTCCCTACAGTTTCCTTCCATACTCTATGCATCCTAAATCTCACCTAATGCATCATAATTTCCTTTCACCCAGCTATAACTCTTGCCTTGTGGTAGATACCTAATCCTTTCCATTGCTAATGTAAATGTAACCGAATTGTGGTCACTATCACCAAAGTGTTCACCTACGTCCAAATCTAACACCTGGTCTGGTTCATTACCCAGTACCAAATACAGTGTGGTCTTGCCTTTTGTTGTCTATCTACATACAGTGTCAGGAAATTATCTGCACACATTGGACAAAAACTGACCCATTTAAAGTACTTGAACAATAGCTCTTCCAGTCAATACTTGTAAAGTTAAAGTCCCCTACAACAATTACCCTGTTATTTTTGCTCCTATTCAGAATCATTTCTGCAAACCGTTCTTTTATATCTCTGGAACTTTTCAGAAGCCTAGAGAAAACTCGCTACAGGGTGACCTCTTTCCTGTTTCTAACCTCAGCCCATACTATCTCAGTAGATGAATCATCATCAAATGTACTTTCTGCCACCGTAATACTGTCCCTGACTAACAGTGCCACACCTCCCCCTCTTTTACCATCTTCCCTGATCTTACTGAAACAATCACTCCTGTCCCTGCTCTATCCATGTCTCTGAAATGGCCACAGCATCGAAGTCCCAGGTACCAACCCATGCTGCAAGTTCATCCATCTTATTCTGAATGCTCCTGGTATTGAAGTAGACACACCTCAATCCACCTTCCTGCCTGCTGGTTCACCCCTGCGACCGTGAAATCTTATTCATGACCTCACCACTCTCAACCTTCTGTACACTGGAGTTACAATTCAGGTTCCCATCCCTCTGCTAAATTAATTTAAACCCTTCCAAAGAGCATTAGCAAATATAGCCCCGAGAATATTGGTATCCCTCTGGTTCAAATGTAGACTACCCTGTTTGTAGAGATTCAACCTAGCCCAGAATGACTCCCAATTATTCAGGTATCTTATGTACTATCTAATGCAGTCACGTTCTTTTGAAATGTGATGGTCAGAAAAGCGGTACTCTTATTAATCAGATGTGACATTCCTATGGGGGAGGGGGGTGGTTGTGGTATTGCCCCTAGACAAGTAATCCAGAGATCCAGGGTAATGCTTTGGGGACCCAGGTTCAAATCCCACCATGGCAGATGGTGAAATTGAATTCAATAAAAATCTGGATTAGAAATCTAATGATGAGTCTAGTGATAACCATGAAACCATTGGTCAATTGTTGTAAAAATTCATCTGATTCATTAATGTCCTTTAGGGAAGGAAATCTGTTGTCCTTACCAATTAGGTCGCCGTGTGATTCCAGACTTACAGTAACTTTTAAATGCCCTCTGAAAATGAAAACCACTCAGTTGAAAGGCTATTAGGGATGGGCAAGAACATTTCTGACCCAGCCAGCAATGCCCCCAAATAAAGACTGTCTTTCTAAATGATAAATGGCATCATCTCTGTAAAGTTTCCATCATTTGTTTGCCACCAAAGTTCATGAACTTCTCTCCTTTTAAACCAGTTCTGCAGTTCACAGAATTGAAAAAAATAACATTCAGAGACTTTGCTATTTCTCGTTGTTTTCTTCGCAGTGGGGTATATTTCATTGGGACTGGTGATTTCAAGAAAGCAAAACTGCTTAATATTTCCTCCCTCTTCATATATACCCTATCCAATATTTCACTCTCCTCTTCTTTAACTATGATATCTGCTTCCCCCTTCTCTTTGTGAGGTATTCATTTCAGAACTGTGGCCATGTTCTCCACCTCCACACATACAGATGACCTTTCTCCTCTCTAACCTGAATCTTTTCTTTATTATTCTCTTCTTGCATTTTCTATTATTTTACTTGTCAATATTTTTAATGCCTTCTCTTTGCTTTCCTTGCAAATTCTGTACTGCTCCAAGCTTTCTGTAGTAATTAGCTTTTGGGAATCACATCTTTTTAAATCAACATCCTAGGGGTTCCCATTGAACAGGAACTGAACTTGGCTAGCCATATATTGTGGCTACAAGACCAGGTCAAAGGTTAGGAACCTGCAGTAAGTAACTCACCTCCTGACCCCCAAAGTGTGTCCACCATCTATTAGGTACAAGTCAGGAGTGTGATGGAATATTCCCCACCTGCCTGGATAGATGCAGCTCCAACAACATTCAAGAATCTCAAAAACGTCCAGTACATGCTATGGGAAGGCAGCAGTATATAGTAATTTTATCACTGGACAATTAACGCAGAAGACCGAGGGTAATGCTCTGCGGACACAAGTTTGAATCCTGCCATGGCAAATGGTAAAATTTGAATTCAATTTTAAAAAGTTCTGGAATTAAATATCTAATGATTGCCACAAAACCATTTTCATAAAAGACCAACTGGTTTACCAATTTGGTTCATAGGCTATCCTCACCTGATCTGGCCTATATGTAATTCCACATCCACAGTAACTCGCTCTGGTAGTCTCATCCCGTCTGGTTCAGGAAGTTTCTCTTGAATTCTCTTGCGGGTTGGTTTCATATCACAGTGAATTTTGGCAGATATAATACAACTATGATTTGTGATTTGAGTGAAGAGCAGGAAAAGCAGGGCCAATTGGTGGACTTACTTGGAGAATACAATGTTAATCCCGACAATTTCTCTGCTTTCCATTTCAGAACAGTTACAGTTACGGCTTCTTCCTCCAACTCTTCTTCAGTCTTGTCCTGCTATAACAGGTTTGTAATATTCAATTCTCAGTAATGTGTATCCAAAACCCTCATGTCTATATCCTATCCCACATCAGATCTGATTCTTCTATCACCTAATCTCTCCTGATTTACACTGGCCAAAATTCTCCCATCTTGCCCGCTGCAAAATCGTAGCTGGCAAGACAAAAGTCTTGGTTGAGCATTCAAAGGTTCATTCAGCTTGGGTGGGAACTTCCAGAATTGGAGTGCGTGCAGCCAGAGAATCGTGCCCATTTTCTCCACCAATCCCTCTAATTTAACATTGTCACCCTCAGGGTTAAGTCTCTTCATGAATTTGTGTCCCTCCCCCACATCTCTGTAACCTCCTGCAATGATCCAATCCACTCTCTGAAATTGCTGTTCCTCTGTCTCTAACTTTTTATCCATCTCCCCAGATGGAACACAGTTTTCACAAACAGAATGCAATGTAAAATAGAACATAACACAACGCTCAGCTCAGTAATAATAACTTACATTTATATAGCACTCTTAATATAGAAAACATGCACCACACTTCACACATTCAACATCTGACTTAGATGCCAAGAAGGAGATATATAAAGGATGACTAGAAGTGTGGTCAAAGATACATTTGGGGAGGATGATAAAGAAGGATAGGGAGAATAAGACTCAGAGGGATTTATGGAGTATACTCCAGAATGAAGACACAGCCACCAGTGGTGAAAAAAAGGAATAGCAAATTGTGCATGAGACAGAGACAAGAACATTTGGGGGTGTTTTTAGGGCTGGAGGAGGTTACAGAGCTGGAGGGGAATTGGACATGAGAAGATTAGCATGTTGAAGGGGGTGGGTGTAGGTGTTTAAAGACTGGAGGATGGATTCATCTTGTCCGAGGGATGGTTGACTTCAAGAGCTAAAAGGATTAGAGAGTTACAGAACGGAAGGATTAGAGAGCTGGAGTTTTGAGAGGGATGGAGGATTTAGTAAATGGGGAACAAATGATGTGCAACTGTGAGATATCAATCAGAGGAAAAGCGGATTCTTTTTAAGAAGGAGTGAATTTTGAATATATTGATGTTCAGAGGAATGTGAATGTACTCATACAAGGAATACAGAAATGATAGCTTGTGGATATGGCAAACAATTAGGAGGGCTCTGATGAACGGTCATTCAGACTTGAAACGTTGGCTGTATTCTCTCTCCCAACATGTTGTTTGACCTGCTGAGATTTTCCAGCATTTTCTGGTTTTATTTCAGATTCGAGCATCTATAGTATATTTACCTTGAGAACATAGAACATTACAGCACAGAACAGGCCCTTCGGCCTTCAATGTTGCGCCGACCAATTAAGAAAAAGCAATGACCCTCTAACCTAAACCATTCTCTTTTCATCCATAAACTTATCTACTAACCTCTTAAACGCCACCAAACTTGGCGCATCTACAACTGCAGCAAGCAGGGCATTCCATACCCTTAGCACCCTCTGGGTAAAGGACCTACCTCTGACATCCATCCTATAACTACCACCCCTTAATTTAAAGCTATATCCCCTCGCGCTAGCTTTCTCCATCCTAGGAAAAAGGCTATCACTGTCCATCCTATCTAAACCTCTAATCATCTTATATGTTTCAATAAGGTCTCCTCTTAGCCGCCTTCTTTCTAACGAAAACAACCTCAAATCCCTCCGCCTCTCTTCATAAGACCTGCCCTCCATACCAGGCAACATCCTGGTAAACCTCCTCTGTACCCTCTCCAATGCCTCCACATCTTTCTTATAATGCGGGGACCAGAACTGCACACAATACTCCAAGTGCGCCGCACTAGAGTTTTGTACAGTTGCAACATGACGTTGCGGCTCCGAAATTCAATCCCCCTACCAATTAAAGCTAAGACTCCGTATGCCTTCTTAACAACCTTATCGACTTGATTGCCAACTTTCAGGGATCTATGCACACATACACCAAGATCCCTCTGTTCATCAACACTATTAAGAGTCCTACCATTAGCCCTATACTCTACAAATTTGTTATTCCTGCCAAAGTGAATTACCTCACACTTTTCCGCATTAAACTCCATTTGCCACCTCTCAGCCCAGCTCTGCAACTTGTCCAAGTCTCTCTGCAAACTAGAACACCCTTCTTCACTATCTACCACTCCTCCAACTTTGGTGTCATCCGCAAATTTACTAATCCATCCTTCAATACCCTCATCCAAATCATTTATAAAAATTACAAACAGCAGGGGCCCCAGAACAGATCCCTGAGGTACACTACTTGTAACCGAACTCCACGATGAATAATTTACATCAACCACCACCCTCTGTTTTCTATCAGTTAGCCAATTCCTAATCCAATTAGCTAAATCACCCTCAATCCCATACATCTGCATTTTCTGCAGAAGCCTTCCATGGGGCACCTTATTGAACGCCTTACTAAAGTCCATACATACCACATCAACTGCCTTACCCCCATCCACCTCTTTGGTCACTTTCAAAAAACTCAATAAGGTTAGTAAGGCACGACCTACCCTTCACAAAACCATGCTGACTATCCCCAATCAATTCGTATCTCTGTAAATAACTATAAATCCTATCCGTAATAATTCTTTCCAATACTTTGCCCACAACAGAAGTAAGACTCACTGGTCTATAATTCCCAGGAAAGTCTCTATTCCCCTTCTTGAACAATGGGACCATGTTCGCTATCCTTCAGTCTTCCGGCACTATACCCGTAACCAACGACGACCTGAAGATCAGAGCCAGAGGCTCTGCAATCACCTCTCTCACCTCCCAGAGAATCCTAGGGTAAATCCCGTCCATCCCAGGGGACTTATCTAACTTCAAACCCTCAAGAATATCTAGCACATCCTCCTTATCTACTTCAATACTTTCCAGTTTACAATCCTGTATCCCAGTGTTCTCCACAACTACATTTACATCTCCCTGCGTGAATACTGAAGAGAAATATTTGTTCAGTGCCTCTCCAATCTCTTCAGGCTCCACGCACAACTTCCCACTGCTGTCTCTGACCGGCCCTAATCTTGCCCTAACCAATCTTCTATTCTTAACATATCTAAAGAAAGCTTTAGGATTCTCCTTGATCCTATCAGCCAAAGTCTTCTCGTGTCCCCTTTTAGCTCTCTTCAACTCACTCTTTAGCTCACTCCTGGCTAATCTATAGCTATCCATTGCACTAACTGAGCCTTCAAGCCTCATCCTGACATAAGCCTCCTTTTTCCTTTTAACCAGCAAATTAACTTTTTTAGTACACCATGGTTCCCTTCCTCGACCATTTCCTCCTTGCCTGACAGAGACATACTTATCAAGGACTCGCAGTAGCTGCTCCTTGAATAAGCTCCACATTTCAGATATTCCCAGTCCCTGTAGTTTCCTAGTCCAACCTATGCACCCTAATTCTCTCCTGATGGCCTCATAATTACCCTTCCCCCAGCTATAACTACTGCCCCCAGGTTCATGCCTATCCCTATCCATCACTAAGGTGAATGTAACCGAATTGTGGTCACTATCACCAAAATGTTCACCAACTTCCAAGTCTAACACCTTTATCTTGGTGATATGAGTTTTCTTTGGACAACATTCAAGAGCAGGGCAAATCTTTTCCCATGCAGAGTGGGCAATGCCACTGTACTCATTGCACCTATAGGTCATGTCCATCTATGGTGCTTATTTTAGTTTTAGCTAAGGTGCAATTGAGATGAAGGAGTTTTGCATCCAGATGGTATTTAATATTGACAACCAGAGGGCAGTTGATCTTTGAGGTGAATAGTTACTGTCAGATGGATAGTAAATAGTTTGGGCCTAATCACAGACCTTGCTTGACCCCAGGCCAGAATTTGAAAGCATCTGTTTTTGATCGTCCCCTCAAAGACAGTTGCAGTCATATCATCTGAAGCAATGTAGGATTGTGACAAAATTTCTTGGACACATGGCTGGATTCTCCGACCTTGCCCACAGCTGGGATTCTCCAGTCCAGCTGCAGTGAATGGAGATTTGGTTGAGTGCCAAATTCTTTGTTCTTGCTGACAGCAGTAGCAGGGCTTACAAGACTGGAGAATTCCAGCCACTTATCTTTGGAGCACAAACCAGAGCTTTGCAGAGGCTGATACTCAGGTATCGCTCCAAACAGGCACTGTCAGCACAATCCATTCTTCACTGACACATACCTCCCAGCAGTGGGGGCTGGTGTACTAACAGCAATGCGATTTCTATGTTCCCTCCCTAGCTCTGGTTGGGATCAGTGAACTATGTGCAAGCTGTGGATCATACACTACCATAGCTACTTTCAGGAAAAGTGAACAATCTAGAAATGAGGATTTCTGATGCAAGGGAAGGCCAAAAATGGTCCAATGTATTCAGAGGAAAATCAGCTATGGGAAATTGCATATGTAGATGTTGGGCAAAGACGGGGTTTTGTTTGAAAAAGAGATAACCAAATCGAGGTTTTCATTGGATAAGGTAGAGTTTTACTTGGTTTTCATCGGATAAGACAGAGATCTGTTTGGCTTTTGTGGTATATTTGAGTAAAAATGGCACTGAATACAGTATGCTCACACAGTGATGTTGGAGGACAAATGACCTGAATCCAGGATCAGTATAGTGTTGGACAGAGAAGTGTGTAGCAGCCAACGTAGAGACACTTATGGCTTGCACCTTCTACTGTATATTTGTAAATACTTCTAAGAGTCAATAAAGACTTATATTTAACCTATGACTGACCACAAAGTTTTCTCCAGACCTATTGAATGGTATACAACAAACTACAACAGCTTTCACTGGCCAAAAGCAATGTTTTTAGTGGATAAGATAGAGTTCTGTCTGATTTTCACTGGATGAAGGCAGGTTCTGACTGGTAGGCAAAAAAGAGTCTACAGAGGGCTAAGATAGAAGCATTGAAGAGTGGAATGGGAACTACATTAATGCTCATATGCTTGGTTAGTGTGAAGCTCTAACATCACAGTTTTACTAAGTAATTTTATTCACCCCTGCATCCCTTAAAATGTGTTCATGCAACATGTGACAAAGTGAGCAACACTGGAAACAAATGCATGCTACACTGGCCTTCATCAGAATAAAAGGTTTTGCTGTGACTGAGGACAGACTGGCTGAGCTGGAAGCTGTTCCCGCTAAACCCTTCTCAAAGCTCACACCAGAAACCTGCCAGAGGCAACCCAAAATTAGTGAAGATGCATACTCAAAGTGACGCTGATTCAGTTTATTCATGCTGAAATAATTTCTACTCTAGCTGCTGTCTGGATCTCAAGTTGATCTAATGCTCTCTCTCCCAGGACATTTCCTTGCCCGTGTCTGGATTGTAAATAAAGTAGAATCTAAGAGAACACATTAACCTTTTATGAATCAATAGTTAGGCTTCAGTTCGTGTCTTATGGAAACTTCTGCACGTCACAATTGAGGAAAAATGTAAAAGCATGAAGACTACGAGAGCGATGGTTTGCAGGATGTTATCAGGAATGAGGGACTGCAATTATAGGAAAGAGTGGAAAAGTTTGAATTGTTCTCCTTGGAACAGAGATGGTCAAAAGCTATCTGATATGGAGCTTTTCAATTTTAAAATGATGAAAGAATTGGGATGGCACAGTGGCACAATGGTTAGCACTGCTGCCTCACAACCCCAGGGACCTGGGTCTGATTCTGGCCTTGGTGACTGTCTGTGTGAAGCTTGCATATTCTCCCGGTGTCTGCATGGATTTCCTCTAATCGACTCAAGAACGGTTTCTTCCATGCTACTGTCGGACCTTTGAATGGACCTACCATATATTAAGTTGACCTTTCTCTACATCCTATTTGTAACTGCAACACATTATTCTGCACCTTCTCCCCTGTGTATTTTATGAATGGTACGTTTTGCCTGTATAGCACTCAAGAAATAATACTTTTCACTGTATTTCAGTACATGTGACAACAATAAATCAAATCAAATCAAATCCGGAGGCTCTAGTTTCTTCCCACAGTCCAAAGATGTGCATATTGGATGGATTAGTCATGGTAAATACACAGGGTATGGGGTTAGGATGGAGGAGAGGGCCTGGGTAAGATGTTCTTTTGGAGATTCAGTGCGGACTCGATGGGTTGACTGGTCTATTTCTGCACTTTATAGATTCTATGGAGTAAATAAAAATGCTTCACTTTGGGGAATGAGTCAATCGAGAATATGGATTGGAAATCACTGGAAAAAGACGTGGAGAGGAGGAGAGAGAATTTTTTACTCAGAGAATTGTCAGGATTGGAACAGGCAACAGAGAAGGTGGCAGAAGTTAATTCCATCAGTAATTTTCAAAGGGTTTTGAGAATGAAGATCTGTCAGGTTTACAGAGAAAGAACAGGTATGTGCGACTAAACATTTTCAAAGACCCAGCATGGGAGCAGTGGGCTAAATGGCTGCATTCTGATTGTAATATTCAATCATTCTTTGAAATTCCTTTCAAACAAAACCCTGCAAACACATGAGACACTAAACAACCATACGCCTCATGTTCCGGCTCAAGTCACTGTGCATCCTAGCCTTAATCTGCAGATATTCATGGGATTTACCTGTTCTATCTGCAGATATTCACCATGTTGCTCACATCCAAAGTCAAAGATGTATTTCCCTGGACCTGTAGGCTGCAAAAATGAAGCAAAAAAAATCTCAGTAGAATTCAGCAATTGAGAGTTCATGATCATATTCATTCTACCCTTGCAGCTTTCCCTCTCTGAGGCTGAACATGCTGTAGTCAGCAAAGGACTTCACTTTATACCCTTACATACTCTCCTCAATGAGTTTTGTGCTCTTCACAATGCTGAACTCTTCATCCTTCACCTTTGCCTCCATGCTCATTTCTTTGGGCAGGAATCCTCCCTCTTGTTTAATGGATCATTTCACCTACCTCCAGTATTCTCCCTCCACCTGGACTCCTCCCTCTGGCCTCCTTGATTCTTTCATTGAAAACTGTTGGTGTGACATCAACTG
Source organism: Sphyrna mokarran (assembly GCA_024679065.1). Lineage (NCBI taxonomy): Eukaryota > Metazoa > Chordata > Chondrichthyes > Carcharhiniformes > Carcharhinidae > Sphyrna > Sphyrna mokarran. The sequence goes on along the minus strand of JAGIQG010000013.1, from coordinate 1,677,694 downwards.
TTTCAATTTCTCAGCCACTCTAACCTGTCTTCCTCTGAACTTGCTGCACTTCCTTCTCTTACATCTACCCCAACTTTGCTATCAAACCCACCTGTCGACCAGGGTGCTGTTGTTGATGTCTGATATACAAAGCTCTACTTCACAGAGGCTGAGTGCCAACTCTCAGAAACTTCCTCGAACTCCTCCTGGACCATGACCCCACCAACGAATATCAAACCATTGTTTCCAGGATTGTCACTGACCTCATCGATTCTGGAGATCTTCCCACCACACCTTCCAGCCTCAGAGTCCTCCAGCCCTGTACAGCCCACTTCAATCTCTTCAACAATTAATCACTTCACCAGTGGTTAGTACTGCTGTGTCAATGCGCCAGGACTTGGGTTCAATTTCAGCCTCCAGTCACTGTCTGTGTGGAGTTTGTACATTCTCCCTCTGTCTCTGTGGGTTTCCTCTGCAATCTTCTTTCACAGTTCAAAGATGTTTGGGTTAGGTGGATTAGCCACAGTGAGAGTGTGCAGCTATGTGGATAGTGGTTGGGGAGGGGCCTCGATAAGATGCGCTTTTGGAAAGTTGGCGTCAACTTAATGGGCCGTATGGCCGCCTTTTGTGCTGTATAAATGCTGTCATTCTTCCTCCTTCCCAAAATCCACAAACAGAAATGCCCTGATATACCTATTGTGTCAGCCTTTTCCTGCTCCAGGAAACTAATTTCTTCCTATCTTGATTCCATCCTCTCTCCCCTTGTCCAGTCTCTTCCCACCTACATTTCTGGTTCCTTTGACGCCCTGCGTCATTTTAACAATTTCCAGTTCACTGGCCCTAACCGCCTCCACTTTACTCTGGATATCCAAAAGCTCTATCCTGTGATCAGCAGTGTGCCTCAGGGATCTGTGCTGGATCCACTATTATTTGTCATTTATATTAATGATTTGGATGAGAATTTGGGGGGCATGGTTAGTAAGTTTGCAGATGATACCAAGATTGGTGGCATAGTGGATAGTGAAGAAGGTTATCTAGCATTACAAGGGATCTTGATCAATTGGGCCGAATGCTTTCTTAACTACTCTGTCCACCTGTGATTCCACTTCCAAGGAGTTCTGAGCCTGTACCCCGAGATCTCTTTGTTCTATAATTGTCCCCAACTGAGTAAGTTCTGCCCTGGTTCAATCTATCAAAATGCATCACCTCACATTTATCTAAATTAAACTTCATTCGCCATTCGTCTAAGGGTACAGGCTCATAGCTGCATGCAAATGGAGTCATAGGTGGACAATGAGCCTTTACCCTTAGATCTACCCCTAGACAAATGACAGATGGAGTTTAATTTAGATAAATGTGAGGTGATGCATTTTGATAGATTGAACCAAGGCAGAACTTTCGCAGTTGGGGAGAGTTATAGAACAAAAAGATCTAGGGGTACAGGTGCATAGTTCCTTAAAAGTGGAGTCACAGGTGGACAAAGTGGCAAAGAAAGCATTCGGCATGCTTGATTTAAATGATCAGAACATTGAATACAGGAATTGGGACGTCTTATTGAAGTTGTACAAGACATTTGTAAGGCAAGACTTGGAATGCTGTGTACAGTTCTGGTCACCCTATTATTAACTGGAAAGAGCACAGAAACTTGATGGTTTGAGTTATAAGGAGAGGATAGACTGGGACTTTTTTCTCTAGAGCATAGAAGGCTGAGGGATGATCTTATAGAGATCTCTAAAATAACAAGGGGCATCTATCAGCTAGATAGTCAATATCTTTTCCCAAAGGTAGGGGAGTTCAAAACTAAAGGGCACAGGTTTAAGATGAGAGGGAAAGATACAAAACATTCAGAGGAGCATTTTTTTCACACAGAGGGTGATGAACGTCTGGAACAAGCTGCCAGAGCTAGTAGTAGAGGCGGGTAAATTTTGTCTTTTAGAAGTGTTTAGACAGTCACTTGGGTAACATAGAACATAGAACACTACAGCACAAACAGGCCCTTCGGCCCACAAGTTTCACCGATCATACCCATACCTACTGGGCCATAGAACTATCTGTAATTCCCAATCCTATTTAATCCCATGTACTCATCCAGAAGTCTTTTAAAAGACCCCAGCAAGTGAACCTTCATCACTACTGACAGCAGCCCATTCCATTCACTCACCGCCCTCTGAGTGAAAAACTTACCCCTAACATCTCCTCTGCATTTGCTGCCCAGCACCTTAAACTGTGTCCTCTCGTAGCGACCATTTCAGCTCTGGGAAATAACTTCCGAGAATCCACCCTATCTATTCCTCTCAACATCTTATAAACCTCTATCAGGTCACCTCTCAACCTTCATCTCTCCAGGGAGAAGAATCCTAGCTCTCTCAACCTATCTTCATAAGGCATGCCCCCCAATCCAGGCAGCATCCTTGTAAATCTCCTCTGCACCCTCTCAATAGCTTCCACATCCTTCCTATAGTGAGGCGACCAGAACTGCACACAGTACTCCAAGTAGGGTCTGACAAGGGTCTTGTAAAGTTGCAGCATTATCTCCCAATTCCTAAACTCAATCCCTCGATTAATGAAGGCCAGTACACCATACACCTTCTCGACCACATTCTCCACCTGCGAGGCCGATTTAAGAGTCCTATGGATTCGGACGCCAAGATCCTTCTGCTCCTCAACACTGCCAAGACTCCTACCCTTGATATTATACTGCTTCATCCCATTGTTCCTGCCAAAATGGACCACGATGCATTTATCTGTGTTGAAGTCCATCTGCCACTTCTCTGCCCATTCTTGCATCCTATCTATGTCTTGCTGCAACTTCTGACATCTCTCCAGACTATCCACAACACCACCAATCTTCGTATTGTCGGCGAACTTACTAACCCATTCTTCCACTTCCTCATCCTGGTCATTTATGAAAATAACAAACTGCAAGGGTCTTACAACAGATCCTTAGGGCTGGTGACTGATCTCCATGCAGAAAAATTCCCATCCACAACCATTCTTTGCCTTCTGCAGGCAAGCCAGTTTTGGATCCAGAAGGCCAAAGTCCCTTGGATCCCATGCCCTCTCAGCTTCTCAAGAAGTCTTGCATGGGGGACCTTATCAAACGCCTTGGTGAAATCCACGTAAACCACATCCACTGCTCTTCCTTCGTCAATGTGTTCAGTCACTTTTTCAAAGAACTCCACTAGGCTCGTAAGGCACAATCTGCCCTTGAAAAAGCCATGTTGACTATTTCTGATCAAGCTAAAAGCTTCTCTAAATGCTCATAAATCTTGTCCCTCAGGATCCTCTCCATCAACTTACCAACCACGGAGGTCAGACTCACCGGTTGGTAATTTCCCGGGTTATCCTGTTCCCTTTCTTGAACATAGGAACTACATCTGCAATTCTCCAATCCGCTGGAACCTCTCCTGTCTCCATTGATGACGCAAAGGTCATCACCGGAGGCTCTGCAATCACTTTCCTCACCTCTTACAGTAACCTGGGGTATATCCCATCTGGTCCCTGCAACTTATCTATCTTGATAGAATTTAAAATTCCAACACATCCTCTTTCCTAACATCCACACATTCAATCTTTTCAGTCTGCTGCAAACTTGCAATACAACTTCCCAGTTCACTTTCCACCGTGAATACCAAGGCAAAGTACTCATTAAGCACTTCTGCCATTTCTTTCGGTTCCACACAAACTTTTCCCCCTTCACCTTTTAAAGGTCTAATCCCTTCACTTCTCATCCTTTTACCCATCACATATTTATAGAACGCCTTGGGATTCTCCTTAACCTTACCCACCAAGGCCTTCTCATGACCCCTTCTGGCATTCTTAATTTGCTTTTTAAGCTCCTTTCCACAAGCCTTATACTCCTCTAGATCCTTAACATCTCCTAGTTCTCTGAACCTTTTGTACACCTTCCTTTTCTTCCTGCCTAGATTCATCACAACCTTTGTACACCACGGTTCCTGTGACTTACCAAAACCTCCTTGTCTCACCAGAACGTTGTCGTGCAGAGTGTCAGACAAACATTCCTTGAAAATCCGCCACTTTCCTTCAGTACTTTTCCCCAAGAACACCTCCTTCCAGTTTATTTGTCTAATTTTCTGCCTAATGATTTCATATCTCCCTCTATTCCAGACAAACACTTTCCTATCCTGCCTGATCCTATCTTTTTTCATTGCTAACGTGGAGATAGAATTATGATCACCAACCCCGAGATGATCTCCCACCGAGAGATCCAATGCCTGTCCTAGTTCATTAGCCAGCACCAGGTTAAGTACAGCCTCTCCTCTCATAGGCTTATCCACATGCTGTGTCAGGAAACCCTCCTGAACACACCTGACAAACTCCTCCCCATTCAAACCCCTTGCCCTATGGATATTCTAGTTGATATCTGGGAAATTAAAGTCTTCCATCACGACAACTCTGTTATTACTACATCTCTCTAGGATCTGTTTCCCTATCTGCACCTCAACTTCCCTGTTACTGAGCAAAGTTATCGACCCCTTGCTGTTCCTAACTTCCACCCACAGAGACTCTGTAGACAGTCCCTCCACGGCATCCACTTTCTCTACAGCCGTGACACTGTCTCTGATCAACAGTGCCACTCTGCCAGCTCTTTTGCCTCCCTCCCTGTCCTCCTGAAGCATCAAAATCCCGGCACCTGTAGTACCCAGTCCTGTCCCTGAGACATCCAAGTCTCTGTAATGGCCACCACATCACATTCCCAAGTAGCAATCCATGAGCAATAAAGCTCATCCACTTTATTTGTTACACTCCTGGCGTTAAAATAGACACACCTCAGACCCTCAGTCTGGGCGCTTCCCTTCTCCATCACCTGTCTAACCTCCCTCTCATACTGTCTACAGTCCTTCTTACTTGGGAACTAACTTCCTTGCTCTCAATTACCTCATTTTGATTCCCTCCCCCCAAGTTTCCTAGTTTAAAGTCTTCCCAGTAGCGCTAACCAACCTTCCCGCCAAGACGTTGGTCCCCTGGGTTTCAAGCGCCACCCGTCTTTATTGTACAGGTCACACCTGCCCCTAAAGAGGACCCAATGACCCAGGAACCGGAATCTCTGTAAGATGGCTGTAGAGGGATATGGGCCAATTGCAGGCAATTGGGATTAGCTGAGTGGTAAAAACTGGGTGGCATGGACAAGTTGGGCTGAAGAGCCTGTTTGTATGTTGTAAACCTCTATAATTCTATGACTCTACACCTTCAACCCCAACCAATAGGGTGTGAGCAAAGGCCTGAACAATTCCCATTCACCACCACTCTCTTCCGCCTGGCTGAACTTGTTCTTTCATTCAACATTATCTCTTTTAACTTGTTTCACTTTCTGCAAATAAAATATATGGCTATGGCTAGTCACATGGACCTCAGTTAAGCCTGTCTTTTTTGTGGGTTACGTGGAACACTTCTTGCTCCAGTCTTACTTCAGCCTTTTGCCATAATTCTCGCAAAAGTTGACTAGATTAGTCTGTTTGAAGGGAAAGGAACGACGAGTAAATGGGAAACTTTTAAAAGTGTGGTATCAAGAATCCAGGGGCAGTATGTTTCTGATAGGATGAAGGGAAAGGCTGGAAAGTTTAGGGTTGACTGGCTGATGAGGGACATTGAGGCTCTGATCAGGAAAAAGGAGGCGTACATTGGGTTTCGGTAATCGGGGACAAGCGAATCCTTCGATGACTATGAACAATCTCAGGTGCATTTCAGAGGGAAATCAGGAGAGCAAAGCAGAATAACAGATGGATCTGGCAGATAAGGTTAAAGTAAATCCCAAGATGTGCTATATTAAGAGTAAAAGGGTGGCTAGAGAGAGAGGATAGGTCCCCTTAAAAATCAGTATGGCCGTCTGTGTACGGAGCCACAGGAGATGGGTGAGATTTGTAATGAATATTTCTTCCCTGTGTTCACTGCAGAGAAAATTGTGGGTGTTAAAGAAATCAGCGAAACAAGAGGTGATATACTGGGCCACTGCATATTATTAATGGGAAGGTATCTGCACCTTAAAGCTCATCAAGGTGAATAAATCTTCTGGGCCTGATCAAGTGCATCCTCAGATCTTGTGGGAACTGAGGAAGAAATTGCAGAGGTATTTTTCCTCTTGATGAATTGATGAAGTTACGCAAGACTGGAGTGTGGCAAGCGTTGTTCCGCTATTTCAGAAATGTAACAAAGACATGCCAGGGAGTTATAGGCCAGTGTACCTGATATCAGTGTTGGGTAAATTACTGGAAGGGTTTCTCAGGGACAGGAACTACCATGATAATCAAGGTCTGATTAGAGATAGTCAGCATGGCTTTGCGCATGGGAAGTTATGTCTGACAAATCTTTTAGAGTTTTTTCTAAGAGGTAGAGGATAAGTTTAAGTATTTATTATTGTCACAAGTAGGCTAAGTATTGCAATGAAGTTACTATGAAAATCTCCAAGTTACCACACTCACGTGCCCGTTTGGGTGCACTGAGGGAGAATTTAGCATAGCCAATGTACCTAACCAGCACGTCATTCAGACTGTGGCAAGAAACGAGAGCACCCAGAGGACATGGGGTGAATGTGCAGACTTCCGAACAGGTAGTGACCCAAGCCAGGAATTGAGCTCAGATCCCTGATGCTGTGAGACAGCAGTATTAACCATTGTGCCACTATGCTGTCCATGGATGAGGGTAGGGCAGTAGATGTTATTTATATGGACTTTAGCAAGGCCTTTGACAAAGTCCAGTATGGCAGGCTAATTTGGAAGGTTAGGTCGTATGAAATCCAGGGAGAGCCAGCAAATTGGATTTCAAAATTTGCTCAATGGTAGGAAACAGAGGGTGATGGTCAAAGGTTGTTTCGCAGACTGAAGGCCTGTGACTAGCAGTGTGCCTCAGGGGTTAGAATTGGGATCCTTGTTATTTATATAAACGATCTGGATATGTATGTACAAGGCATGGTTAGTAAGTTTGCAGATGATACTAAATTAGGAGGTATCTTTGATAACGAAGAAGGTTATCAAAACTTAGAGGACGATCTTGATCAGTTAGCGAAGTGGACAAAGGATTGGCAAATGAGTTTCAATACAGATAAGTATGAGGTGTTGTACTTTGGAAAGTCAAATCAGGGTAGGACTTGCACAGTGAATGGTAGGGCTCTGGGGAGTGTTGAGGAGCAGAGGGATCTAAGTGTACAAGTACATAGTTAGTTGAAAGCAGCATCGCAGGTAGACAAGAGTGCTGAAGAAGATATTTAGCACACTGGCCTTCATCAGTCAGGGCATTAAGTGTAGGAGTTGGAACATTATGTTGCAGTTGTATAAGTCATTGGAGTATTGTGTACAGTTTTGGTCACCCTGTTAAAAGAAAGATGTTGATAAACTGGAAAGAGTGCAGAGAAGATTTACAAGAATGTTGCCAGGATGGTGCATATATGGAATGAAATGCCAGAAGAAGTGTTTGAGGCAGGTATAATAGCAACATTTAAGAAGCATTTTGATAAGTACATGGATGAGAAAGAATTAGACGAATATGGACTAAATGTGGGTAATTGGAACTAGCTAGGAGGGCACCATGGTCAACACGGACTGATTGGGCCGAAGGACTCATTTCCATGCTGTACTGCTTAATGACTTTCTCCATTATGTTGATGATTATATTGATATTGCTTGATGCTCTCGTCTGCAAGTGGATAATTTTATCCATTTTGCTTTCAGTTTCCATTTTAACTCAGTATCTTGTTCTGATGCCCACATGTCGCTCCATGGCCTGCTGCAGTGTTCCAGTGAAGCTCAGTGCAAACTGAAAGAACAGCACCTTCTGATCAGGCATTTCTCAACTCAACACTGAGTTCAATAGCTTTAGACTGTTAACCTTTTCCCTCCACCATGACTCTCCCTTTTGTAGTTTATTATTTTTCAGCTCTCTCGCCTATCCCAACATAACCTCACCCTTCCTCACATGGTCACCTTTCCCTTGCAGTTCAGTTGCTCCCATTGACACATTCTGCTACCTCCTCTTTTGCCACTATGAGCATTCTTCATCCCTTCCTGGCATCATTAACGCTCCTCTGTCCATGACATCTTTGTCATTCTCTCCTTTGCCCTGACCTATCCTTGTTATTCTATTCTGCCTCATCCCCTCCATCCAGCTCTTCTACAATATAATTCATTACACTTTGACCTTTCTTCCGTTCTGTAGAAAGGTAATTTAGACTCAAAACGTGAACTCTGTTTCTCTCCACAGACACTGCCAGGCTTGCTGAGTTTATCCAGCATTTTCTGTTGTTATCACAACAATCGTTCCATTGCCTGCAGATTTCAGTGAGAAGGCTATTGTGGAAGATCATTGTGCTCTCACAATTATACCTCTCTCCCCATTCTGGAAACCCAACTTCATCTTCCCCCTACCCCCAGCTAATTGTTCTCTGTAAAACTGCTTTCTAGTTGGAGCATGGGGCAGGTCCTGGGTTTTAGTCGCCTTTGTTAGGAACCAGATTAGAAATGCAAATATGTATCATAAAATTAGATTAAACCCCAACTTTTATTTTGATTTTGGCGAGCATAAGATGTGATTGTATTAACCTACTAGGAAGCTTTTTATAAAATTTTATTTAGCAATATAATTTAACTATAACAAAAAGAATTAGCATAACCTCTACCAGTTGAAAAACTTGAACATGACAAGGTATAATTTTTAACTGCTTGCCTATTACTATTAGTTCCAATTTGAGCAATATTTCTCATCACTGTAAACTTTTCTTCAAAATCAGCTATCAAACAACACGCTAATAGGCAACAGGCTTAAAAGGCTGTCTGGACAGAAATACAGAGAGAGACACCTATTTTTTGATTCTCAGACAGCAGCTTCCAGACAAAAACTGTCTTTGCACAGCAGAACTCTATAAGAGAGTGAGGGAGAAACACCTCTTGCCTTTTTGCAGACTCTGGAGAGATATCTAGTTTCGAGCAGGTTCCAGACTTCAATTTCCAGAAAAGGAGAGAGGAAAGGAGCTACTACTGTTTTCAAATTCCAACTGCAAGGGCCTGTTTTCCCCTCTGTAAACACAGCTCCGCCCAATCAACCCAGTCAACGTTATTCTAAAAACCCTAGGGGAAAACCTTAACATAACAAAATTGCATTAGCTTAGATTAAATCAAACACCCTATTGTCTAGGATCAATTGTGCTTCCACATTCTTATCAGAGGGTTGCTTGGAGCAGACAAATTAGTACCATGATCAGAGCTGAAATTTAAAACATTCCCTTCACATGAAACATTTCACCAAATATATTTTTTAAAAGGCACAGTATCGTCACACCTTGTTTAGACTTTGTGGTTGTCATCTAACACAGCCTGATGATGGTAACTTGTGAAGTTACACACAGATACCATGTGCCCAGGTTCCATGTGTCCAGAAATGAGGTGGGTGATTGCCTTTGACATTACGACAATGTGTGGTATCAGGAAACACTAGCAAAACTGCTGAGTGGAAATTGAGGTGTCAGGGAAGTGCGGGAGAGGACGAGGTGGGCTGGTTGAAACTGGTTCAGTTCCAACTGAACTATACCTGGTCTAAAGGAAGATGGTTGTGGTGATTGGAGGTCACTCACCTCGGTCCAAGGGCATCATGGAAAGAGTTTCCTGGAGAGAGTCCTCGACCCAACCATCTTAAGCTATTCATCAATGACCTTTCCTCCGTCATAAGGTGAGAAGTGGGGATGTTCACTAATGATTACACAATATTCAGCACCACTCGCAACTCGTCTGATGCTGAAGAAGAACATGTTCAAATGCAACAAGATCTGGACAGTATCCAGGCTTGGACTGACAAGTAGCATGTAACATTCGTACCACACAAGAACCAGGCAATGACCATCACCAACAAGTCTAATCTAATCATCTCCACTTGATATTCAATGGCATTACCATCACTGATTCATAGAACACTACAGCACAAACAGGCCCTTTGGCCCATGAGTTGCACCGATCACATCTATACCTACCAAGACACAGACCTATATATAACCCCCTATCCCATTAGTTCCCATATACTCATCCAGAAGTCTTTTAAAAGATCCCAGCGAGTTCACCTCTATCACCTCCGACGGCAGCCCATTCCATTCACTCACCACCTTCTGAGTGAAAAACTTAACCCTAACGTGTACGAAAAAAGTTGATTTGCTGGTTAAGAAGAAAAAGGAGGCTTATGTCAGGATGAGGCTTGAAGGCTCAGTTAGTGCAATGGATAGCTATAGATTAGCCAGGAAGGAGGTAAAAAGTGAATTGAGGAGAGCTGAGAGGGGACACGAGAAGATGTTGGCTGATAGGATTAAGGAGAATCCTAAAGCTTTCTTTCGATATGTTAAGAATAGAAGATTGGTTAGGGCAAGATTAGGGCCAGTCATAGACAGCAGTGGGAAGTTGTGCTTGGAGCCTGAAGAGATTGGTGAGGCACTGAATAAATATTTCTCTTCGGTATTCACGCAGAGTGCTGGAAATGTAGCTATGGAGAGCACTGAGGTACAGGGTTGCAAATTGGGAAGTATTGTAGTCGATAGGGAGGATGTGTTAGAAATTCTCGAGGGTTTGAAGTTGGATAAGTCCCCTGGGCCGGACGGGATTTACCCTAGGATTCTCTGGGAAGCAAGAGAGGAGATTGCAGAGCCTCTGTCTCTGATCTTCAGGTCCTCGTTGGTTACGGGTGTGGTTCCGGAGGACTGGAGGATAGCGAATGTGGTCCCATTGTTTAAGAAGGGGAAGAGAGACCTTCCAGGGAATTATAGGCCCGTGAGTCTTACTTCTGTTGTGGGCAAGGTATTGGAGAGAATTATTAGGGATAGGATTTATAGTTATTTAGAGAGAAATGAATTGATTGGGGATAGTCAGCATGGTTTCGTGGAGGGTAGGTCATGCCTTACTAACCTCATTGAGTTTTTTGAGAAAGTGACCAGAGAGGTGGATGGGGGTAAGGCGGTTGATGTAGTATATATGGACTTTAGTAAGGCGTTGGATAAGGTGGCCCATGGAAGACTTCTGCAGAAAATGCAGATGTATGGGATAGAGGGTGATTTAGCTAATTGGATTAGGAATTGGCTAGCAGATAGAAGACAGAGGGTGGTGTTTGATGGGAGATATTCATCGTGGAGTTCGGTGACAAGTGGTGTACCTCAGGGGTCTGTTTTGGGGCCCCTGCTGTTTTTAATTTTTATAAATGATCTGGATGAGGGTATTGAAGGATGGATTAGTAAATTTGCAGATGACACTAAAGTCGGTGGAGTGGTAGATAGTGAAGAGGGTGTTATAGTTTGCAGAGGGACTTGGACAAGTTGCAGAGCTGGGCCGAGAGGTGGCAAATGGAGTTTAATGTGGAAAAGTGTGAGGTAATGCACTTTGGCAGGAACAATAAATGTGTAGAGTATAGGGCTAATTGTAGGGCTCTTAATAGTGTTGAGGAACAGAAGGATCTTGGTGTATGGGTCAATAGATCCCTGAAAGTAGGCAGTCAAGTGGATAAAGTTGTTAAGAAGGCATATGGAGTCTTAGCTTTTATTGGTAGGGGGATTGAATTAGGAGCCGCAGCATCATGTTGCAACTGTACAAAACTCTAGTGCGGCCGCACTTGGAGTATTGTGTGCAGTTCTGGTCCCCACCTTATAAGAAAGATGTGGAGGCATTGGAGAGGGTACAGAGGAGGTTTACCAGGATGTTGCCTGGTATGGATGGCAGGTCCTATGAAGAGAGGTTGAAGGATTTGAGGTTGTTTTCGTTAGAAAGGAGGCGGCTAAGAGGGGATCTTATTGAAGCATATAAGATGATTATAGGTTTAGATAGGGTGGACAGTGATAGCCTTTTTCCTAGGATGGAGAAAGCTAGCACGAGGGGACACAGCTTTAAATTAAGGGGTATGAGTTATAGGATGGATATCAGAGGTAGTTTCTTTACTCAAAGAGTGATTAGGGAGTGGAATGCCCTGCCTGCAGCTGTTGTAGATGCGCCAAGTGTGGTGGCGTTTAAGAGGTTAGTTGATAAGTATATGGAAGAGAAGGGAATGGTTTAGTTAGGAGGGGCATTGCTTTTTATTTTGGTCGGCACAACATCGAAGGCCGAAGGGCCTGTTCTGTGCTGTAATGTTCTATGTTCTATGCCCTCTGTATTTACTTCCCTGCACCTTAAATCTGTGTCCTCTCGTAGTGACCATTTCAGCTCGGGGAAATAGCCTCTGAGAATCCACCCTATCTATTCCTGTCAACATTTTATAAACGTCTATCAGGTCGCCTCTCAACCTACATCTCTCCAGGGAGAAGAGTCCCAGCTCCCTCAACCTAGCAAACATTCCTCCACTATCAACATCTTGGGGGTTACCAATGATCAGAAACTGAACTGACCTTGCCATATAAATACTGTGGCTACAACAGCAGGTCAGAGGCTGGAATTCTAAGCAAGTAACTCACCTCCTGATTTCCATCTTTGATAGACAAGCTAGAAGTGTGATGGAATACTTTCTACTTGTCTGGATGGGTACCACTCCAACAACACCCAAACTCAATACCATCCAGGACAAAGCACCCATCCATCACCTCCAACATCTATTCCCTCCACCACTGACAAACAGTGGTAACTGCGTGTACTATCTACAAGATGCACTGGAGGAATTGACCAATGTTCCTTAGGCAGCACCTTCCAAACCCACGACTACTATCAGCCAGAAGGACATGGACAGCATGTACCTGGGAACAGCACTACTTGCAAATTCCCCTCCAAGCCACTTACCATCCTGACTAGGAAATATATCACTGATTCTTCAGTTGCTGGGTCACAATCCTGGAACTCATTCCCTAAGAGCACTTGGGTGTACTTACACTACATGGATTGCAGTGGTTCAGGAACACAGACCACCAACACCTTCTCAAGGGTAATTAGCGATGAGGAATAAATACTGACCAGCCAGCGACACCCTTATCCCATGAACAGATTTAAAAAAGGGTAATGCTCGCAACCTCATGACTATCTATAGAGAGAGTTCACTGACCTAAGGGTCTGATTGTGCTGAGGTGACACACTGTTGAGATACATGCTAGAAACCTGTGGTCGTTTTAAAAGATGGGCTGTACACCGCTTTTATTTATTCAACTAAAGAGCTTTAGTGAAAATAAATAAAGAGCTTTAGTGAAAGGGTGTTAACACTACAAGCTATTAAGATAGGCTGCCCGTTTGCCCATGCAAATGGCCGATGACACGATCAGCAATATCACTTGATCAATCTCTTAAAGTGTCCCTGATCCACTGCAAAGCTCGAGTGAGAGAACGCTGGAAATAACATGAATAACAACAAAACCATACTTACATTGTTATTGAGGAAATTGCCCTGGAAGCGGTGGTTCAGGTGGATCAGCTCTCCAGCCTCGACCTGCTTTCCATGAACCCAGGTTCCCACATACTTGGAACCTGTCAGGGCGTAAACATAGGTTCCCTGACCATGTCTGGTGAAGGTAAACAATAAATATACTGAGGGAGAATCAAGGCACCTTGAAACAATAGAGGTTGCAGACAGGTACAAGATTTTCCAGACACAGCCTTGCTGGATAACTGTGTTACTTATCGAATGGACTATTGAGAATTTTACCAATCATCAACTTTTATTTGAACACTGAGACAAAGTAGTTGGCTGACTGAGAGATTATTCAGTCAGTAGCTGTCTCACTCTGATTAGCAAGATCCCAGATCCAATCCCGATTGTCTGTACGCAGCACTAGGGTCCCCAGAGTTGGAAGTGGCAATATCAGAATGAGTTCCTGCCGTCCTCATTATCTAATGACTCCTCTTGGACGAGGGATGACAGCTGGATTGGACTGTATTGTAACGAGGTTTTTATGGTCACCACAACTTTACCATTGCCAGAGGGCAGCTAGTTCCAGGGAAAGATCAGGCCCCAAGGAAGAGGGGTTTTCACATTGGTTTTGGTGTAGAGAAGACAAGAGGAGAATAATGAGCTTACACATGCCATTCCACCTTTAACTCTTCCTGGGGTGGCACAGTGGTCAGCATTGCTGCCTTACAAGCGCCAGGGACCTGGGTTCGATTGTTAGCTTGGGTCACTGTCTGTGTGGAGTCTGCACATTCTTCCTGTGTCTGTGTGGGTTCCCTCTGGGTGCTCCGGTTTCCTCCGAGAGTCTGAAAGATGTGCTGGTTAGGTGTATTGGTCTGAACAAGTGCCAGAGTGTGGCGACCAGGGCATTTCACAATAACTTAATTACAATGTTAATGTCAGTCTTACTTGTGACTAATAAATAGTCCTCAGGAACAGATGGTGATATAGTGACAATGTTGCTGGACAAGTAATCCTGAGGCCCAGGCAAATACTCTGGGGACAGGAGTTCAAATCCCTTCATGACAACTGGTGGAATTTAAATTCACTTAATAAAAATCTCAGTAATGGTGACCATGAAACCATTGTTAATTGTTGAAAAAAGCCCACCTTGTTCACTAACATCCTTTAGGTAAGGAAATCTGCAATCCTTATCTAAGTCACCCATACGATTCCAGACTCTCAGCAGTGTAGTTGATTCTTAACTGCCCTCTGAAATGATTGAGTGAGACACTCAGTTCAAAGGTAATTAGGGATGGGCAACATTCCATGAAAGAATAAAAGGAAAGAAATGTTTTATTTGATAATGTTACTGAAATGGACTAAATTTCTCATTGTTATGGATCTGAGTCACTGGTAAGTGGCTTCATTCAGACCTTGCATTAATGAGACTCCTGATCTTACTCTGCCTGTCTCAGCAACATCAACTCAGTAACTGGTGAAATTAAAATGTTTCAACCCAAATATTGCCACGTTTGTAAGCAGTGCCTATCACTGGATTTCCAGATGCCTTGTGCTCTACCTTTGGTGAGCGAGCCATTCTCCAGTGTAAGTGTCGCCGTTTGGATAATAGTATGTCCCTTCTCCATGTCGCTGATCGTGTGCCCAGTTTCCTGCATTAGAGATAGAACAGTGTGAGTAACCAACCAGGAGAGGATTAAACAGACTCAATCATTTGGATGTTAAGAGGGACGAGAATAGGAGGGTCATAGACGAGGATTGTAAAGCACAGCAGCGTACGGGTGGAGTAGGGCATGGTTTGAAATGCGTATACTTTAATGCAAGAAGTATTCACAATAAGGTGGAGGAACTTGCAGCTTGGATCAGTACCTGGAACTTCGATGTTGTGGCCATTTCAGAGACATGGATAGAGCAGGGACAGGAATGGTTGTTGCAGGTTCTGGGGTTCAAATACTTCAGTAGAGTAGAGTAGAGAAGGAGGTAGAAGGCGGGGAGGAGTAGCATTATTAGTCAAAGACTGTATCACAGTGACAGAAAGGAAGTTTGATGAGGACTTGTCTGTTGAGGTAGTATGGACTGAGATTAGAAACAGGAGAGGAGAGGTCACCCTGTTGGGAGTCTTTTATAGACCTCCTAAAAGTTCTAGAGAGGTAGAGGAAAGGATTGCAAAGTCGATCCTGGACAGGAGTGAAAGTAATAGGGTAACTGTTATGGGGGACTTTAACTTTACTAATATTGATTGGAATAGCTATAGCTCTAGCTCGTTAGAGGGGTCAGTTTTCGTACAAAGTGTGCAGGAAGGTTTTTTGACTCAGTATGTAGATAGGCCAACTAGAGGTGAGGCTACATTGGATTGGGTGCTGGGCAATGAGCCAGACCAGGTGTTAGGCTTGGAAGTTGGTGAACATTTTGGTGATAGTGACCACAATTCGGTTACATTCACCTTAGGGATGGATAGGGATAGGCATGAAGCTGGGGGCAGTAGTTATAGCTGGGGAATGGTAATTATGAGGCCATAAGGAGGGAATTAGGGTGCATAGGTTGGACTAGGAAACTACAGGGACTGGGAACACCTGAAATGTGGAGCTTATTCAAGGAGCAGCTACTGCGAGTCCTTGATAAGTATGTCCCTGTCAGGCAAGGAGGAAATGGTCGAGTAAGGGAACCATGGTGTACGAAAAAAGTTAATTCGCTGGTTAAAAGGAAAAAGGAGGCTTATTCAGGATGAGGCTTGAAGGCACAGTTAGTGCACTGGAAAGCTATAGATTAGCCAGGAGGGAGCTAAAGAGTGAGTTGAGAAGAGCTAAAAGAGGACACGAGAAGACTTTGGCTGATAGGATCAATTAGAATCCTAAAGCTTTCTTTACATATGTTAAAAATAGAAGATTGGTTAGGGCAAGATTAGGGCCAGTCAGAGACAGCAGTGGGAAGTTGTGCGTGGAGCCTGAAGAGATTGGAGAGGCACTGAACAAATATTCCTCTTCGGTATTCACGCAGGGAGATGTAAATGTAGTTGTGGAGAACACTGGGATACAGGGTTGCAAACTGGAAAGTATTGAAGTAGATAGGGAGGATGTGCTATATATTCTTGAGGGTTTGAAGTTAGATAAGTCCCCTGGGCCGGACGGGATTTACCCTAGGATTCTCTGGGAGGCGAGAGAGGTGATTGCAGAGCCTCTGGCTCTGATCTTCAAGTCGTCGTTGGTTACAGGTATAGTGCCGGAAGACTGGAGGATAGCGAATGTGGTCCCATTGTTCAAGAAGGGGAAGAGAGACTTTCATGGGAATTATAGACCGGTGAGTCTTACTTCTGTTGTGGGCAAAGTATTGGAAAGAATTATTAGGGATAGGATTTATAGTTATTTAGAGAGAAACGAATTGATTGGGGATAATCAGCATGGTTTTGTGAAGGGTAGGTCGTGCCTTACTAACCTCATTGAGTTTTTTGAAAAAGTGACCAAAGAGGTGGAGGGGGGTAAGGCGGTTGATGTGGTATATATGGACTTTAGTAAGGCGTTTGATAAGGTGGCCCATGGAAGACTTCTGCAGAAATGCAGATGTATGGGATAGAGGGTGATTTAGCTAATTGGATTAGGAATTGGCTAGCAGATAGAAGACAGAGGGTGGTGGTTGATGGGAGATATTCATCATGGAGTTCGGTTACTAGTGGTGTACCTCAGGGATCTGTTTTGGGGCCCCTGCTGTTTGTAATTTTTATAAATGATCTGGATGAAGGTATTGAAGGATGGTTTAGTAAATTTGCGGATAACACCAAAGTCGGAGGAGTGGTAGATAGTGAATAGGGGTGTTATAGTTTGCAGAGAGACTTGGACAAGTTGCAGAGCTGGGCCGAGAGGTGGCAAATGGAATTTAATGCAGAAAAGTGTGAGGTAATTCACTTTGGCAGGAATAACAAATGTGTAGAGTATAGGGCTAATGGTAGGACTCTTAATAGTGTTGATGAACAGGGGGATCTTGGTGTATATGTGCATAGATCCCTGAAAGTTGGCAATCAAGTCGATAAGGTTGTTAAGAAGGCATATGGAGTCTTAGCTTTTATTGGTAGGGGGATTGAATTTCGGAGCCGCACGTCATGTTGCAACTGTACAAAACTCTAGTGCGGCCGCACTTGGAGTATTGTGTGCAGTTCTGGTCCCCACATTATAAGAAAGATGTGGAGGCATTGGAGAGTGTACAGAGGAGGTTTACCAGGATGTTGCCTGGTATGGAGGGCAGGTCTATGAAGAGAGGTTGAAGGATTTGAGGTTGTTTTCGTTAGAAAGGAGGCGGCTAAGAGGGGATCTTATTGAAGCATATAAGATGATTTGAGGTTTAGATAGGGTGGACAGTGATAGCCTTTTTCCTAGGATGGAGAAAGCTAGCACGAGGGGACATAGCTTTAAATTAAGGGGTGGTAGTTCTAGGACGGATATCAGAGGTAGGTTCTTTACCCAGAGGGTGGTAAGGGTATTGAATGCCCTGCCTGCTGCAGTTGTAGATGCGCCAAGTTTGGTGGCGTTTAAGAGGTTAGTAGATAAGTTTATGGATGAAAAGGGAATGGTTTAGGTTAGAGGGTCATTGCTTTTTCTTAGTTGGTCGGCGCAACATCGAAGGCCGAAGGACCTGTTCTGTGCTGTAATGTTCTATGTTCTATTTAGCTCCAGGGCATCTCTGCAGGACTTCCTCAGGGGAATGTCTGAGGCCCAGTCATCTTCAGCTGCTTCATCAATGATCTTCCTTCCATCATAAGGTCAGAAGTGGGGATGGTCACTGATGATTGTACAATATTGTATTTTACATGGCTTCTCAAATACTCTAGACAGTTACCATCCCTGAATCCCCCATTAACAATATCCTGGATTATCATTGACCAAAAACTAACTGAACTAGCTGTATAAATACTTTGGCTACCAGAAAAGGTCAGAGACTAGGAATCTTGTGACAAGCAACATACTTCCTGACTACCAAAGCATATCTGCCGTCTGCAAGGCACAAGCCAGGAGTATGATGGAACACTCCCCACTTGCCTGGATGGGTGCAACTTCAACAAGAAGCTAGACACCATCAAGAACAAAGCAACCTGCTTGCTTAGCAGCCCATCCACAAATATTCAATTCCTCCACCACTGACACATAGTGGCAGCCATATATAACCATTCACAAGATGCACTTCAGAAACTCACCAAGGTTCCTTAGGCAATACTTTTCAAAACCCACGACCACGTCCATCTAGAAGATCAAAGGCAGCAGATACTTAAGAATGCCACTACCTGCAAGTTCCCCTTCAAATCACTCATCATTCTTATTTGGAAGTTAATCATCATTCCTTCATAGTCACTGGGTCAAAACCCTGGAACTTCTTTCCTAACAGCACAGTGGGTTACTTGCACCATGTGGACTGCAGCAATTCAAGAAGGCATCTCACCACTCCTTTCTGAAGGGCAATTGGCTAGCCAGTGACACCCACATCACATGAGTAACCAAACAAGAGGACATTAAACAAACTGTATCAGTGTGACTGATCCCCCAACAGTGTGATCCTGTCAGTGTGTGACTGACTCTCGATAGTCTAACTCTGTCAGTGTGCGACTGACTCTCGATAGTCTAACTCTGTCAGTGTGTGACTGACTCTTGATAGTGTGACCCTGTCAGCATGTGACTGACCTTCTTTACAGCTTGATACAGATAATCTCTGAAATGTTTTCACCGTGGAATAAATTCCTAACTCAAGCAGCAAGGTTGATGCTGTTTCTTACCATTACAGCTTTTAGACACAACTAACGTATTTTTCTGACAGGCTAGGATCTGCATCAGTTTTATTGCTCAAATATGGCTCTCCTGCCAAGTGTATTGTGGTTCTTATTGTGTACAACTTGGAGCAGTAAAATACAGCACAGATTGTGTCTTCTGCTAAGATGGTTTAAGTTGTCCCCCTCCAATCTCTATGGTGTAATAAGGCAAAGGTAGGAATGAAATACCTTCATACTTCGATCCGTCCGGGTAATAGAAGGTTCCGGTGCCATGTTTCTTGTTCTGCAGATACTCTCCCACGTAACGTGCTCCATTTTTAAACCTGTATGTTCCCTGTAATATGACAAAGTGATCGAAAGGTGATTAGCACAAATATACTTAATGATTGGAGAACACAATCTGCATGACTGTGAGTGGTTTGTCTTTATAGTAAGCAAGAAACAATACTTTTCACTATATGCTAATACATGTGACAATAATAAATCAAATAAATATTACAGACTGACCACTGGATGGAAAGGTAAAGTAGCCACAGTCCCACATGATTATTGGCTGCTATCCTTTTTGTCAGAGCTGATGAAGGATCATCCAGACTCGAAATGTTGGCTGTATTTTCCCTCCATGGACGCTGTTGGACCACCTAAGATTTTCCAGCATTTTCTGTTTTTGTTTCAGATTTCAGCATCTGCTTTTATGAAAACATTTGCTTTTATCTTCAGTACAATTGCTGGAATGTTATCAGGGCCTATTGCCTTTGCAGTATTCAGTGCCTTTAACCATTTCTTGATATCACTTGGAATGAATCGAATTCAGTAGTAACCACTAGGATATTGACAGTGGGGAAATTCAACAGTGATAATGCCATTGGACGTCACTGAGCAGGTTATTGCTGATGTAGAGATGCCGACGTTGGACTGGGGTAAACTCAGTAAAGTTTGACAACACCGATTTTAAATCCAACCAATTTATTTGATAGTAAATCCACGAGCTTTCGACCTTTGTGGTCTTCGTCAGGCAAATGAGGTGTTCTGGTCTCCAAAAGCACACATATCAGCACAGACAGTTTACAGATTGCAGATTAGAATGCGAATCCTTACACCTAACCTGCTATTCAAGTCTTAAAGTGGCTAACAGCAGAGGTTAGAGAAATGTGTATCATCTCCAGACAGCACAGTAAGTGAGGTTTTTTGCTAACTCAGGCAAGTCATGGGGGTTACAGGTAGTGTGACATGAAGCCAAGATCCCTGTTGAGACCGTCCTCATGTGTGTGGAACTTGGTTATCAGTCTCTGCTCAGTGACTCTGCGCTGTCGTGTGTTAGGAAGGTCCCCTTGAAGAACATTTACCCGAAGGTCGGAGGCCGAATGCCCGTGACTGCTGAAGTGTTCGCCCACAGGAAGGGAACTGTTTTGCCTAGTGATTGTTGAGCGATGTTCATTCATCCGCTGTCGTAGTGTCTGCATGGTCTCCCCAGTGTACCATGTTTCGGGACATCCTTTCTTGCAACGTATTAGGTAGACAATGTTGGCCGAGTTGCAAGAGTACGTACTGTGTACCTGGTGAATGGTATTCCCACGTTTGACGATGTCGTCCATGTCAATGATCTGGC
Organism: Sphyrna mokarran; assembly: GCA_024679065.1. Classification (NCBI taxonomy): domain Eukaryota; kingdom Metazoa; phylum Chordata; class Chondrichthyes; order Carcharhiniformes; family Carcharhinidae; genus Sphyrna; species Sphyrna mokarran. Next base: position 1,657,061 of record JAGIQG010000013.1, on the reverse strand, counting down.
ATGTCTTGCAGAGGTTGCTGTGGCAGGGTTGTGTGGTATTGTGGTCACTGTTCTCCTGAAGGTTGGGTAGTTTGCTGCAAACAATGATCTGTTTGAGGTTGTGCGGTTGTCTGAAAGCAAGAAGTGGGGGGGTGGGGATGGCCCTAGCGAGATGTTCATCGTCATCAATGATATGTTGAAGACTCCGGAGAAGATGTCGTAGCTTCTCCGCTCCGGGGAAGTACTGGACAACAAAGGGTACTCTGTCCACCGTGTCCCGTGTTCGTCTTCTGAGGAGGTCAGTGCGGTTTATCGCTGTGGCACGTCGGAACTGTTGATCGATCAGTCGAGCACCATATCCTGTTCTCACGAGGGCATCTTTCAGCGTCTGAAGGTGTCTGTCACGATCCTCCTCATCTGAGCAAATTCTGTGTATACGGAGGGCTTGTCCATAGGGAATGGCTTCTTTAACATGTCTAGGGTGGAAGCTGGAGAAGTGGAGCATTGTGAGGTTGTCTGTCGGTTTGCGGTACAGTGAGGTGCTGAGGTGACCGTCCTTGATGGAGATGCGTGTGTCCAAGAATGCAACTGATTCTGGAGAATAGTCCATGGTGAGTCTGATGGTGGGATGGAACTTGTTGATATCATCATACAGTTGTTTCAATGATTGTTCACCATGAGTCCAAAGAAAAAAAATGTCATCAATATATCTAGTATATAACCTTGGTTGAAGATCCCGTGTGATGAAGAAGTCTTGTTCGAACCTGTGCATGAAGATGTTGGCATACTGAGGTGCGAATTTGGTCCCCATGGCTGTTCCGTGTGTCTGGATGAAAAGCTGATTGTTGAAGGTGAAGACATTGTGGTCCAAGATGAAGCGGATGAGTTGTAAAATTGCATCCGGAAACTGGCAGTTGTTGGCATTGAGTACTGAGGCAGTTGCAGCAATACCATCGTCGTGGGGGATGTTGGTGTAGAGCGCCGAGACATCCATTGTGACAAGGAGTGTCCCTGGTTCAACTGCTCCATGTGTGCTGAGTTTCTGTAGGAAGTCCATAGTGTCAAGACAAAAGCTGGGGGTTCTTTGTACGATGGGTTTCCGGATGCCCTCGATATAGCCGGAGATGTTCTCACTCAGGGTCCCATTGCCCGATACGATGGGAGGCCGGGTATGTTTGCCTTGTGTATCTTTGGGAGGCAGTAGAGATCTCCAGTGCGGGGAGTACGTGGAATGAGAGCCCGGAGGGTGTTCTGAAGGTCCGGGTTATTATATTTTGAAGGTTATTGCTGAGGAGGTGCTGCTTGACAGTGCTGTCGATGATCCCTTCCATCACTTTACTGATGATCAGAATAAACTGATAGGCGGTAATTGGCCAGGTTGGATTTCTCTTGTTTCTTGTGTACAGGATGTGGAGGTGCCGGCATTGGACTGGGGTATACACAGTAAGAAGTCTCATAACACCAGGATAAAGTCCAACAGGTTTATTTAGTAGCAAAAGCCACTAGCCTTTGAAGTGCTGCTCCTTCATCAAGTGAGTCATCTCTTGGTCTCCTGACTTTATGGAATTGGTCGAATGGGGGATAAAAAGTTAGAATAACTTCCGCACAGAACGAGTCCATGGAATCGCTCCATGGAGGAAGTTGGCTTCTCCTTGCCTGCTTGTTCCCTATAGTCCTGCATTGAATATTTGCTTCACTCAATTTCCTTTCAAAATTATTAATTATCTGGTCTGCTATCATTCCAATGAGCAGCATGTTCCAAATCATTACCAATGCAGAAGTAAGAATATTTTGTGAGCTGAGGCCCATTACTTGGATAATGATGAAGATTTGGAGTTTCCAGTAGAGTTCTTGAATGAAATTTACAAGAAGGATGATGTATTAAATGCGTACATGAAGCATATTCTGACTTCAGTAGATTTTGGAACATAGATTGCTACCCAAAGGAAGAAAATATAACGAAGATTGAGGAAATTCAATTTAGAGGTCTTCAGATAACACATTGAATGTTGCTGAGTTGCGCCAAGGTGAAACGTATTAGCAAAGAGTACTGGAAAAAGACAGACAGTGCGGGGAAAGGGCGGACGGTGCGGGGAAAGAGCGGACGGTGCGGGGAAAGGGCGGACGGTGCGGGGAAAGGGCGGACGGTGCGGGGAAAGGGCGGACGGTGCGGGGAAAGGGCGGATGGTGCGGGGAAAGGGCGGATGGTGCGGGGAAAGGGCGGACAGTGCGGGGAAAGGGCGGATGGTGCGGGGAAAGGGCGGACGGTGCGGGGAAAGGGCGGACGGTGCGGGGAAAGGGCGGACGGTGCGGGGAAATTCAGCACGTCTGGCTTCATCTGCAGAGATAGAAACAGAGTTAACTTTTCAAGTCCACATTACTCTTTTTTGATATTTAGGAATTGGAAATGGTCCAGCTACTGGACAAAAGGATCAACATAAGAGTTGCAATCTGTTAGGAGTCACAGAATCATAGAGGTTTACAGCATGAAAACAGGCCCTGTGGCCCAACTTGTCCATACTTTAATGCGAGGAGCATACGCAATAAGGTGGATGAACTTGCAGCCTGGATTGGTGCTTGGGACTTCGATGTTGTGGCCATTTCAGAGACATGGATAGAGCAGTGGCAGGAATGGTTGTTGCAGGTTCCGGGGTTCAGATGTTTCAGTCAGAGCAGAGGTGGTGGTAGAAGAGGGGGAGGAGTGGCATTGTTAGTTAAGGACAGCATTACGGTGGCAGAAAAGACGTTTGATGTGGACTTGTCTGCTGAGGTAGTGTGGGCTGAGATTAGAAACAAGAAAGGAGAGGTCACACTGTTGGGAGTTTTTTATAGGCCTCCAAAAAGTTACAGAGAAGTAGAGGAAGGGATTGCAAAGTTGATCCTGGATAGGTGTGAAAGTAACAGGGTAGTTGTAATGGGGGACTTTAACTTTTCTAATATCGATTGGAAAAGCTATAGTTCAAGTACGTTAGAGGGGTCAGTTTTTGTTCAATGTGTGCAGGAGGGTTTCATGACTCAGTATGTAGATAGGCCAACAAGAGGTGAGGCTATATGGGATCTTATTGAAGCATATAAGATGATTAGAGGTTTAGATAGGGTGGACAGTGATAGCCTTTTTCCTAGGATGGAGAAAGCTAGCACGAGGGGACACAGCTTTAAATTAAGGGGTATGAGTTATAGGACGGATATCAGAGGTAGGTTCTTTACTCAAAGAGTGATTAGGGAGTGGAATGCCCTGCCTGCAGCTGTTGTAGATGCGCCAAGTTTGGTGGCGTTTAAGAGGTTAATTGATAAGTATATGGAAGAGAAGGGGATGGTTTAGTTTGGAGGGGCATTGCTTTTTATTTTGGTCGGCACAACATCGAAGGCCGAAGGGCCTGTTCTGTGCTGTATTGTTCTATGTTCTATGTTCTATATTGGATTTGGTACTGTGTAATGAACCAGACCAGGTGTTAGACTTGGAGTGGGTGAGCACTTTGGTGATAGTGACCACAATTCGGTTACATTTACCTTAGTGATGGAAAGGGATGGGCACGTACCGAATAACAGTAGTTATAGCTGGGGGAAAGGTAATTATGAGGCTATTAGGAGAGATTTAGGATGCATAGGGTGGAGCAGGAAATTGCAGGGGCTGGGGACATCTGAAATGTGGTGCATATTTAAGGAACAGCTTCTGCATGTCCTTAATGAATATGTACCTGCCAGGCAGGGAGGAAGTGGTCGAGTGAGGGAACCATGGTGTACTAGGGAAGTTGAATCTCTGGTGAAGAGGAAGAAGGAGGCTTATATAATGATGAGACGTGAAGGCTCAGTTAGGGCACTGGAGAGCTATAAATTAGCCAGGAAGGAGCTAAAGAGGGAGTTGAGAAGAGCTAGAAGAGGACACGAGAAGACTTTGGCGGATAGGATTAAGGAGAATCCTAAAGCTTTTTACAGGTATATAAATAATAAAAGATTGGTTAGGGCAAGATTAGGGCCAGTCAGAGATAGCAGTGGGAAGTTGTGCGTGGAGCCTGAGGAGATAGGAGAGACACTGAATGAGTATTTTTCGTCAGTATTCATGCAGGAGAAAGACAGTGTTGTCGGGGAGAATACTGCGATACCAGGTTGTAGACTGGGTAGGATTGAGATTCATAAGGAGGAGGTGTTAGCGAATCTTGAGGGTATGGAAATTGATAAGTCCCCTGGGCCAGATGGGATTTACCCTAGGATTCTCTGGGAGGCTAGAGAGGAGATTGCAGAGCCTTTGGCTTTGATCTTCATGTCGTCGTTAGCTACAGGTATAGTGCCGGAAGACTGGAGGATGGCAAATGTTGTCCCTTTGTTCAAAAAGGGGAGTAGGGACCATCCTGGAAATTATAGACCAGTGAGCCTGACTTCTGTTGTGGGCAAGGTCTTGGAAAGAATTATAAGGGATAGGATTTATAAGCATCTAGAGAGAAATAAATTGATTAGGGATAGTCAGCACGGTTTTGTGAAGGGTAGGTCGTGCCTCACAAACCTTATTGAGTTTTTTGAGGAGGTGACCAAAGAGGTAGATAAGGGTAAGGCAGTTGATGTAGTGTATATGGATTTTAGCAAAGCGTTTGATAAGGTTCCCCATGGTAGGCTACTGCAGAAAGTGCAGATGCATGGGATTGAAGGTGATTTAGCAGTTTGGATTAGGAATTGGCTAGCTGATAGAAGACAGAGGGTGGTGGTTGATGGGAAATATTCAACCTGGAGTGCAGTTACAAGTGGTGTACCTCAAGGATCTGTTTTAGGGCCACTGCTGTTTGTCATTTTTATAAATGACCTAGATGAGGGTGTAGAGGGTTGGATTAGTAAATTTGCTGACGATACCAAAGTGGGGGGAGTTGTAGACAGCGAGGATGGATGTTACAGTTTGCAGAGGGACATAGATAGGTTGCAGAGCTGGGCCGTGAGGTGGCAAATGGAATTCAATACGGATAAGTGTGAGGTGATTCACTTTGGTAGGAATAACAGGCATATGAAATATAGGGCTAATGGAAGGACCCTTAATAGTGTTGTCGAGCAGAGGGATCTTGGGGTACAAGTACATAGCTCTTTGAAAGTTGGCACCCAGGTTGATAAAGTTGTTAAGAAGGCGTACGGTGTGTTAGCTTTTATTGGTAGAGGGATTGAATTTAGGAGCCGTGAGGTTATGTTAGAACTGTACAAAACTCTGGTGCGGCCGCACTTGGAGTATTGCGTACAGTTCTGGTCGCCGCATTATAAGAAAGATGTGGAAGCATTGGAAAGGGTGCAGAGGAGGTTTACCAGGATGTTGCCTGGTATGGTGGGAAGGCCTTATGAGGAAAGGCTGAGGGACCTGAGGTTATTTTCATTAGAGAGAAGAAGGTTACGCGGTGACCTAATTGAGGCGTATAAGATGATCAAAGGACTGGATAGGGTGGATAGTGAGAGCCTTTTTCCTCGGATGGTGATGACCAACACGAGGGGACATAACTTTAAATTAAGAGGTGGTAGTTATAGGACGGATGTCAGAGGCAGGTTCTTCACACAGAGGGTGGTGAGAGCGTGGAATGCCCTGCCTGCAGCAGTTGTGGACTCGCCTACTTTGGGGGCATTGGTACGTGCCCATCCCTTTCCATCACTAAGGTAAACGTAACCGAATTGTGGTCACTATCACAAAGTGCTCACCCACCTCCAAGTCTAACACCTGGTCTGGTTCATTACCCAGTACCAAATCCAATATAGCCTCGCCTCTTGTTGGCCTATCTACATACTGAGTCATGAAACCTTCCTGCACACATTGAACAAAAACTGCCGCAGGCAGGGCATTCCACTCCCGAACCACCCTCTGGGTAAAGAACCTACCTCTGATATCCGTCCTATAACTATCACCCCTTAATTTAAAGCTGTGTCCCCTCGTGCTAGCTTTTTCCATCCTAGGAAAAAGGCTATCACTGTCCACCCTATCTAAACCTCTAATCATCTTATATGTTTCGATAAGGTCTCCTCTTAGCCTCCTCCTTTCTAACGAAAACAACCTCAAATCCCTCAGCCTCTCCTCATAAGACCTGCCCTCCATACCAGGCAACATCCTGGTAAACCTCCTCTGTACCCTCTCCAATGCCTCCACATCTTTCTTATAATGTGGGGACCAGAACTGCACACAATACTCCAAGTGCGGCCGCACTAGAGTTTTGTACAGTTGCAACATGACGTTGCGGCTCCGAAATTCAATCCCCCTACCAATAAAAGCTAAGACTCCATATGCCTTCTTAACAACCTTATCGACTTGACTGCCTACTTTCAGGGATCTATGCACAAATACACCAAGATCCCTCTGTTCATCAACACTATTAAGAATCCTACCATTAGCCGTATACTCTACACATTTATTATTCCTGCCAAAGTGCATTACCTCACACTTTTCCACATTAAACTCCATTTGCCACCTCTCGGCCCAGCTCTGCAACTTGTCCAAGTCTCTCTGCAAACTAGAACACCCCTCTTCACTATCTACCACTCCACAGACTTTGGTGTTATCCGTAAATTTACTAATCCATCCTTCAATACCCTCATCCAGATCATTTATAAAAATTACAAACAGCAGGGGCCCCAAAACAGATCCCTGAGGTACACCACTTGTAACCGAACTCCACGATGAATAATTTCCATCAACCACCACCCTCTGTCTTCTATCTACTAGCCAATTCCTAATCCAATTAGCTAAATCACCCTCTATCCCATACATCTGCACTTAGTGCAGAAGCCTTCCATGGGCCACCTTATGAAACGCCTTACTAAAGTCCATTATTGGTACTATAAAGGAAAATATTCAGGCATCTTCTTGATGCTTGTTGATGATTTATTATGGGATAGTGCTGCAGAATTTGAGAAATGGTATTAATAAAATGAGAGTAGAATTTAAAATTGTGAATAAGGCTTGTGGGGCTTTTAAATATACTGTTCAGATATAAAAGCACCAATCTTATTTAGAGAGCACTATTCCCATCCTGGTTAATCATACTAAATCATGAAATGATGTTACATCTGAAGAAAAGATTGAACAATTGTAAAGCTGGAGTTAGCAGCTGGCTGGGTTTCATACTCAGACCAGACCAGATCCCAGTTTTAATGTGTTATATTTACATAAAGTAGCCTGAAGTACTGATGAAAAATAAATCCGGAGAAATGAACACTTAAGTTCTTATCCTTAGATAGAATCATAGAGGTTTCTATGGGAACATCTGGGAACATCTGAAATGTGGTGCTTATTCAAGGAGCAGCTGCTGAGAGTCCTTGATAAGTATGTCCCTGTCAGGCAGGGAGGAAATGGACGAGTAAGAGAGCCTTGGTGTACGAAAAGAGTTGATTTGCTGGTTAAGAAGAAAAAGGAGGCTTATGTCAGGATGAGGCTTGAAGGCTCAGGTAGTGCAATGGATAGCTATAGATTAGCTAGGAAGGAGGTAAAAGTGAATTGAGGAGAGCTAAGAGGGGACACGAGAAGATGTTGGCTGATAGGATTAAGGAGAATCCTAAAGCTTTCTTTCGATATGTTAAGAATAGAAGATTGGTTAGGGCAAGATTAGGGCCAGTCATAGATAGCAGTGGGAAGTTGTGCGTGGAGCCTGAAGAGATTGGCGAGGCACTGAATAAATATTTCTCTTCGGTATTCACGCAGAGTGCTGGAAATGTAGCTGTGGAGAGCACTGAGGTACAGGGTTGCAAATTGGGGAGTATTGTAGTAGATAGGGAGGATGTGTTAGAAATTCTCGAGGGTTTGAAGTTGGATAAGTCCCCTGGGCCGGACGGGATTTACCCTAGGATTCTCTGGGAGGCAAGAGAGGAGATTGCAGAGCCTCTGGCTCTGATCTTCAGGTCCTCGTTGGTTACGGGTGTGGTTCCGGAGGACTGGAGGATAGCGAATGTGGTCCCATTGTTTAAGAAGGGGAAGAGAGACCTTCCAGGGAATTATAGGCCAGTGAGTCTTACTTCTGTTGTGGGCAAGGTATTGGAGAGAATTATTAGGGATAGGATTTATAGTTATTTAGAGAGAAATGAATTGATTGGGGATAGTCAGCATGGTTTCGTGAAGGGTAGGTCATGCCTTACTAACCTCATTGAGTTTTTTGAGAAAGTGACCAGAGAGGTGGATGGGGGTAAGGCGGTTGATGTAGTATATATGGACTTTAGTAAGGCTTTTGATAAGGTGGCCCATGGAAGACTTCTACAGAAAATGCAGATGTGTGGAATAGAGGGTGATTTAGCTAATTGGATTAGAAATTGGCTGGCAGATAGAAGACAGAGGGTGGTGGTTGATGGGAGATATTCATCGTGGAGTTCGGTGACGAGTGGTGTGCCTCAGGGGTCTGTTTTGGGGCCCCTGCTGTTTGTAATTTTTATAAATGATCTGGATGAGGGTATTGAGGGATGGATCAGTAAATTTGCAGATGATACTAAAGTTGGTGTGTGGTAGATAGTGAAGAGGGGTGTTTTAGTTTACAGAGTGACTTGGACAAGTTGCAGAGCTGGGCCGAGAGGTGGCAAATGGAGTTTAATGTGGAAAAGTGTGAGGTAATGCACTTTGGCAGGAACAATAAATGTGTAGAGTATAGGGCTAATGGTAGGGCTCTTAATAGTGTTGAGGAACAGAAGGATCTTGGTGTATGTGTCAATAGATCCCTGAAAGTAGGCAGTCAAGTGGATAAAGTTGTTAAGAAGGCTTATGGAGTCTTAGCTTTTATTGGTAGGGGGATTGAATTTAGGAGCCGCAGCATCATGTTGCAGCTGTACAAAACTCTAGTGCGGCCGCACTTGGAGTATTGTGTGCAGTTCTGGTCGCCACATTATAAGAAAGATGTGGAGGCATTGGAGAGGGTACAGAGGAGGTTTACTAGGATGTTGCCTGGTATGGAGGGCAGGTCCTATGAAGAGAGGTTGAAGGATTTGAGGTTGTTTTCGTTAGAAAGGAGGCGGCTAAGGGGGGATCTTATTGAAGCATATAAGATGATTAGAGGTTTGGATAGGGTGGACAGTGATAGCCTTTTTCCTAGGATGGAAAAAGCTAGCACGAGGGGACACAACTTTAAATTAAGGGGTATGAGTTATAGGACGGATATCAGAGGTAGGTTCTTTACTCAAAGAGTGATTAGGGAGTGGAATGCCCTGCCTGCAGCTGTTGTAGATGCGCCAAGTTTGGTGGCGTTTAAGAGGTTAGTTGATAAGTATATGGAAGAGAAGGGAATGGTTTAGTTAGGAGGGGCATTGCTTTTTATTTTGGTCGGCACAACATCGAAGGCCGAAGGGCCTGTTCTGTGCTGTATTGTTCTATGTTCTATGTTCTATGTTTACAGCATCGAAACAGGCCCTTTAGCCCAACTTGTCCGTACTGTCCCTTTTTCAAACCCCTAAGCTAATCCCAATTGCCCATGTTTGATCCATATCCCTTTATATCCATCTTACCCATATAACTAGCTAAATGCTTTTAAAAGACAAAATTGTACTTGCCTCTACTACTATCTCTGGCAGCTTGTTCCATACACTCAGTACCCTCTGTGTGAAAAAATTGCCCATTCGATGCTTCTGTATCTCTCTCTCTTCTCACCTTAAACCTAATGCCCTCTAGTTTTAGACTCCCCTATCTTTGGGAAAAGATATTGACTATCTAGCTCATCTATGCCCCTCATTATTTTATAAACCTCTATAAAATCATCCTAAGCCTCCTATGTTCCAGAGAAAAAAGTCCCAGTCTATTCAGCCTCTCCTTATAACTCAATTCATCAAGTCCTGGTAGCATCCTAGTAAATATTTTTTGCACTCTTTCTAGTTTAATAATATCCTTTCTGTAATAGTGTGACCAGAATTGTACACAATATTCCAACTCTGTCCTTACCAATGTCTTGTACACTTCAACAAGACATCCTGACTTCTGTATTCAGTGTTCTGACCAATGAAACCAAGCATGCCAAATTCCTTTTTCACCATTATGCCCACCTGTGACTCCATTTTCAAGGAGCTATGAACCTGTATCCCTAGATCTTTTTGTGTTAACTCTCCCCAACACCCTACCATTAATTGAGGAAATCCTGGCCTGGTTTGATTGACCAAAATGTACCACCTTGCATTTGTCTAAATTAAACTCCATCTGCCATTCGTCAATCCACTGGCTCAATTGATCAAGATCCCATTGCAATCCAAGATAACCTTCTTCACTGTTCACTATGCCAACAATCTTGATGTCATCTGGAAACTTACTAACCATGCCTACTAAATTCTCATCTAGATCATGAATATAAATGACAAATAACAGTGGACCCAGCACTGATCCTGAGGCACACTACTGGTCACCTGCTTCCAGTTTGAAAAACAATTCTCTAAGACCACCCTCTGTCTTCTGTCATCAAGCCAATTTTGTATCCATTTAGATACCTCACCCTGGATCCCACGAGATTTAACCTCATGCAACAATCTACCATGTGGTACCTAGTCAAAGGCCTTGCTAAAGTCCATAAAGACAACTATATTGAATGCACTGTCCTCATTTACCTTCTTAGTTATCCTTCAAAAAACTCAAATCAAATTTGTGAGACATGATTTTCCACTCACAAAGCCATATTGACCATCTCTAGTCAGTCCTTGCATTTCTAAATGCCTGTAGATCCTGTGTCTCAAAATAGCTTCTCACAACTTACCCACTACAGATGTGTGGCTCACTGGCCTGTAATTCCCAGATTTTTCCCTGCAGCCCTTCTTGAACAAAGGCATAACATTTGCTGCTCTCCAATTTTCAGGTGCCTCACCTGTGGCTATCAATGATTCAAATATTTCTGCTAGGGGTCCTGCAATTTCCTCCCTGGCCTCCTGCAAATGAGTTTTATAACACCAATTTTAAATCCAACCAATTTATTTGATAGTAAATCAGCGAGTTTTCGACTTTTCGTCTTCGTCAGGCAAATGCAGTGTTCTGGTCTGCAATAGCACACATCAGCACAGACAGTTACAGATTGTTGATTAGAATGCGAATCCTTACATCTAACCTGCTATTCAAGTGTTAAAGTGGCTAACAATGTGAGTGAAGGGAATCCTGAGCATTGGTTAGAGAATTGTGTATTTTCTCCAGACAGCACAGTAAGTGAGGTTTTTTGCTAACCCAGGCAAGTCACGGGGGTTACAGATAGTGTGACATGAAGCCAAGATCCTGTTGAGACCATCCTCGTGTACAGAACTTGGCTATCAGTCTCTGCTCAGCGACTCTGCGCTGTCGTGTGTCATGAAGGCCCCCTTGAAGAACATTTACCCGAAGGTCGGAGACCGAATACCCGTGACTGCTGAAGTGTTCGCCCACAGGAAGGGAACTGTTTTGCCTGGTGATTGTTGAGCGATGTTCATTCATCCGCTGTTGTAGTGTCTGCATGGTCTCCCCAGTGTACCATGCTTCAGGACATCGTTTCTTGCAACGTATTAGGTAGACAATGTTGGTCGAGTTGCAAGAGTATGTACTGTGTACCTGGTGAATGGTATTCTCACGTTTGACGATGTCGTCCATGTCTATGATCCCGCATGTCTTGCAGAGGTTGCTGTGGCAGGGTTCTGTGGTATTGTGGTCACTGTTCTCCTGAAGGTTGGGTAGTTTGCTGCGAACAATGATCTGTTTGAGGTTGTGCGGTTGTCTGAAAGCAAGAAGTGGGGGGGTGGGGATGGCCCTAGCGAGATGTTCATCGTCATCAATGATATGTTGAAGACTCCGGGGAAGTATTGGACAACAAAGGGTACTCTGTCCACCATGTCCCGTGTTCGTCTTCTGAGGAGGTCAGTGCGGTTTATCGCTATGGCACGTCGGAACTGTTGAACAATGAGTCGAGCGCCATATCCTGTTCTCACGAGGACATCTTTCAGCGTCTGGAGGTGTCTGTCATGATCCTCCTCATCTGAGCAAATTCTGTGTATACGGAGGGCTTGTCCATAGGGAATGGCTTCTTTAACGTGTCTAGGGTGGAAGCCGGAGAAGTGGAGCATTGTGAGGTTGTCTGTCGGTTTTCGGTACAGTGAGGTGCTGAGGTGACCGTCCTTGATGGAGATGCGTGTGTCCAAGAATGCAACTGATTCTGGAGAATAGTCCATGGTGAGTCTGATGGTCTGACTGGGTTAGCAAAAAACCTCACTTACTGTGTTGTCTGGAGAAAATACACAACTCTCTAACCAATGCTCAGGATTCCCTTCACTCGCATTGTTAGCCACTTTAACACTTGAATAGCAGGTTAGGTGTAAGGATTCGCATTCTAATCAGCAATCTGTGACTGTCTGTGCTGATGTGTGATATTGCAGACCAGAACACTGTATTTGCCTGACGAAGACGAAAAGTCGAAAGCTCGCCGATTTACTATCAAATAAATTGGTTGGATTTAAAATTGGTGTTGTAAAACTTTACTGAGTTTACCCCAGTCCAACGCCGGCATCTCTACATCCTGCAAATGACCCAAAGAATGTGAAATGATACCACATCTGCTAATTTAGTGATACCACATACTTTTCAGTGATACCACGTATGCTAATTTTCCTGATGGATATTCCAGTGAAGATGGGTTCATATTTGTTATGGCTGAAAGTGGGGAATACTTCCTTTAGTTTTGGAAACCAAGAAAATAAAAAGGATTGTTAAAAGTACAGAAACACAGTAAAAGCTGCAGAAACACTGGCTTTTAATGAGGCAGTGGACGTGGATTGTATTTGTCAAATATTTTAAGTGTGATTCAGTACATGGGGCAAACTGAAGCTAGCTATCCATAATATTGAAATATATAATTCCTAAAGGATCTTGAGATGGTGGATGTGGAGAGGATGTTTCGCCTTGTGGAAGAATCTAGAGCTAAGGGTCACTGTTCAAAAATAAGGAGAAATCATTTTTGGTGGAGATGAGGAAAATGTTTTTCTCTCAGAGAGTTGGAAGTCTTTGGAAATCTTCCTTAAAAGCAGCGCAAAGCATAGCACAGTCTTTGAATATTTTTAAGGCAGAGATAGATAGGTTCATGTGAAGCAAGAGGGTGAAAGGTTATTGGAGTAGGCAGGAATGTCGGGCTGAGGTTAAAATCAGAATAGCCACCATCTCATTGTATGGCAGATCAGCCTCAAGTAGCCGAGTGACTAGTCCTGCTCTATGTTAGTATAATGTCAGTGTGGGATAATGTGCACTCTATGTAGAGCCTGAGGGAGAAATGGATTGACCTTACTGCCTTATAATGTATAGAAAGAAAATTCCTACCATTTAAATAGATGGATGCAAACCATCAACCGAGTAAAGATTGACTCCAGTACTGTCCTTCATCAGTTTACTTTCTGGCGTTGAGAACTCAGCAGATGATCTGTTAGTTACATATGGAACATGAATTATGCAAAGAGTTCGAGGATGTCACTTACCTGGATCAGTCTGGATGCTGCAGAGTTCAAAGTACAGTAAATTGATGGCTGCCAGTTTTTGAATTGTTTCTGTCTGTCTGGGAATATCATACTTGGTTTTTACAACAGAGAGATCAGTCAATTTCTTACCACTCCATTCCGCTTGCCGTGTTCATAGGCTCCTTCATATGTGTCACCATTTGGCAGTATGGCTTTCCCCTGGCCATGCCTCTCATTTCCCTCATTTCGTTCACCTTCGTATTCCTGATAAAAGGAGCAAATGGAAGAGCAGGTAACAAATACTAAAACATGCAGCCCCTAAGACAAAGGAGTCCACAAGCCCTGGGATGAAGTGGGCAAAGAAGTGGTAGATGGAATACAAAGAACAATGAAGAACAAAGAACAGCACAGCACAGAAAACAGGCCCTTCAGCCCTACAAGCCCACACTGTCCATTTTAACACTCAGTGAGAGCCTTATTCAAGTTTTCCATCGATCGTCAACGTTTTTGTCTACCTCTATTTCCAGTGGAACTCCACAATAAAGGAAATTTAGGGAATTATATGTACGCCACATTAAGGGATATCCAATTCAGGGAAGATTTTTGTACATCAATCAGCCTAAAAAGCACAGTTTTGGGATAAGGGAGGAAAGTGGAGCACCTGGAGAAAACCCACGCAACTGCAAACTCCCACAGGCATTGATCCAAGCTGGAGATCTGACCCGGGTCCCTGTAACTGTACAGCAGACAGTGATAGTCACTGAACTGACACATTGCCTGTCAATTGATTCACATTAAGTCCCACATGCAAGGCTTCTGGAGAAGGTGAGAGGGCATGGGATCCAACGGGCTTTGGCCTCGTGGATCCAGAATTGGCTTGCCGGCAGAAGGCAGAGAGTGGTTGTGGATGGGTCTTGTTGTGCATGGAGGTCGGTAACCAGTGGAGTGCTGGGACCCCTGCTGTTTGTCATTTTCATAAATGACCTGGATGAGGAAGTGGAGGGATGGGTTAGCAAGTTCGCCGACGATACAAAGATCGGTGGTGTTGTGGATGGTCTGGAGGGATGCCAAAAGTTGCAGCGGGACATAGACAGGATGCAAGACTGGGCGGAGAAGTGGCAGATGGACTTCAACGCAGATAAATGTGTAGTGGTCCATTTTGGCAGGAATAATGGGATGAAGAAGTACAATATAAGGGGTAGGAGTCTTAGCTGTGTTGTAGAGCAGAAGGATCTCGGGGTCCGGGTCCATAGGACTCTTAAATCGGCCTCGCAGGTGGAGGAAGTGGTCAAGAAGGCGTACGGTGTACTGGCCTTCATTAATCGAGGAATAGAGTTTAGGAGTCAGGAGGTAATGATGCAGCTCTATAAGACTCTTGTCAGACCCCAGTTGGAGTATTGTGCGCAGTTCTGGTCGCCTCATTATAGGAAGGATGTAGAGGCTATTGAGAGAGTTCAGAGGAGATTTACAAGGATTGGGAGGCAGGCCTTATGAAGATAGGTTGAGGGAGCTGGGACTCTTCTCACTGGAGAGACGTAGGTTGAGAGGCGACCTGATAGAGGTTTATAAAATGTTGAGAGGAATAGATAGGGTGGACTCTCAGAGACTATTTCCCCGAGCGGAAATGGTCACTACGAGAGGACACAGATTTAAGGTGCAGGGAAGCAAATACAAAGGAGATGTCAGGGGTAGGTTTTTCACTCAGAGGGTGGTGAGTGAATGGAACCGACTGCCGTCGGAGGTTGTTGAGGCAAACTCACTGGGGTCTTTTAAGAGACTTCTGGATGAGTATATGGAAAAGAATAGGATAGGGGGTTATAGATAGGTCTGTGGATTGGTAGATGTGATCGGCGCAACTCATGGGCCGAAGGGCCTGTTTGTGCTGTATTGTTCTATGTTCTATGTTAAGTGTATACTAATGGAAGAGAAGCACTAGGCTACTCTCAAAGCAACATCCAAGGGCAACCCTCACATGACCCACCGCATGTATGCACTTTGTTGGCCAACAAGGCGGACTGAATCACCTGCGGATATAAAAGGAGACATCAATAAACATAAATAAACATACAACAGACTATACAGACAGTAATGGAAGATCCCCAATAGCTCCAACGTAAGTGATAAGGTGAGCCTTAAAATTTTTTAGATGACTGATAGAAATCTATTAATTCCCAGACATGCCCTGAGGCTCTTAATCTTCAATCAGAACATTCATTTGTATCCCTCCATTTCTAGTCTGCTCATGTGACTATCCAGGTAAGTCTTAAACAACCCTAGCGTGTTTGCTTCTATCACCCTACTTGGCAGTGCATTTCAGGCCCCCACCATTCTCTGTATAAAATATCCCTCTGACATCTGAGTTACACCTCGCCCCTCTCACCTTGAGCTTGTGACCTTCGTGATCGTCACTCCAACATGGGAAAAAGCTTCCCACTGTTCACCCTATCTTTACCCTTCATAATCTTATAGACCTCTATTAGGTCTGCCCTCATTCTCTGTCTTTCCAGGGAGAAAAACTCCAGTTTGCCCAATCTCTCCTCATAGCTAAGACTCTCTATACCAGGCAACATCCTAGTAAACCTCCTCTGCACTCTCTCTAAGACTTCCACGTCCTTCCAGTAGTGTGATGATCAGAACTGAACGCAGTACTCCAAATGTGGTCTAACCAATGTTCTATACAGCTGCAACATCAGACTCCAGCTTTTATATTCTATACCCCTTCCTATAAAGGCAAGCATACTATATGCCTTCTTCACCATCTTCTCTACCTGTGCTGCCAACTTCAAGGATTTGTGGACTTGCACACCTAGGTCGCTCTGTGTTTCTGTCTCTTGATAGTCCTACCATTTAATGTATAACGCTCCCCTACATTAGTTCTTCCAAAATGCATCACCTCGCATTTATCTGGATTAAATTCCATCTGCCATTTCTCCGCCCAGTTTATCAGCCTATCTATATTATGCTGTATTGTCTGACAGTGTGGAATGTGGAAAAGTGAAAGGAAGCAGGAATGGAGGCATAAATTATCTTCTAAATGGGAAAATACTTAGGAAATCAGAAACACAAAGGAACTTGGAAATCATTGTTCAAAATTGTCTTAAGGTTAACGTGCACGTTCAGTTGGCAATTAGGAAGGCAAATGTAATGTTAGCATTCATGACAAGAGGGCTAGAATACAAGAGCAGGGATGTACTTCTGAGGCTGTATAAGGTTCTGGTCAGACCCCATTTGGTGTATTGTGAGAAGTTTTGGGCTCCATATCTACAGAAGGATTTGCTGGCCTTGGGAGGAGTCGGGAGAAAGTTCATAAGAATGATCCCGAGAATGTAGAGCTTGCTATTGAGGAACGATTGAGAACTCTGGGTCTGTACTTGTTGGAGTTTAGAAGGATGAGGGGGGGAATGTTATTGAAACTTACAGGATACTGCGAGGCCTGGATAGAGTGGATGTGGAGAGGATGTTTTCACTAGTAGGAAAAACTAGAGGGCACAACCTCAGGCTAAAGGGATGATCCTTTAAAACAGAGATGAGGAGGAATTTCTTCAGCCAGAGGGTGGTGAATCTGTGGAACTTTTTGCTGCAGAAGGCTGTGGAAGCCAGGTCATTGAGTGTACTTAACACAAGAGGTAGATAGGTTCTTGATTAATAAGGAGATCGGAGGTTATAGAGAAAAGGCAGGAGAATGGGGATGAGAATTTGAATGGCGGAGCAGACTCAGGTATGACTCCAACCAGTGGACAGTTTTCCTCGATTCCTGCGGACTCCAGTTTTGCAAGTTTCCTTGATGCCACATTCGGTCGAATGCTTGATGTCTAGGCAGGCTCTCTCCCTTCACTTCTGAAATTCAGCTCTTTTGTCCATGTTTGAGCTGTTGCTACAATAAGGTCAGGCGCTGAGTGACTCTGTGAAACCCAAAATGTGTCTGTGAGCAGATTAATGCAGAGTAAGTGACAGTTGATCATGTTGTTGACTACCTCTTCCATCATTTTGTTGATTGAGAGTACATTGATGAGGTGGTAATTGGCCAGGTTGGATTTGTTCTGTTCATACCAGGGCAATTTTCCACATTGGCAGGTAGATGCTAGTGTTGTAGCTGTACTGAAACAGTTTAGCTAATGGCAGGCCAAATCTTGGAGTATAAGTCTTCAGTATATTGTCGGAAGGTTATCAGGACCCATTGCCTCTACACTATACAGTGCCTTCAACTGTTTCTTGATATCACATGGAGTGAATAGAATTGGCTGGAAACTGGCATCTGAGATGCTGGGGACTGGTGGAGAAGGCCAAGATGGATCATCCACACAGTACTTCAAGCTGAAGATTGTTGCGAATATTTCAGTCTTGTCTATTTCATTGATGTGCTGGGCTCCTGCATCACTGAGGATGCAGATATTTGAGGGTATTTTTTGGGTATGCCTGATGCTGCTCCTGACATACTCTCCTACTCTCTTGGTCCCGTAGCTTTATAGAACATAGAACATAGAACATTACAGCGCAGAACAGGCCCTTCGGCCTTCGATGTTGCGCCGACCAATTAGGAACAAGCAATGACCCTCTAACCTAAACCATTCCCTTATCATCCATAAACTTATCTACTAACCTCTTAAACGCCACCAAACTTGGCGCATCTACAACTGACGCAGGCAAGGCATTCCATACCCTTACCACCCTCTGGGTAAAGATATGGGAATGGTTGAGTAGGGATATAAATTAGAGTAATGTACGGCATAGACTGAGTCCATGGAATCTCTCCATGGGGCAAGCCAGCTCCTCCTTCCCTGCTTGATCCCTATAGACCTGCTGAGAGGCTGAGATAGATCATCCACTCGGCACTTCTAGCTGAAGATTGATGTGAAAGCTTCAGCCTTGTCTATTTCACTAACGTGCTGGGTTCCTCCATCACTGAGGATGGTGATATTTGTGGAGCCTTCTCCTTCTCCAGAGAGCTGTTTAATTGTCCACCACTAATCTATAGCTATAGATTAGCTAGGAGGGAGCTAAAGAGTGAATTGAGGAGAGCTAAGAGAGGACACGAGAAGACTTTGGCTGATAGGATTCTTTAGAAATGTTAAGAATAGAAGATTGGTTAGGACAAGATTAGGGCCAGTCATAGACAGCAGTGGGAAGTTGTGCGTGGAGCCTGAAGAGATTGGAGAGGCACTGAATAAATATTTCTCTTCGGTATTCACGCAGGGTGATGTAAATGTAGTTATGGAGAACACTGACGTACATGGTAGCAAACCGGAAAGTATCGAAGTGGATAGGGAGGATGTGCTAGATATTCTCGAGGGTTTGAAGTTGGATAAGTCCCCTGGGCCGGACGGGATTTACCCTAGGATTCTCTGGGAGGCAAGAGAGGGGATTGCAGAGCCTCTGGCTCTGATCTTCAGGTCGTCGTTGGTTACGGGTGTGGTTCCGGAGGACTGGAGGATAGCGAATGTGGTCCCATTGTTCAAGAAGGGGAAGAGAGACCTTCCAGGGAATTATAGGCCAGTGAGTCTTACTTCTGTTGTGGGCAAAGTATTGGAGAGAATTATTAGGGATAGGATTTATAGTTATTTAGAGAGAAATGAATTGATTGGGGATAGTCAGCATGGTTTTGTGAAGGGTAGGTCGTGCCTTACTAACCTCATTGAGTTTTTTGAAAAAGTGACCAAAGAGGTGGATGGGGGTAAGGCGTTGATGTGGTATATATGGACTTTAGTAAGGCGTTTGATAAGGTGGCCCATGGAAGGCTTCTGCAGAAAATGCAGATGTATGGGATTGAGGGTGATTTAGCTAATTGGATTAGGAATTGGCTAGCAGACAGAAGACAGAGGGTGGTGGTTGATGGGAGATATTCATCGTGGAGTTCGGTTACAAGTGGTGTACCTCAGGGGTCTGTTTTGGGCCCCTGCTGTTTGTAATTTTTATAAATGATCTGGATGAGGGTATTGAAGGATGGATTAGTAAATTTGCAGATGACACTAAAGTCGGTGGAGTGGTAGATAGTGAAGAGGGGTGTTTTAGTTTGCAGAGAGACTTGGACAAGTTGCAGAGCTGGGCCGAGAGGTGGCAAATGGAGTTTAATGTGGAAAAGTGTGAGGTAATGCACTATGGCAGGAATAATAAATGTGTAGAGTATAGGGCTAATGGTAGGATTCTTAGTAGTCTTGATGAACAGAGGGATCTTGGTGTGTATGTGCATAGATCCCTGAAAGTAGGCAGTCAAGTCGAGAAGGTTGTTAAGAAGGCATATGGAGTCTTGGCTTTTATTGGTAGGGGGATTGAATTTCGGAGCCGCAACGTCATGTTGCAACTGTACAAAACTCTAGTGCGGCCGCACTTGGAGTATTGTGTGCAGTTCTGGTCCCCACATTATAAGAAAGATGTGGAGGCATTGGAGAGGGTACAGAGGAGGTTTACCAGGATGTTGCCTGGTATGGAGGGCAGGTCTTATGAAGATAGGCTGAGGGATTTGAGGTTGTTTTCGTTAGAAAGGAGGCGGCTAAGAGGAGACCTTATTGAAACATATAAGATGATTAGAGGTTTAGATAGGGTGGACAGTGATAGCCTTTTTCCTAGGATGGAGAAAGCTAGCACGAGGGGATACAGCTTTAAATTAAGGGGTGATAGTTATAGGACGGATATCAGAGGTAGGTTCTTTACCCAAAGGGTGGTTCGGGAGTGGAATGCCCTGCCTGCAGCAGTTGTAGATGCGCCAAGTTTGGTGGCGTTTAAGAGGTTAGTTGATAAGTATATGGAAGAGAAGGGAATGGTTTAGTTTGGAGGGGCATTGCTTTTTATATTGGTCGGCGCAACATCGAAGGCCGAAGGGCCTGTTCTGTGCTGTAATGTTCTATGTTCTATGTTCTATTCACCACTGGATGTGGCAGAACTGCAGAGTTTAGATCTGATCCGTTGATTTTAGATTGTTCAGTCTATTACTTGCTGCTTATTCTGTTTGGTACACAAGTAATCGTTTGTAGCTTAACCAGGCTGACACCTCATTTTTAGGTATGTCTAGTACTGTAACAGCATGCCCTCTGCACTCTTCTAATTGCCCTGCAGATTTGTTCTCCTTCTCACTAGTTGGTGGTCTACAGCCTGCACTGAGCAATCGAATTGCACCCTTTTTGTTTCTCAACTCCAGCCAAATTGATTTTGTTCCTGAATCCTGTGGGACATCCTTTTCCTTTACCACTGCAATGCTCTCCTTAACTAATGCCTGCCAACCCTCCCCCTTTCCTTCTTTTCTGATCTTGTCTGGACAGATTGTACCTGGAATATTTAACACCCAATCTTCCCCTTCCATGAACCTGGTCTCCGTTATTGCCATTACATTATGTTTCCACAATACAATTCAGATGCAAAAACTTGATGAAATTGGGCATGAGGTGAGTAGCATGATCCGCTCCCGCCTCTGCGCCAGTTCCCCCTTTACCAAAGACTGAAAATAGCCATGATGATGTGATATCATTTGATGTGTTTAAATTGACTTAATGGGCTGCATGCCCAACTTTACTGGCACTTTCCTCTCTACCACCATGTTCACCCATCCGAAATCAGCGTGAAACAGATATATGTCCAACTCGGGCGCTCTATCAGTGAGGATTAGTGAGGGGGGATGTGCCTAGTGTCCAACAACTTTTTGCTTGACATCGGTGGGGAGGGATGGGCGGAGAAAGGAGTCTGCTGCCACTCTGCCTGAGATCAATGGGGAGAAAGGGGCCTCCTCTACCATTCTGCCTGAGACTGGTGGGGGGAACATAAGAACTAGGAGCAGGATTAGGCCATCTGACCTCTCGAGCTTGCTCTGGCATTCAATAAGATCATAGCTGATCTTTCCGTGGACTCATCTCCACTTACCATAACCCTTAATTTCTTTATTGTTCAAAAATGTACCTATTCTTGCCTTAAAAATATTCAATGAAGTAGCCTCAGCTGCTTCAATGGGCAGGAAATTCCACAGATTCACAACCCTTTGTATGAAGAAGTTTCTCCTCAACTGAGTCTTAAATCTGCTTCCCTTCATTTTGAGGCCATGCTCCCTAGTTCTAGTTTCACCTGCCAGTGGAAACAACTTCCCTGATTCTGTCTTCTCTATTCCCTTCATAATCTTAAATATTTCTATAAGATCTCCCCTCATAACACCATTTACCTTCTTACCAAATCCTTGAGATTCCTGCTCAAGGACACCTAGGCCCCTTTGCACAGCAACATGCTGCAGTTTTTTACCATTTAAATAATTGTCCATTTTGCTGTTATTCCTATCAAAATGGGTGACCTCACATTTACCAACAGCATACTCCATCTGCCAGACCCTCGCGCACTCACAGACTATCTATATCCCTTTGCAGACTTTCAGCATCCTCTGCAGACTTGCTCTGCCACTCATCTTTGTGTCATCTGAGAATTTTGACACATTTCACTTGGTCCCCGACTCCAAATTATCTATGTAAATCATAAACACTTACGGTCCCAACACTGATCCCTGAAGCACACCATTAGTCACTTATCGCCAATCAGAAAACACCCATTTACACCCTCTCTTTGCTTTCTGTTAGTTAACCAATTCTCTGTCCACATGATTACATTACCTGTAACACCGTGCACCTGTATGTTTTGCAACAGTCTTTGGTGCGACACTTTGTCAAATGCCTTCTGGACATACAGATACATACGATTCTATTTAGGACTCTATGATCGCATCCACAAGTTCACCATTGTCCATTGCACATGTAATGTTCTCAAAGAATCCTATCAAATTAGTCAAATATGACTTTCCTTTCATGAACCCATGCTGCATCTTAACAGTGGGACAATTTATATCCAGATGTCTCACTATTTCTTTTTTGATGATAGATTCAAGCATTTTCCCTACTATAGAAGTTACGCTAACCAATGAAGGGGGGAGAGTCAGAGAGTTATAAAGATTTACAGCATGGAAACAGGCCCTTCAGCCCAACTTGTCTATGCTGCCTTTTTTAAAAATACTTAAAATAATCCCAGTTGCCCACAATTGGCCCATATCCCTCTATACCCATCATGTCCATGTAACTATCTAAATGCTTTTTAAAAAACAAAATTGTACCTGCCTCTATTACTACTTCTGGCAGCATGTTCTAAACACTCACCACTCTCTGTGTGAAAAGTTGACCCTCAGGACATTTTTGTATCTCTCCCCCCTCACCTTAAACATGCACCTTCTAGCTTTAGATTCTCCTGCCTTTGGGAAAAGATATTGAATATCTAGCTGATACATGCCCCTCATTATTTTATAGACTTCTATACATTCATCCCTCAGCCTTCTCCAGTCCAGAGAAAAAAGTCCTAGTCTATCCAGCTTCTCCTTATAACTCAAACCATCAAGTCCTGGTACCACCCTAGTAAATCTCTTCTGTACTCTTTCTAGTTTAACAATATCTTTTCTATAATAGGGTGATCAGAATTGCACACAGTATTCCAAGTGTGGCCTTACCAATGTATTGTACAATTTCAATAAAATGTCCCAACTCCTGTATTCAACATTCTGACCGACGAAACCAAGCATGCTGAATGCCTTCTTCACCACTTTGTCCATCTGTAACTCCACTTTTAAGGAGCTATGAACATGTACCTCTAGATCTCTTTGTTCTGTAACTCTCTCCAACACTCTACCATTAACTGAGTAAGTCCTGCCCTGGCTCAATCTCCCAAAATGCATCACCTTGCATTTATCTAAATTAAACTCCATCTGCCATTTGTCAGCCCACTGGCCCAATTGATCAAGATCCTGTTGCAATCTGAGATAACCTCCTTCACTGTCCACTATCCAATTCAGATAGAAGCCATAAAATAAATGGCAGAACATTTAGGAGCATAGACATGCAGAGAGATCTGGGAGTACATGTCCATAGATCCTTAAACGTGATAGCACAGATGGAAAAGATGGTGAAGAAAGTATATGGCATGCTTGCCTTCATCGGATAGGACATCAAATATAAAAATGGACAAATTATGTCACAGTTGTATAAAACGTTGGTTAGGCCACATTTAGAATACTGTGTCCATTCTGGTCACCACACTACCAGGACATGGAGGCTCTGGAGAGCATACAGAAAAGGTTTACTAGGAGAGTATTAGCTAGGAGGAGTGATTGAATAAACTGGGATTGTTTTCCCTGGAAAGACAGAGGCTGAAAAGCAACCTGATAAATTATGAGAGGTATAGATAGAGTGAACAATTGGAAGCTTTTTCC
Source organism: Sphyrna mokarran (assembly GCA_024679065.1). Taxonomy (NCBI): domain Eukaryota; kingdom Metazoa; phylum Chordata; class Chondrichthyes; order Carcharhiniformes; family Carcharhinidae; genus Sphyrna; species Sphyrna mokarran. The sequence continues at coordinate 1,633,498 of JAGIQG010000013.1, read as the reverse complement.
CAGGGCAGCAATGACAATTACAAGGGGGCACAAGTTCAAGATAAGGGGGAAAGGTTCAATGGAAATGTGTGGGGTAAGTTTGTTTACACAGAGGGTGGGTGGGGGCCTGGAATGCACTGCCAAGCGAGGTGGTTGATGCAGATATGTCAGCGACATTTAATATTTACCTCGATAGACATATGAACAAAATGGGGAATAGAGGGATGTAAGCGGTTGGTTTAGGTAGGTAAATGGCGCAAGTTTGGAGGGCCGAAGAATCTGTTCCTGTACTGTACTGTTCTTTGTTTGTTTAGTTTATTTGATTTGATTTGACACATATTAGGATACAGTGAAAACATTGTTCCTTACCTGCTATACAGACAACACACACTGTTCATAGAGTACATGGGGAAAGGAAATGAGAGAATGCAGAATGTATGTTACAGATATAGGCAGGTGTAGAGAAAGATCAAATTCATATAAGGTAGGCCCATTCAAAAGTCTGATGGCAGCAGAAGCTGTTCTTGAGTCAATTGGTATGCGATCTTAGACTTTTGTATCTTTTTCTCAACAGAAGAAGATGGAGCATATGTCTGGGGCTCCTTGATTATGCCAACTGTTTTTCTGAGGCAAGGAGAAGTGTAAACAGAGTCGGTGGATGTGAGGCTGGGGTTTGCGTGATGGACTGGGCTACATTCACAATCCTACGTAGTTTCTTGCTGTCTTGGTCAGAGCAGGAGCCATACCAAGCTGTGATGCAACCAGAAAGAATGCTTTTTATGGTTCATCTGTAAAACCTGGTGACGGTCATAGCAGACATGCCAAATTTCCTTAGCCCCCTTAGAAAGTAGAGGCATCGGTGGGCTTTCCTAACTATAGCCTCAGCATGGGAGTACGAGGATAGGTTGTTGGTGATCCGGTCACCTAGAAACTTGAAGTTCTCTACCATTTCCAGTTCACACCCATTGATGTAGACAGGGGCATGTTCTCCAGAACACTTTAAGTCGACATTGAGGGAGAGATTATTTTCATCTCCCCATTTTACCAAATTCTATATCTCTTTCCTGTAATCCATTTTGATATTATTTGAGATCTGACCCTGTTATCAGCAAACTTGAAAATAGAGGGGAATTTAGCCATGTCCTATGATGCAATTTTTCACAGCAGCAGAAATATCACCAAATAACTAGCCTCTACTCTTTAGCTTGGTAAGACCACTTGCTGAAGATGAATAAGTTAGAAAGCAAAAAAGCAAACGGCATCTTCTCCCCTTAAATTCCCTTCCACACTGCTCCAAACTTTGCTCACTTGGATTGTATTTCACTTAAGTTTTGTTTCTTGCAGTATCATGGGCCCATTTATTGTCACACATTATATCTATTTTTGCTGAACAATATTACTGACAGCCATGTGGTGCTTCATTTCTCAAGGCAATTCCCAGTCAGAATCGTGCTGCATAGTTTAAATTTTACACAATGTTTGGCAGTTAACTGTCAGTCACCATCAACTTGTGCATTCTCCAAAGCAACATTTCTACCAATCAGTCTCCTTGCCAACCAAACTGCTGATTGAGAGTAAGAGTGAAAACTGAGATGGGGGTGGGGAGAGAGAGAGCATGGACATGGGAGAGAGAGAGTGGACACAGGGGAGAGAGTGGACACTGTGGGGAGAGAGAGAGTGGACACAATATAAATATGTTGTTTGCCCTGACATTGATATTATCCTGTGAATTATTCCTGATGAGTGTAAGGCAAAAAACTTTGACAAAATATTCCTTTTTTCAGCAACACTTGAGTTCTGTACTATCAAATAAGTTTGTTTGCAGCTATTTGTGCTTGTCGCTCACCAATATTATTCAGCATACTTTGTGCATTTGTTCTGTCTGTCCTCCAAGGGGTTGTTGGGGTTGGAAGGGACTGTGGCTGATTACTGTGAGTCCTGGAAGTGGCTTCAGATGTCTGTCCAAATGAAGGGGCTCATTTTGTGTTATTTAGGTGACAATGAGGTTTTTCATAGAGATGCTGACTCTGATCCCAGGAGCTGTTTTAATCCAACCTCTGCTCATTATATTATTATTGAATAAACTCACCCCTAAATAAGGACCATGCTCCTCTTCAAACTCCTCTGATTCCGTCACTGACATCCTTCTGGCTGCAGCTCCTCAGGTCAGCTCCTTTCCAATTCACTCTCTTCACTCTGGCTCCTCTGCTCACTCACCCTCTTCCTCACTGTCAGCCTGATTGTGTTTATTTACTGCCCCTCCTCACTCACTATCTCTCCTCCTATATCCCTCCCTCAGGATCTCCCTGCCCTGTCTGCCCCTCTATCCTATGCCACCTAGGACTCCCTACCTAGACAATTGCTATCTCCTTTATCGTTCTCCCCCCATCACTCCCAGTTCTCTCTCTCTCTGTGTACTGAAACCATGGTAACAGTTCTCAGCCGTTGCGCCGGGCGCTCTGACCTCATCGCGCAGCGGCGTTGCTGTGTCATTGCTGTTTCTTCAGTCTGTCAATCATCAATCGGCGGATGGGCCGAGCCTGGTAGGAGGGGCCGGAGCCTGATGGGAGGGGCCGGAGCCTGATGGGAGGGGCCGGAGCCTGATGGGAGGGGCCGGAGCCTGATGGGAGGGGCCGGAGCCTGGAGGGAGGGGCCGGAGCCTGGAGGGAGGGGCCGGAGCCTGGTGGGAGGGGCCGGAGCCTGGTAGGAGGGGCCGGAGCCTGGTAGGAGGGGCCGGAGCCTGTAGGAGGACCAGAGCCTGATGGGAGGGGCGGAGCCTGATGGGAGGGGCCGGAGCTGATGGGAGGGACCAGAGCCTGATGGGAGAGGCCGGAGCCTGATGGGAGGGGCCGGAGCCTTGGAGGGAGGGGCCGAGCCTGGAGGGAGGGGCCGGAGCCTGATGGAGGGACAGGCCTGATGGGAGAGGCAGGAGCCTGATGGGAGGGGGCCGGAGCTGGATGGGAGGGGCCGGAGCCTGATGGGAGGGGCCGGAGCCTGGAGGGAGGGACCAGAGCCTGATGGGAGGGGCCGGAGCCTGGAGGGAGGGACCAGAGCCTGATGGGAGGGGCCGCGCCTGATGGGAGGGGCGGGGAATATTCCGTGCGCACGCGCATATTGGGCCAGCAGGCGCCGTGGCCACTGCACCTGTTGCGGAAGTGATGCAGGTAAATCAAATGACGGGGGGGGGGGGGGGGGGTTGAGAAACGAGTGGAACGGGGGGAGAGAGAGAGAGAGAGAGGACACGGGGAGAGTGAGTGAGTGGAGAGAGAGAGAAAAGAGGACACGGGGGAGAGAGTGAGGAGTGAGAGAGAGAGAGAGAGGACCACGGGGATAGAGAGTGAGTGAGTGAGGAGAGAGAGGAGAAGAGGACACCGGGGGAGAGAGAGAGAGAGAGTGGACACGGGGAGAGTGAGTGAGAGAGAGAGAGAGAGAGAGGACACGGGGGAGGAGAGAGAGGAGAGAGAGAGGACCCCGGGGGAGAGAGAGAGAGAGTGGGACACGGGGAGAGTGAGTGAGAGAGAGAGACAGAGAGTGGACACGGGGAGAGAGAGACACAGAGTGGACACGGGGAGAGAGAGACACAGAGTGGACACGGGGAGAGAGAGACACAGAGTGGACACGGGGAGAGAGAGACAGAGAGTGGACACGGGGAGAGAGAGACAGAGAGTGGACACGGGGAGAGAGAGACAGAGAGTGGACACGGGGAGAGAGAGACAGAGAGTGGACACGGGGAGAGAGAGACAGAGAGTGGACACGGGGAGAGAGAGACAGAGAGTGGACACGGGGAGAGAGAGACAGAGAGTGGACACGGGGAGAGAGAGACAGAGAGTGGACACGGGGAGAGAGAGACAGAGAGTGGACACGGGGAGAGAGAGAGAGAGAGAGAGGAGAGAGAGAGAGAGGGGAAGAGAAGGCAGAGAGTGGACACGGGGGAGAGAGAGACAGAGAGTGGACACGGGGAGAGAGAGAAAGAGAGTGGAAGGGGAGGAGAGAGGAGGACAGAGAGGGACACGGGGGAGAGAGAGACAGAGGTGGGACACGGAGAGAGGAGAGAGGGACAGAGAGTGGGACACGGGGAGAGAGAGACAGAGAGGGGAGAGGGGAGGAGAGAGAGAGAGAGAGTGGAGAGGGGGGAGAGAGAGAGAGAGAGTGGACAGGGGAGGAGAGAAGAGAGAGTGGAGAGGGAGAGAGAAGAGAGAGAGTGAGACGGGGAGAGAGAGAGAGAGAGTGGAGAGGGAGAGGAGAAGAGAGAGAGAGTGAGAGAGAAGAAGAGAGAGGAAGGGGAGAGAGGAGAGAGAGAGAGAGAGAGGGGAGAGAGAGGAGAGTGAGTGAGAGAGGAGAGAGAGAGGAGAGTGAGTGAGAGAGGAGGGGAGAGTGAGTGAGAGAGGAGAGAGAGAGGAGAGAGAGGAGAGTGAGTGAGAGAGGACAGAGAGAGGAGGGGAGAGTGAGTGAGAGAGGAGAGAGAGAGGAGAGAGAGGAGAGTGAGTGAGAGAGGAGAGAGAGAGGAGAGTGAGTGAGAGAGGAGAGAGAGAGGAGAGTGAGTGAGAGAGGACAGAGAGAGGAGGGGAGAGGGTGGAGGGGAGGGAGAGGGTGGACACGGGGGGGGAGGGAGAGGTGGGGAAAAGGGGAGGGAGAGGGTGGAGAGGGGGAGGAGAGAGGTGGACAGGGGAGGGAGAGGGTGGGAAACGGGGAGGGGTGAGGGTGGATAGGGAGGGAGAGGGTGGACAGGGGAGGGAGGAGGGTGGCACGGGGAGTGAGAGGGTGGAGAGGGGAGGGGAGAGGGTGGACAGGGGAGGGAGAGGGGGGACACGGGGAGGGAGATGGGTGGGCGGGAGGGAGAGAGGGTGGACAGGGGAGGGATGAGAGGGTGGACACGGGGAGAAGAAGAGAGAGAGAGAGAGAGAGAGAGAGAGAGAGAGAGAGAGAGAGAGAGAGAGAGAGAGAGAGAGAGAGAGAGAGAGAGAGAGAGAGAGAGAGAGAGAGAGAGAGAGAGAGAGAGAGAGGGAGAGAGAAGGAGAGAGAGAGAGAGATAGAGATAGAGAGAGAGAGAGACAGAGAGAGATAGAGAGACAGAAAGAGAGAGAGAGAG